>MU181972.1:531980-623331 GCA_016904865.1 Pissodes strobi
CCTCCACCACCCTGGATACCCAAACATTTTGAAAAAAATGGGAAAAAGTTGGAAAAAAACTTAAAAAATTGTTCGGAAAGTTAATAAACATATTATAAAACGAAATAAATTTTTTTTTAAAAAGTTACAGAAACGCAATATACAGCGAAAAAAGGCGAAGGAGTTTAGCTACGAGGTCGGGGATGGCAAAAATGGGAAGAAAATAATGATTGATGAAAAAAAATTTTTTGGAAAAATGGGAAAAAATTGAAACACCGTAAAAAAATGTTCGGAAAGTTAATAAAAGTATTATAAAACGAGATAAGAAAAAAAATAATAATCAAAAAGAAAAAATGTTCGGAAAGTTAATAAAAGTATTAAAGGAAAAAAATTAATAAAAAAAGCTTGAGAAATGCGGTTTTCGGCGAACAAAAAGTTTGAAAAAAAAAAGAAAAACAAAGAGTCGAAATCGGGAGCAAACGTTGAGAAAAGAAAAGCTTCAAAAAGCATAAAAACTCAATTCCTGATATCTCTTTCAGAAGTTTTACTTCAGCTGTGTGCTTATAAAGATGAAGCACATATTTTTTATGCAAAATGGATTTGAAGAGTTCTTAACGTATAAATTAAGTTTTTTATACCTAAAACTCTAAACTTCACCTTCAGAGATACAGTAGAAAGGAATCTGATAATATGGAGTTGAAAATTTAACCCGAATTTATGACAATTAAAAATTTTTTTACAAAAACACGCTAAAATTTGTAGAAGAATTTAATAAAACATTCTGCTGTCCAAAAAGCTTCAATTCTTGACTGGAAAAGTGCAATGCTTGAAAATAAACTCAAACTTCAAACAAGAGAGAAAGATTAGATTAGATTAGATTAAACAGTCGATGTTGAAATAATTATTTTAAAAACGGGAATTGTTGATCCAGTTAGATTCTTGGCACTGATTTGTTTCTACTGCTAAACTACATCCTCTGGCCTCTAATATATCACAAATTATTATTAATCAAGACCGGATAAGGGAAAATCACATCCTATAATATTTTCTTCTCTTAACCTACAAAACGCAATTATTTCGATACCCATGTTTTCACTTAATACCACTAATAATTATATTGTCTATATAAGTGTAAAGTGTAAAAAGAAAAGAAAATTTTCCTTCCTTCAATGAACAATATGTACACTTTCAATAGAATGAGACTATGGAACCGTCTAGACCAGGATTGAATAAAATGCACTAGGCCAGAGAATTAGCTATCGTATTTATTGACTTAATTTATTTGCAATGCGTTGAAAATACAGTATAAAATTACAAATCTCGTATTTAAGAATTTACAGTAGTTTTAATAACCAAGTCTAAATTTAGCGAAAAAAATGCGATAATTAATGTAACATGCGCCATAAGCGAATATCATGGGCAACTGACTAGCACCCGTTTTTAATATAAG
Source organism: Pissodes strobi (assembly GCA_016904865.1). NCBI lineage: Eukaryota > Metazoa > Arthropoda > Insecta > Coleoptera > Curculionidae > Pissodes > Pissodes strobi. The sequence continues at coordinate 533,410 of MU181972.1, forward strand.
ATTAAGGAATTAACTGTGTTGTCCCGGATCCCCGATTTGCTTATTTAGGTTCCGGGTAATCCCGATCATCAAAAGTCGAAAACTTAATAATAATTTAAAGTTTTATATAATCATTTAGAGGATACATTGTTAATTTTATTTCGCGTTACATTATTTAGTATTCAATACTTTTACAAAATGTGTTTGTTTTATTTACAATTTAATGTTTTTTGACATGATATTTAAAAATTTGTTTGATTTTGTTTATTTTAACTCCTGTTAAAAGTTTTAAAAAATAATAAAGTTTAATGTAAGTACATAAGTTAACAACTTAAGTGCTTTTTTAATATCTTTCTTCATTTTTTAGGGGGTGGTACAACAATGGATAGTCAAAATAAAATTTGACGACCTGGTGCCTGGGGGAGGGGAGGAGGGCTGGTGCGTTGCATATCCCGGAATTGCCTTCATTAAAAAATGTAGTAACCCTAGATGTCAGTAATTGCTTCGGAAGAGAAATAAATGGGCAGTTTCAAATTCCCTGCGCCCTTTAGGTTAGTTTGATTTAAATTGTGTAAACTTTCTTCAAGGAATACCCGAGCCCAATGGGTTCCTCCTTAAGATTCGCCACCAGTTACGAGGAAAATCCCCCAATAGGTGCGCTCACGTTATTGTATACACTGCTGAATCTACGTTTATGCGTAATTTATCACATTTTTATTAACCAGATTTTAATTCGCACACCCTCTACTAAGGCCATTTTGTTCTTCTACATTATTATTACCCAACATGTTAAGGTGTTTACGTTCCGTGCAAATTAGCAACGTGTCGATTAATTAAGTATTGATTTGCTAATTATGGTAAGAAGAAAAAGGAGTAATTTTGCGGCGTGTAAGAATGCAGCCGTTAACTGATCGATCGAAACGAAGAAAGTAAAAACTTCGAAACGAAATATTACGTGTGCCGATAATAATTATTGTAAAATGATTTTGTATTAATTTTTCGTGTCATGGGGGCTGCAGCAAGGATAACCGGATATCGATATTTCCATTTGTAAATTGACAGGATTTCTGATAGGAATTTCGATTTGGCGATCGGGATTAATTTGGAACCGAGACATCCTAAAATAGATTTTATTGCGATTTTTACAAAAGACAAAATGAATAAATGAAAATTAAATCAGTAATTTATTGCACAAATACTAAAAAATGAAGAAAAAAATATATACAGTAAACGCTTCTCTCTTTAAAATTAACGAGATTTCCAAACCAAACACCTACCCTACAATCATCGGGAAAATGACATTTGGAAACCAAGAACATAGATAGAAACAGCCTTAACGAAAATGATTTTCAAGCCATGCAACAATCCAATTATACCATCATATTTTCGACAATAGACATATTAGTGGGATCCTTGTTGTTTCCAAGAGACCTTTTACAACCTCCTTAAGCTCACACGAGGATTTTTTCTCAATATTTTCCATATTCATTTGAAACGTTTCATCCCTCAAAAGTTTCTAAATATCTATTCCGACGAAAACATCTTCTTTCATATTTGCATTGATAGTCCCGAACACTTTCTGCAGAAACACAGGCAACACTTAGACTACTCTCCTTCTTCACCTTCACAAATTGCTGCAACACTCTAACTTTAAAATGGAGGAGAGATAAAGGGATTTTATCCAGATTCTAATGCTACATATGCAGCAACTCTTTTTTGATCCAGATAACTTGAGTTATCCCATAAGCATAAAAAGTAGGAGTGATTGGTATAGCTTCGATGATATCCAAGAGGCATTGACCTGAGTCTCGGACTAAAATAAGAAAATTTGGATCACAAGAGGTTTAAGAATTGCTTCAAAAAACTGTAGGTATCTCCATACCTTAAGAAAGTTTCCACTTGACAATATAGTTTTTATAGATACAGGAACATCTACAGAAATGATTAAACAGGCAAAGAAGAATTATTATGCTGAGAGGATGGCATCCACATGCAATACAGAGAAGGAGGTTAATGACTTACGGGAAAAAAATCGAGAAAGGTAAGTGTTTTTTATTTAAAGGCAGATACTACTAACTCATACTACTGTGCAATTGCTCAGAATCTCTCTGTTAACATTAAACAACAATATGTGGATCCCTTGTCTTTCGTAAGTCATATTTCAGTCCCTGAGACTTTTCACTTCTCACGTATTGATTCTAATGAACTTAAACGAGTTTTGTTAATATTAAAAATACAAACTCTCCTGAATGGGACGATATCTTATTAAAAATATGTTTGAATCTTCCTGACTCTGCCATTGGTGTGTTGGCGGATGCTACCAATCATTATTTTCTTAGCGGAATCATTTTTAGAACAAGCTAAGGTGGTACCATAACCATTGTTTAAGGGTGATGCTGAATGATTACCTTTAAATTACCAACCAACATCCTTATTGCCAACTTTAACTAAGATTGTAGAGAGGCTGATGAAAGGGAGGATGGTGAGCTTTCTAGCAAAAAATATAAATGGCTTTCTCCATCCCAGTTTGGTTTTCGGCCGTCAAGAAACACTGATGATACCATATTTCATGTTCTGGATGGGCTGTACTTGAAGTTATATGACGGAGAAGGGGCCGCGGTAGTTTTTTTGTGACTGGACAAAAGCTTTTGACTGTGTCTGTCATAAAATACTACTGCGGAAACTCGAAGTCTAGAGCTTTAGGGAAAACATCCTGGACTGGTTTAAGTCATATCGCACTGATAGGAGCCAAAGTGTCTGCTTTCAGGGTAACACATCAGAGGGTTTAAACATCACTGCAGGAGTGCAGCCCCAGGGATCTCTTCTGGAGATTTTATTGTTTCTATTGTACGTGAACGATCTTCCGCTTAGTAGTAGCGGCGTCAGATGTTCACCTTTTGCTGATGACACCTACAATTTTTTGACACCATAAGAATACCACGATACTTGAAAATATTATGAACGATGACCTAATTGGAATTCGGAAAGGATGTAACTGTAAGCAATTGTCATTTAATGTAACAAAGACTAGTGTTTTAAATTTTAAGTGTGATTTAAGTGATATTTTTTTGGATAACGATAACAACTTATGTAACAATAGGTTTTTGGGATTATTTATTGCCAATAAACTTCAATTTGACATACATGTGGACAATCTTTATAGCAAATTATCAGCTGGGTGCTATGCCATGAGGGCTATTAAGCGCGAATTGGATATGGCAGTGGCTAGAAATGCATATTTTGCACCAAGGTGCGGATTTTGTTTCTGAGGATGTGTGGTACTAAGATCAGGATTCATTCAGGACCTTATTTCTTGAACAGAGCATCATGACTTCCTTCTATCTTTGTGTTGAAGTCTGTAGGCCTGATGCACAGGAAATACTCTTCCAAAATTTACATCCCTTTTTTGGTCAATATTAATATTAGAAATTCTTTTATCATTAATCTCCCGATTCCAACCTCTGCATTAACTAAAAGTTCACTTATTTACAACAGTAAAAAACCATTTAATCAGCTTTCGCCTGCAAGAAGGAAAATAAAATAATATATGGTTTCTAAGCGCAAGGTGACGATGTTGCTGGTTGCAACGATTTTTTTACATTTACATATTTCCTAGCCACTTTATCTAGTTTATTTTTTGTATTGATGTTTAATGCTTAGACACAACTCATTTTATGTGTTTTTTAAATTAATGTAATTTAACTGTTTGTGATGGTATATGTGTATAAGGGTGTATATAGTGTAACTATTCTTAGTTTTGTCTATTGTATATTACGTTTTACTTTTTTATACTTTAATGTCTGCTTTTTTGTAGCAATGACCCATTTTAGGATCAATTTACTAAATGTCAAGACTATTGTTATAACCCATGTGTGGAAACTGGGAGAATATAGAAATCATACATCGCATTTTTGAGAACAGAGTGGAACTTTCCAAAGGCAGTCCAGGTGAGTCTTAGTCTTCTTCTTGTTCTTCTTCGTGTACCTATCCGAGTCGGATGCTGGCGACCATCTGAATAATCATAACTTTATTATCTGCTTCTCTGAACAGTCTCGTGGTTGATTTTCTGAACCAGACTCTTAGGTTTTTCAGCCATGAGATCCTCCTTCTTCCTGGTCCTCTGCTCCCGTGCACTTTACCTTGTAGGATGCACTGGATGAGATGGCATCTATCTTCATTACGCATTATGTGCCTAAGATATTCTAACTTCTGGCACTTTACAGTGTTAAGGACCTCACGTTCCTTCCCCATGCGGCTCATTGGTCACCCTCTGCATCCAAGACACTCTCAACATCCTTCGATACAGTTACATTTCGAAGGCTTCCAGCCTCTTCTCCGCAACTCTTTATTAACACAGGTACTCAGATATGTGTATCTTTCAACTCTTTCCACACATTTCCCATTTATTGATTAGATGGTTATCTGGGATATTTCTTTTACTGATGATCATTAGTTTGGTTTTGTCAACATTTATATCAAGACCATATTGCTGACTCATCAGTGTGATTTGTATCATCAGGTTTTGCAGGTCGTCCAGGTTATCTGTGAACACGACTGTGTCATCTGCATATCTTATGTTGTTCATCCTCTGTCCATTCAGGAGCACCCCCGCTGCACTATTTTCCAGAGTCTCACGGAAGACGAACAGTATAGACAATATGCTTCCCTGTCGGACTCCTCGCGCAATTCTGACTGACTTTGTATGGCCCTCCTGCACACGGGCAGTGGCCTTTTGATTCCAATCCAGGTTCGCAACAATCCTCAGGTCTCGTTCATCCAGTCCGTCTACGGCTCATTATGCTTTCTGATTTTCTCTGTCTAGCTTGATGGCCAGATAAATTCCTCAACTCCGCGCTCAATGTTTTTGTTTTGCTGATATTTATTTCCAGACCGATTTCACCGGCTGCTTGGTTTAATTATTGTAGCATATCGCCCAGTTTCTTCGGGTCACTTGTGATCATCAGCTGGTGATACTAACATAGTTACATCCTCTGGAGGAATGCATTACCACTGCCTACTTTGACCTATCCGCTATCTCTAATTTGCTGTTCAGGATCCAAAAGTATTCCTGCTTATGAATAAGCAAATTTTTCAAGACCGTTAAATACATTTTTCATTAGATTCCTCATCATTTGTATCGTGGTTAAATGGGATTTAATGTTGCTCAGGCATCAGGATGGGCGGAGGGCCATGCGTGAAGTTAAGATTGGCTTCGAAATTCGTTTGGGCCGACTCAGGATGAAATAGGTCCTGATGTTACAGAGAAAGAAGTAGAAAGTGCACTGGTCATAATAAACGAACCAGCAGCGATGCCCATAAACTTATCGATAAACATCTTTGTAGAACTGTTCAATACAATATTCAATCTGCGCGGACAGCAGAGTTGCTCTGTCGGCTCTTGAGTCTGATAGATTGAATTCTGCGCTAGTGTCTGAGTGCAGGAATGTCTTGGATACTAACCGGTCAAGTGCAAAAATTATGTTTCGGTATTATGGATAAAACTGCGTTAGTTTGGGTTAGTGCATTTTGCCGAAGATTCCAAGCCCCAACTTAGTTGTGATGAATACGATATCGTCAGTAAATCGAAGGTGATTTAATAATATCATTCGTCTACCTTTATGCCTTTTTATTTCAATTTTAGTGTCTTAAAACCATCTTGTGCATATTTCCTTTTTATATTTATTTTGTTGGTCATTATGTCATCTATTTTTGAATTTTGGCAAGTATGGTTTATAATCGTCGTGTAGTTCGACTTTAACTCTTGCACTGTTCATAGCTTTTAAAAAGGATCCGGATTTTATTGAGTCGAACGCCTTGTGAAAGTCTGTTAAAATCAGATAAATTGAGATATTGTACTACGTTGTTTTTTCTATAAGAGTGCGTAATGTTTGTAAGTAATCAATGGTGCTGAATCCTCTGCGAAAGCCCGCTTGATATACTGATTTTCATTCGTACAAATGCGACAGCAAACTGATCGATCGATAGTTTTTGACGTTTTTAAAAAGAAGTTGGACTTCGGCATTACGCTACTCATCTGGTGTTTCACATTCACTTAGGAAGTTCAACTACGTCTGAATTACCTTCTCCACGCTGATTTCCCATAATTTCAACATTTCTGTGTCAATACGATCTTTACAGGGACATTTTTTGTTTTTCATCGTCTTTAGAGTATTTCTTACCTCATCCACCGATATTTCCACCATATCTTCTGGTCCCACTATTTCCACGTTTCCTTTCCGACGTCGTTTCTCTATTATTTGGGTAGTACATTCTGGATTAGAAACTACGATATCCTGTTGGTTTTTGAAGTTACCCATTCTGGCTTTTTCGCTGGAGAGATTTGATCTGAGGATTTTCATGCTTAAATTTTTTTGTTTCACTTTCCTCTGCAGTGATTTGTAATCTTGAGTGCCTTTTTCTCTTTTCTAAAGATTTTCTCTGTTGAATCAGTTAAATATTCAACTAATATATCAAATTAAATTAATATTGACTACCGAAAAGAAAAATATAGTAGTTTACTACTATTACTAAAGTATTCTCGTGTTATAAAATGTTGGGTGATCCATTTTTACTACTTTTTTCATGAAATGACTCATAAAATCCTATAAATTCAGTTCTCAGACAATGTTTCCATCGCAGGCATATGGTTTATTGTGTGAGTGTAAAGGACTCTGCACACCCATAAAAAATTATAATATCATAAGACAATCATATTACTGGAAAATAAACAGCTTGCTAGACAAAAGATGAGCCATGAAATTCAGTGAAATCTCAAAAAGTTCACATAATTTTTGTTTTCTCGATCTATCATAAATTTCTGTTGGCGCATTCAAGTTCTACACCAGAACAAACGTTAAAAAAAAACATCCCTTTCTTACCCAGTGAATATTTAATGTCATTTTATTAAAAATTAATAAGATCATAACAAGATCATAACAAGATCAGAAATAACTATTTTGCAGAAGTAAGTAAACCATACACCTTTTCGGCAATTAATCAAAAACCAATTTTCGAACGGCACCAATTTGGTCTAGCCACACCTATGAAGCGTTCTTGAGTCATACATCGCCATAAGGATTATTTTAATTGCTATGGCGTTTAAGAAATAATCCTTTATAAGAATTTATTTTGTAATAATCGCTGTTCCTCTACGGAAATTTTTAAAGTTGCAACAATTCAGACTGGCGAGAGACCTCGACAAATCTCGACAAATCTCGACAACGTGGAGAGCATCTTGCCAGTTTATAAAGATGTATTCGGGTCATGGTAGTTTACTTCTGGTAGTAGTACGTAATTCTGCAATAGTAATTACAATCTGACGATATTAATTAAATGTTACCTGCAGTGCGCTTGGATTACCGATCATCGGCAGTAAACTATCTCAAAGAATTTTGCCACAATTTTGCTTCGTAGCCATAATATAGTTGCCGATGTTTAAACATAAAAACATACGTGCTCGAAACAATTCTTGATCCACGTTTTGTGTAGCTAAATAACAGAAAATTCGATACAATGCAATAGATATTAATTAACATTTATAATCAAACCTGGCGAATTGGATTAATTTTACTTAACCGATCGATCGGAATAAGGATTGAATTGAAGACATTAGAATAATTAAAAGCTTTGGCGTTTTCACTTGCATGCAGTGGCGTGCCCATGAGGGGATGATGGACCGCCAATCCCCCCCTCCACCTCGAACTCAAACTAACCCACCCAAGTTTCAGAATTTTCAAACAACAAAGTGAAGAAAAAAATGGAAAACAAGAGGAAAACCCGAAAAGCGATATAACTACTCTACTAATCAAATATGCCCAGTGTTGCCAACCTTTGAATAATCGTTTTCTCTCCATTTATCTGAAAAATTCCCACTCTAATGAAAAAAATCCCTAGCGTTAACAGAATTGTTTTTGTTGAAAATATTAAAAATACATTTATTATTATTAAAGAAAAAAAAAACGAGCATATATTTTCAAAATTTCCAAACAAAAAACGATGTACAAGACCAACAACATAGATTCTATGCTTTTTAAAATAATTTAATTACATTAGAAACTTAACAGAAGAGCATATGTGAAAAATATTTTCGTTTGGAATTGTAAAAATTAAAAAATTTTTGGAAATTTAGACTATAATTATTTAAAATATTCCCTTTTTGAGCTAAACCTTTTATATTGAAAATTACCACAAAACGAAACACTTCCGTTTAGTTGGTTGCCCGTGGCCCAGCTTATTTCATTTATTACCCATCTTAGAATTTTCTCTCTTCCCATCTTTTTCTCCTCCCCCACCACACGCTTAACGTTGGTTAGTTTGGGTGTTGACCCAGACAAAATTTCTGGGCACGCCACTACTTACATGTCCGCTCTTTTTATACACCCAATTACGTTTTCTTAAACAACCTTAAAGATATAATGATTTATAGGCAATCGTATTCACAAAACGAAAATAATTCAAACCCGATCCGAATAAAAAATTGTATTTTCGTATTTTTTTTAATCACATTGTCTGTTAGCATTTGGACCTAAGGTGTTAAAAAAGACTACGTTTACTCTACTTAATTTCAGAAGCAAAATTTGACAAAGCATGAAGCACTGAATGTAAATCTGGGGCCTACTTTCTAAATACTAAAATGAATATTCTTCATTAATGTTCTACACAGTGCTATTGTTTAATATCTCCCCCTTCCATAAATTTTTGAACGAATCAAATTAGGAAATTGGAACTTGAGATCGAAGAATGGTTACATAAATGCTACGTTTTAGTATCAAATTGACAAATAAAAAATTCAAGATGACCGCTGGACGCCATTTTGAAATAAAACTTTAAATTGAGTGAGTACTTTATAATCCTGGAATATTAAGTCAAGATCTTCAGTCAATATAAAATAGCGGCCTTTTTAATGTTATTAAATAAATAAATAATTCATTACTTAATCTTTACTATATACGAAATTGCATGATATAAAGGTGGAAAGTACCGCCAGGCGTATTTTAATAACCACTCCAAAAAATATACTTAAGCTAAAAATTTAAGATTAAAAAACAGAGGAAAACAGACAGAATGGAACAGTCACAATCACAAAACACTTAAATAAACACCACCAATAACAAGTTAAAGACTCGGTGACATCTGTTACAAGCCTTTTTAAGTGGTTCTTCACAGCATGCACACCCAGATGCCTAAAAACATGAGGAAGGCAATTGTATAACTTGGAAGACAGTTATGTGAAACAAGATTTAAAAAACTCAGTTCGATGCTATGGAATCGATGTGGCATCCCTAAAACGAACATTTACCTAATACATGCCACCTCGCTGAATTATAAGTTCAGTTAAGTGTGGAGATTAACTTTTAACATTTTGTGTATTTGGCAACCCAGATGAATGTATCTCCTCTCTGAGCCATATTATGTCCAAAGATCTCATTCACGTGGCCACCCACATGCCCCTTCTTGACAAGCATCCCACATATCGCACACAAGTATTCTGTACCTTTTGCACTCTATATTTATTATAACTTGTGGGGAACGGCCCATATACGATATCAAGATACCCCGGAACAGACCATTACCTCCTATAACTGGAGGTAATGAACAGACAGCACCAAACTCTCTGTGAGGATTCTTATAACATTAGGTGGAAGAGTGTTTTTAAGTCATGAATAAGGTTTAATTATTGATTAGATGATCTCTGGCACACACTAACATGTGAGTCAAAAGAAAGTCTTCTGTCCATGCACAATCCAAAGCTCCTGCGTCATCAGTCCATTCAACCAATCGGTCAGCGAATTGAGAATCTTGCTTCGATTACAAAGGGGGTAATTTTTAGAAACCCAAATAAGAGAAAAATTCCTACGCATTCAGTTTAAAAGTTGCTAGAAATAAAGTACTTCTTAATATAAAAACTCTTTCTGGGATTTATCGACGAGCATTTTCAAATACAGTGACGTCAACATCTTGACAGACGTTTGTAATCGTTGTAATTTTCAGGAGACTGTAACAATCTTCCATGGTCGTTTTCCAGATCGCCCTATCTGTAAAGCGTTAGGAAACTTGTAGATAAATAATTCACAGCAACAGGTAACTTGAATAACAAAAAGCCACCAGGTCATCCACATATCCCGAAAAAAAGACAAATTGATATTATTCTATTGCGTTTTTAAAAACCAATAAATTTCGTCTATACAAGAACCTAAATAAATAATGACGGAAAGAATTTCAAAACATTCTACCTATCTCAATAACATCTGTTTCAGCGACGAATGTATTTTTTTAAATGGTAAAGTGCATTGACAAGATTGTTCTTACTGGAGTGACCACAAACCCTCATATTTTTCGGGAGAATCATAACCAGTATCCACAAAAAATTAAGACACCATATCGTAGGACCTCCATTCATCGAACAAATCTTAACAGGAGAATTGTACTTGAATATGCTGGAAAATTCCATGATTTCCTCATGACCCAAATCGTTGAGGAGAATCCCAGCATGATATGGAAATTATATTCCATCAGGATGGAGCTCCTTCCTCCGCATCACTCCAGAAAGGAACGTAACTATTTAGGTGTTAATTTACCTCGATTTGACTCCGGAGCATTTGAAACAAAAGGTGTTTGAGACGGAACTTGCTCCTATTCTGGATTTACCTCAAAGGATAGCAAGCAGTTGCCAAATCTTCGTTGCGAAATTTTAGATAGACTTTTTATGTGTCAAGAAGTACAGGACCTTCATTTCCAGCATCTTTTAAACTGAATGGTTAAGATATTTTCTCTTCTAATATAACATTAAAAAAGCCGCCATTTTGTATTGAATAAGGATACTGCCCTAATATTCTACGATTAAAAAGCAAATTGATGTAGCGCAATCCACCCCTCCCCATTTAAAGTTTTATTTTAAAATGGCACCAAGTAACCATCTTGATTTTTTTAATTATCAATTTGACACGAAAGAATGGGGTTTATGTAACCATTGCATTACTTGATCCCATATTTCCATTCTCTAACTTACTTTGTTCAAAAAATGATGGGAAAATGAGAGGATGTCATTAAAGAAAAGCACTGGAGTGCAAATGAATGACAGATATTAATTTTACTATTTAGAAAATAAGTTTCAGATTTATATATATTTTTACACTAGAATCAGAAAAGTCTTGGTACAGGGTAATACTTTTGAAACCTCATTTTCATTTACCTATCAGACAAATTCTTGATGACGATTTGCCGAAACCGGTAACCTGCACCGTGTTCGTCCCAGGCGAAAAAGGGAACAGCGACAAGATTCTCAGAAGACTCTCAATACCCTGGGGCATAAAGGCCACGCAAACAGGTGCAATCAGGTAACCAGAAGGCGTAAAAGGCTGACATGTCTGTGCGTCTCAGAGGCGATGGGAACAACCCCAAATTGCAGCACTGGAAGTCCTACTAAATCTACCTCCATTACATATCCTCATACAGGGAAAAGTAAGAATGGTACAATACCGGCTCAAGCAAGGCCCATTGAATGAGATAGGCCCACAAGCTAGAAACTAGAGGACAACGAGGAGATCAAGTATCTCTTCGAAATGCCATCAGACGAATCAACCCCCTCCTATGGGATTCATAGACCCTTCTCAGTAGCAATTGTAAGCAGAGAACAATGAGAGGGGGGGGGCTCCTATAAAAGCAGCCCAAGCATGGTATAACGACGGTCCTAAGACTAGTAAAGGGGTGGGAGCCGGGGTCCATGAACCAAGTTCAAATATCTCCATAAACATAGGCAGTCAAGCCACAGTGTTCCAAGCAGAGGTCGTGACAATTCAACACCGCGCCACGGAAATAGAAAAACTGAGCATTAGAAAAAGGAGGGTAGGCATATACTCCGATAGTGCCTTAAAAGGAGTTAGTGAACACAAGGTCAGATCTAGACTAGTCAAAGACTGCATAAGCCCTTGAAGAGGTCCGTCGTATCAATAACCTCACCATTGCGTGGGTTCCGGCACATGAAGAAGGCAACGAAGAAGCCTACAAACATGGGACGTGACTGGACTGGACCAAACTGGGATCTGAGCCCTAGTGCGAGATAGCAGGAAGAGTCTTCAAAACAGCAGTTAAAAGCTGGATAGATAAACAATCTCTAAACTGGTAGTTAGAAACACCGGGGCAACTACAGGTCAAACAATTCATAAAACACTAGACACTCCTCAAAATTCACGGTAGATCTACTTAAGAGGAATCTCAAGACGGTAAGAAAATTAGTGGATCAACTGACTGGTCACTGTAGAATGAACAGATACATGGAAAAGATCGGCCTGGCAGATAATAGCCGCTGCAGGTTTCTGTCAGGAGGAGGAGTAAATTCCAAAACACGTGTGCATGGTGCGAGTGTGAGGCTCTCTGCAGGCTCAGGTGTGCAGTGCTGGAAGAGACCAAACGCGGACCTGCAAGGTACATGGACGAGCCGGTACTCCATTTGTGCAGTCTGATTAGGAAAACCGGACTGGACGAGGTCCTCTATGCATGGTTCGGAGTGCTAAAATAAACCTGCATAGGTCGCAGTGGCAGAGGCGGGTACCAACGCCAGCTCCCTTCAATTCTAATTTAATCTAATACCAGAAGCTAGACTGGACGTAGTGGGCTGACTAAGTGACCACCACTATCTCCGGATCTTAATCTAAATCTACCTGATTATTTTCTACAGAGGATTATTTAAAAGAACGAGTGTTTACATGAAAAACACAAGAGTCTAGAAGAATTACGCCAGAGAATCGTTGATAATTATTATCGGAAGGTCACACCACCTATCATATTAAATATGTAATTAGCGAATTTGGATACAATTTATATCGCTGTGAAGTACGTCAATCCGTTGTATGTATGTTTAAGATTAATATAATTTTTTTTAAAGCAGTTTAAATTTTGGATCCATGAAGTATATTTTTGGCGGTCTGTTTGTCATTAGAAGAACTAGGTAAGTCGAAATAATTTATTACAACGAACGCTTTAAAACTCTGTAACGAAAAGTCACCATGTCACCAATTTGTCATCCCTTATTTCCTTGCCAAAAGTAGTTCATTTTATAACTAGTGTAAGAAATTGATATTATGTTATCACTAGTGGTTACCAACTGTAAACAAAGACAATAATTATTATTTTCTTTGGTGTAACGTAACGTTATATGAGATAAACTTGATTCGTACTAAAACACTACATGACAGGGGTGAAAACATCAACAAGGCAAACTTAATATTGAAAAACTAAATAAAATTGAAAAAAAGTAAAAATTTCTATAATAATTAAATAGTGCAAACTAGATAGAATTAATTTTTTCAGTAATCAGTAACGGAAATGGTATATATTTTCCTTAGGTTTGCTCTGATATCTTGATAGGCACGTGATTTGGCTTTGCCATTTCAATAGGCAGATCATGTGGCTGGTAATTTTTTAGAGCAAATCCAGGAAAAAAATTATATTACCGAACTCCACAAGCAATAAAATACAAAATTTTCTACCTCACATTTCTGTTGGAATAAGCAGTATCGATGATAATAAATGTGACCAAATTACTAAAATAAAAGCAATGTTATAATTACAATATATTACTTCTATATTTTTAGAACGAGCTGCAAAGAAAAATAGATTTTAGTGATTTGAAGACACGCTATCAGGCACACTCCCCGAGTCCCCGAACCAAATTCAAAAAGAAGCCTCCATATAAATCGTTGTTGTTGTAAAACAGCGGCCCATCGAGGTTCTGCAAACTATGATGCTAGAACAATCAAAAATCTCTAGAAATGTTTTTAAAAACCGATTATGAATGTATTGGCTCTTCCTTCACAGGTAGTAACCCCAAACAAAATCTATTTCGTACTATTTAATAAATAAATGATAATTCTTGATCTATAAATTAGAAATAGTATTATAGAGTACGAAATAGATTTTGATTGTGGTTACTACCTGTCAAGGACGAGCCAATACATTCAAAATCAGTTTTTGAAAATATTTCTTGGGATTTTTGATAGTTCTAGCAGCATAGTCTGCAGAATCCTGATGCGATTTAACATCTTGCCGCTGTTTTACAACAACAACGCTTGATACGGAGGCTTCTTTTTGAATTTGGTTCGGGCAGTGAGCCTGATAGCTTGTCTGACGTGACGAGACCTGAAAAGTCGAAACCAGGTAGTACCTTCCCGGACCCAATTGAAAACAAAGCTCCTATGCAAGAGCGTAAAGAAAATAAATAAATCTAGTGATAAGGTACAGTTCAGCGAATCTATTTTGAGTGATACTACCAGAGTCTATAGATATTCTACTACGGTCTACACGAATCTTTGCAGATACCCACGAAACTAGTTAAGACATCATTAAATTCAAGTTTAGTATTATTGTGTCATACTCATATTCCATGCATGCATGTGTCATTGTTTTAGGAATGAGACTGTGTCTAGATTTATACCATTTAGCTTAAAGCTTGAGAAATTCTACCACTTGCATGTGGATCAACTGAATTTTAATCTTAGAAGAAAGTCATCACTAATTATTAAAGACACATGTAGTAGTTCTAATAAATAGTCGAAACAAAGTCCTTGCTGAGCTAAAGAAGGAAATAATGACATATACTATGATCTTTATATATCTGTTCAAAGCAATAGTTTGGAAGGATAGATTATGACATGGAAAGGGTATTGCGACATTCGAAATGTAAGAAATAGTATATTATTTTATATGGAGGAAAAGTGATACTTTTCATGGCGCGCTCGTGTTTAACAGCCGAACGGAGTGAGGCTGGTAATAGAGAGCAAGCCATGAAAAGTAACTTTTCCTCCAAATAAAATATGCTGTTTTTTCTTCAAATGTCGACAAATTAATGCAAAAACGTCTCTTTTTAATAGTAATAATATCTAATTATTATTAAAGATAAATGGGTTCGCAAGCCGGCTTAGACCACGGTCGTAGGTGGCCTTGCTTAGACTGTTGTCGGTGAATATAATGTAACATAAAGCTGTCAGTGGACACTGTCAACAATAATTATTTTTTTAAGATGGCGTCTTCGATTGCGTTTTAATTCCGTATTGATAAGCAGTTATTGAGTAAGTTCGATTAAATAATAACCAATTTGTTCCTCAATTAGTGATTTTTAGAAATGAAGCCACAAATTGAGTGATAAATACAAAATGTAGTTTAATAAATCTTGAGTTTTTGACGCTTATTTTGTTGTCTGTTTGTATTGTATCTATGTTGCTATGACAACACTTTTACCTCCGCCGGCGGAAAAGTGAAAAGTAAAGCTCCGGCGGAGGAAAAATGAAACTTCACGGCCGCCTACACAGTCGAGTAATGACGGATTTACTGACGTTTGAAGAAAAAAGACTTTATTGCAGTCCTTAGTAAATGTTTTTTAATCATAACAATGTTTAGTTAATTTATTGCATTATACAACATAATCTCTATTATAGTTGATATGTGGTTGCATATTTTGAAAAATTTGCCTAGGAAAATGCCTATTTAGGCATCCAAATCACTAGCTATACAGGCATCTGCATAGATAAAAGAATATATTATATTTAAAATAAAGGCAACTGAACCACTAACATTTATAAGGCGCAGTCACCATTTCATCAGGAACGTTGTATAATGTGCCTTTTAAGATGCTTTACACAAGTAGAGCACCATGTAAAAATCGACCTCTCCTATTGGTCGATCCGCATGGCCCTCCGCTCGCTTCGCGCGCTACGGGGGCTCAAGAAAACGAAACTAACCAAGTGCTAACCCAAACTAACCCAAGACATACCCAAAACCAAGTGAAAACTGTTTAGAAATTAGAAAAATTGGTGTGTGCTTAAGACCGCACGACAGAAGTGAAAACTTCAATAAGCGGGGTCAACGTTTGTCAGAATTTCGATCCGAGCGTTCGTTGAAGAGACACGGGCGAAAAACGGTTTTTCCCCCAAAATTACCCCTTAAATTTGAGCCCGGGTCCCCCCGTATGGCCTAAGGTTGCCCCCCATGGGGCGCACCTACCATAAAAATTTCGACCCCGTACCTCTTCCCGTTCTCCCGAAATTAATTATTTAAGCTTTTCCTTCTCAACCCTCTCCTGGCCAAACGGGGTGAGGTAAGGGGTCCCGTTTTCGTCCAGGATCTTCATTTACCCCGGCTACATCCCCTGAAAATTTCAGCCCTCTACCTATATGGGAACATGCCAGTAGAAGGAGCGTTACGTTACATATCCGAGCCTGACGCGTGATGCGTGACGGCTCGGTCTCATTCAACCCCCGCAAAGAAGTTTTCACTTCAATAATAAAAAGAAGCAACGGGGTTGGAACCCGGGCCGCCCAGATAAGACCCAATCTTCTAAACCTCTTGACCATGAGAGCTCTTACGATAAATCGACTGCATCACGAAGACATATTATTGTAATACGAAATGGATCGACCAATAAGAGGGATCGATTTTTACATAGTGTTCTACTTGCGTAAAGGATCGTAAAAGACGTATGTCATTACAGCGCCCTCTGTTCGTTAGTAGATAAAAGTAATAAAAGCAATTAGTTTTAATAGATGGCATTCACCATTTCATCCTCTTTCTCGTCTTAGTGGATATTGGCATCGACCAAGGGTTTAATGTACAGTTGACGACAAATAAATCCGTACACTAAATCGTTTCATTGTAAATACAACTTTGTTTACCTTTGTCATGTTATTCGAATGTGTCAAAGTATTGTCACCTGCTATCTGAATCAACTGGTTTTCTAACCGGGCATATACCAACAAAGTGAGAAGCCCGTGTTACCAATATTTATGAAAACGGGGTTATGTATGGTTGGGGTGTACCAGATTCTTTTTTATTTTATCTCTGGGGTGTGCGGATTTATTTGTCGGCAACTGTACTTGGTAGATGGTACTGATTCCAGCCCATACACATCTTTTTACAGGCGTGTGCAATGGCAATTTGCCAGCCCACTGTAATCGTAAGAGCCTAATAGCGCTTAGAGATCCTTTACAGGCGTAGCCGACTATATCAAAATCGACCTTTCCTATTGGTCGATCCGCTTAGCCCTCCGCTCGCTTCGCTCGCTACGGGGGCTCAAGAAAAGGAAACTAACCAAGTGCTAACCCAATCGAATCCAAGACATACCCAAAATCAAGAAAAAAAACTGTTTCGAAACATAATGTTAAAAAAAAATAAAAAAAGATCAACGCGGTTGGAACCCGTGCCGTCCTGGTGGGACCCAGCTATCTAAACTCCTACACCACGAGAGCTCTTGCAACAAATTGATTGCATCAAGAAGACATATTGTAATACGAGATGGTTCGACCAATAGGAGAGGCCGATTTTGATATAGTCGGCTACGCCTGTAAAGGATCTTTAAACGCTAATCAGCTGCGTTTAAAAATCCTTAACAAGCGTAGCCGACGGTATCAAAATCGGCCTCTCCTATTGGTCGACCCATCTCGTATTACAATATGTCTTCGTGGTGCAATCAATTTGTCGCAAGAGCTCTCGTGGTGTAGAGGTTTAGATAGTTGGGTCCCACCTGGACGGCACGGGTTCGAACCCCGTTGCTTTTTTTTTCATTTTTTTTTTAAGATTATGTTTCTAGACAGATTTTTTTTCTTGATTTTTGGGTATGTCTTGGGTTAGCACCTGGTTAGTTTGCTTTTCTTGAGTCCCCGTAGCGAGCGGAGGGCCATACGGATCGACCAATAGGAGAGACCGATTATGATATAGTCGGCTACGCCTGTAAAGGATCTTTAAATACAACTCATTAAACTTACAATGTCGCCACCTACATATCAACTATAAAACTAACCTACCTTTCTCAATTTTTGGCGTTAGAGTCGCCAGATGTCTTGTGCCTCCGTCCTGCGCGCTCAAGTTCATGCTTTGATCACTAGGTGTCTTTAGCTTTTCGGCAAGTATTGGATTCGCTGCCGCGATTGTAAACTTTCTTCCAAGCTCCGCCATCGTCGGTGACCTCTGTGGGGATTCGGGATTACTACATTGATCGTTTGAAATTGTATTGTTGTTTTCTTCTTGCTAGAAAAAATACGGTTCTATGAGTCGAAATAGGCAAAACTAGGGTTGCCAACAGTCCTCTACCTCTATTTCAAAAGCCCTCTTTTTATCCACATATAAGTATGACATTTTTTGTGGACTCTAATGCTACGGATATATAAACATCTAAGTAAAATATTTGTAGCAAAATCTCTAGAAAGTTTTGCATAAAAAAGTCGGTAGCATTTTCTTCGTGCAGAAAATATTAAAAATGTAAAAAATCGTATATAAGAAATGGCGAATACGCATTTTGCAAATATCTTGATTTTTATTTCCATATGTTGGCAACGCTTTCAGAAGAAAGGGGGCACCAGGTTGTTAAGCTGATTTTATTATTTTTTAGGCCAGACAAAATTACAACTTTGTTCCTCATTAACAGCTCACAAATCTATTCACTTTACTTTAGTCCAATCCCCTCGATCCTACTATAAGTACTATATGCAAAACTTATTACTGTTACAACAATGGAACCTAGGGAACACTTGCGTTCCCCAAAGTTTTATATGCAACGATACTATCGACATTTCGAAAGCACCAACACATTCGGTAAATATCAGATATCCCTTGGTTAGTCGCGCGGGTGACATATGTCACCCACTCCCACTCTTCACAACACAGTTTTTTAACAGGAACGTTCTGGCGTCCATGGATTTTAGTAGCTGCTGAGCATTCGAAGCTCTTTATGGTATCCTAGGCGGGTTTATTGAGAAGTTAGTTGTTTTCCGTATTTTGCCTGAAATATTCGACTGGGTGACATTTGTCCCCCGCGCGACTAAACGTGTTAGTCATTTTGAAAAGGTGCGTTTATAGGTTTCTTAAGATATTTTGTATTATGTTAAAGTATTTATTGCGGCAATAGACGTCACCAATTTTATACAAGGTTTTGTACAAGGTTTTGTGATGTATCATAATATTTCTTACTAATATTATATCCCAAATAGGATAAATATAAATTTGCAATTACCTAGTTCTTCAAAACAACTTATCTTTTATATGTACATATTACACTGTATTTGTACATTGTATGTACATATTACATTTGTATTTGTATGTACATATGTATTTGTGTGTATTTTTTGTTTTTTTTTATTTTTTTTTTGTACATGTATTTATATGTATGTATGCATTTATTTCTATGCACATGTTCTATTTGTATGTACATATTACAGTGTATTTCGCAAAAGAGATAATGAACCGTCCACCTAAACGACAAATGGCTGTAACAAGTAGTGATCCAGATATTTGGTTAAAACAGTATAAAGAGCTAAGCGATGAGGAACAGGACGACCGTATTACTGAAGACGAAAATATGTTACCAATATTAGCAAATATTTTTTGTCTTATAAAAATAGTAAACACCCCCAATAATCCAAAAATATGACCATTGATTTTATTTATAATTTTTTTTCTTATTAAAGTGATATAAATTGCGTGGGTGACACATGTCACCCACGCGACTATACGCGTATACAATCCTTGCGCGACTAACCGAGGGATATTATTATAATCGATGTTTTTCCATCAACATCGACTTAATATCGATACTTTTTGTCAATATCGATACTCCAATACCTGCCTGACTCGTCTGGCGTAATGCTGGCGACATCTGTGGAACAATAGCCAACATATAATTTAGATGTTTTGTCCTTGTGAATAGATTTCTAAAATTTAATATATCTGCAATGTAAAGTATTGCCCAGGTGCCGTCATCTGCGAGCAACCTCCTGAACTAAAAATGGATTTCCGAACGGTGCATTAAGTCATATCTAGACTATTCTAGACCGGGCAAAGTGAAAGTAAATAAAATGATAGTCTGGCATATTAAGAATAAAACATACCTCTTATATCGGTATAGCATTAGTAAAAATTCGGTCTTTATTATTATTAATGACGCTACCATTAGTTATTTACCTTAATATAGGGAGTGGAATTAAATTCGCTCAAAATACTTTCGATTTCTATGGCGGTGGTATCGCTCAAATGCTTGAAAATATCGTCAGTGTCTCCAATATGAGCATTCTCGTGTCCACTGTCGTTAGCCATTGTAGGAACTAAATTAGTTAAATCTGACTGAGAAAGCTCGCCCAAAGCGGCACTGGAATTAGTACTAGCGCTGGTTGCTGGCGACTGAGTGCCGATTGCGACTGATGCGTCCTAAAAATATGGAAAATATTAATAGAAGATGGAGAAGGATCGTAAGTAAGTAGGTACCGGTTAGGTATATTTTCCAACTTTCACGGTATTGGTGTTAGTAGCGGATGATTTGATTACCGACGCTCTATACCGAATATAATGCCTTTGGGAAATTTTATTGAACATCTCAAATATTTTATTGCCTGATCCACTTTTAAATATTATATATATATATATAACATTTATTAAGGACAATTATGGTACAAGTCACTTAAGCCTACATATATGATTCTACACAGTAGCTTTGCGCGTAACTTACACAGTCGCATGCATCTGTGAGCAGATGCTTCATGAACCCCGCAGCACACGCAAGCGAAAACTGGGCTGCTGTTCGCCCGGAATCATATGCTTGCAGACTAGTGGCAATGCTGTGGTCAACTACCTTTCTTAGGCGTAGCCTTTCAAGGATGCTTTGGTAAAGATTACAGACAGATGGCAATGGAACTAGCGGATAGGTTTGTAGGAAATAAAAAGATGAGGGTGGGTGAATATGGGGAAAACAGACAGAAAAACCCCATGTCACGGTTGACTAGGTTGTACACTCACACATACATTCACACATTCAGACATTCACAGGTGATGGGCTACCTATAAATAGGTAGTCCTGGTGAGGGATGAATTGCAATGATAACCGTAACTTGGCGATGCTAGGCCATTCTACCCTTGCCGGAGCACAGGAGCACAGAGACGGTATGATTGCAGTTCCTTGACTGCGGCGATTTACTGAGCTGGCTATATTTATACTGCTGCCAGGTCCCTTAGCAAGCCCCGCCCACCATGTACAAGCGAACCTGATTGGCGGGGCCCGCCGCCGGGCTAGTGGCGACAGCTATACTCGTTTGTCGTCGTTTGATTTCTGTGCTCCTGCTGCCTGGCGTTTTACCGCCATGCAGCAGGGGCGGTTGAGAGTGAAAAGGGAAATTTAAAAGGTTAGGGATGGGGTTAGTTACGGGGGTCTGGGTTCTAGGAAAAAGATGGTAGTTCTCCGATGTATGGGCCCGTGTTTGGCTCTAAACTCTGGGTCAAATCTAGCGTCTGCGATGTCAATTGTCTTCGGCGAGCCGCGAATTCCAGAACTGTAAAACTTGCACGCGAGCTTATCCACGTATTCTTGTACGTACTCAATACGCGCCCATGCGTGCAAGTCGGCAGTCCTGGCATAGCGACCCGCCGAAAACGCTGCCCTTAGGTGACGATTTTGCAAGACTTGCAGTTTATTAATTTGAGTGTTAGAGACAGAGCACCAAACCGGTGCACCATACATCAGGAAGGGCCTGGTTATTGCCCTGTACAGGATGATTTTGTTTCCAGGGGATAGGAAGAAACCATGTCTGATAAGAGGTTTCAGCTTTTCCCACACGATAAGATTTTTAGTTCTTATGTATGCGATGTGGTCGTTAAACGTCAGCCTCTTATCAAACATGATCCCGAGGTATTTGGCTTTGGGTTTGGGAAGGATAGGGGTGTCATTTATCAGGATGGGGTGCATGTCAATGTTAGTGTATTTTCGAGTAAAAAGCACAAGCTCAGTTTTTAATGCATTTAGACGGATTTTCCAATTTGTATAAAATGATGTAACATGTGCCATATGGGCACTGACGTTGTCAGCCGCCTCTTGTGCGCTAGGGGCTTTGGAATATAGGGCTGTGTCGTCAGCATAAAATGCCAGGGATGTGTTAGGATGGGAGGGAAGATCTGCTATGTAATAGCTGAATAGCTGCGGAGATAGCACTGTTCCCTGTGGGACGCCAGCTCGGATCGGCCTCAGGGTTGAATTTGCGCTGTTTATGCGCTTTTAAATATTGAATATCGAAATAATTATTTAGGCATCTTATTAGCTACACAGCTTGAGCAGTTAAATACTTTTCCTTCGCCATTTTATCAGGAGAGATTATTGAAAGAAATATAGTCTAGTTCGGAACTCTTTATCGGAAAATATCTATATTGTTTTTTTTGTGAGAGCTAAAATGTAAAATGAGCTTAATTAACAAAAAGAACTCTAGTTCTGAATACTTAATATAATTCTGTAGTTTTAATTAAAACATGGAATATGGAATGGTGGACACAGCATATGGCGGGGATTTAAACTTTATAAATCATCTAGAATCTAGACGAGTGTGGTGATTTTTAGAAAAGCATAATTACCCACTTTGCATGAACTTTCCTTTTGACGTCCTAATTTAGGGGCCACAGAATTTCGTATTATGAATTTTTATTGAATTATTTGATCTTTTCCTAAATATTAAATATCGAAAGAATTATTTATAAGCATCTTGGCAATTAAATAGATTTGCCATCACCATTGTATCAAGTGATATCAATTTAAAAATATTATTTAGCAAACGATATGACCCACATTCGGCCAAAAGTAGTACTAGCTAAAATCCAGTCGGGTGTTTCATAACAGGAGATTCATTATATAGGTACATGTCTTATATAATAATTATGGTATCACACTTACATGTAAGTGTGTATATTTTTTAGATCTAAAAAATGTTAAACTAGTTAAATGTAAAATTTACGTGCAACAGGTAATTTACTCCAATTTTGAATACCGTAATAGTATTTACACTTTATAAATTACCTAAACACGTATAGTGCTTTTTAGGAACGTATCACTACCTACTTTGAATAAAGTGCCATTATTTCCATTGAATTGAAACTTTGTATTCCGTGCAAAATCTTTAATAAAAATAAATTGCAGAGCGCTTTCGGCCCTAGGCCATCATCAGTGCTTCCTGAACGCAAGGAAACAATCCTGTTTTTTCAAATTGGATAGACTGTTAAGGCATTTTTTAAATTGCAAGTAAGCTTAGAAAAAATTTGATAAAAAATGAAAATTGTTAGGTTGTGTACTCACTTTGTCAGGAACCAGCAGTCGAGTCAAACAATCTAATTCTTGGACACCACATAGTTTGAACATTGAAATTAAAATCAAATTAAAAACTACATCACAAATCACACAGAAAGAGGGGGCTGTTATAACCCATAATTTAATTAAATTAATTTAATTATGGGTTATAACAGCCCCCTCTTTCTGTGTGATTTGTGAAGTGGTTTTTAATTTGATTTTAATTTCAATGTTCAACCTATGTGGTGTCCAAGAATTAGATTGTTTGACTCGACTGTGCTGGTTCCTGACAACGTGAGTACACAACCTAACAATTTTAATTTTTTATCAAATTTTTTCTAAGCTTACTTGCAATTTAAAAAATGCCTTAACAGTCTATCCAATTTGAAAAACAGGATTGTTTCCTTGCTTTCAGGTAGCACTGATGATGGCCTAGGGCCGAAAGCGCTCTGCAATTTATTTTTATTAAAGATTTTGCACGGAATACAAAGTTTCAATTCAATTACTTCCACGTGCGCACAGCCTTAAACCTTAATAATTATATTCATTTACAGACTTGGTAGATAAAAGCGCCTTCACCATTTTGTCAGGATTTAATAGTATATTGTGCAACGAGTGCTGAAAACTATACTTTTCACCTGAGCTGCACAATTTAGGTTGACGTAGGCGAATTCGAACCCGAAATAACGCAAACATGCAACTATGTGAAAAATATACTTTTCACCAGGTGTGTGAAAAGTATTGATGAATCATATACATTCTTTCGTGTGAAAAGTATAGCTTTCAAGAGTAGCTGCAAGTTAGCGCGTTTTAACCATTTTCAAGCCAGTCATAGATTCGGAATATTTTAGCAAAATATAATATATAAAATCCAATCCGTGGGTATTTGATAATAAGGAACTCTAGATATATCTTGAAACTGTTTAAAAATCTGCGATTTAACTTTGCCATTTTTATAATTTATTTAAGATAATTTACCTGTAGACAAGATGACAAATCGACCATTTTACCATCATGATCACTGCTCCATAATAGATCGTTGTCGATGAAGGGCATCGCCAGAGCGGACATTGAATACTCTTGCCCCCCGCCCAGGGGCAAGACGTGGGGACTGATTTTCGCCGCTATTTTAGCTATCCAAGGGGTAACTGAAGTATAGGTATCAGAAGACACCTAAAAAATATAAAATTAAAACTTGAAGCATACATTACAAATGTCATTATTATTTGCTTACAATATAATAAGTTTCCGCAATATGCAAATTAAAACAAATATATGCTATGCTACTAGCCTCTGGTGTTTTAGCAGTTGGCCTGGTCTATTTTAGAACACTCCTTCGAAGGCTTTTAAAATATATGACGCGAAAAATAATGTGAGGTTGATGGGTCAGATGGGTGCTCAAAGAAGGCATGTCGTGGTATTCCAAGTAAAGGGTGCATTTTAAAACGAAAAAAGTACCATAATGCAATGAATATTATTTTCTAATATCTTATTTTTCAGTAAAAACAAAACTTGAAATATTTTACGTTTATTTCCGAAAATCTCTGGAACAAATTAAAATGTATCAACTTTTTCATGGGATACAGATGGGCTCCTCCGTTTGTTACAGTTTAGCCAACAGTTTTTCGAGATTCTTATTCATTTTCTGCATTTTTTTAGAGAATCATAAATAGCCTATTTTACTCTACCTTGATATATCCCGATGGATCTTGAACCTTCTCCAATACATGAAAGCTGATTTTTTGTCCGTCTGAAACAAAACGAAAAAAATCAATTAGTTTACATATAAATTAATAACAATGAAATTATCGGCAAATGAAAATAACGCAAACATCTTATATGCCAAATGAAAGTATTCCATCTCTTTTCTCAAGAGGAATATTTTCTTCAAGTCTCAAGGAAGTCTTAGGTGGAATACACTTCAGCACGCCAGCATTGTTATTATTGAAATTAAATTAATATACTTTCTATATTACGATGAAATTGCACGAATTTTAATATAGTCTAACGATTGAAGTGTACACGAATGCTTTTATGTTTGAATAACGTATAAATAGTATGCCTCCATAGTACGTAACAAGACGACAAAATTAATGAAAATTCTGAAAATTTTAAATTGCTACGGAAAATGGCCTAATTATATAGACAGCCCGAAAATCACTAAAAACATATTTAATTTAATAAGACTTAGGCTGTACTTCTAATATTTCGGAGGAGTTTCAACAAAAAAAAGTTTAAAATTATCTGAGAGAGACAATAATATCCGAGTATAATACTCGGATACTATTTCATACAAAATAGTGTAGGTATGATATATCTGATTTACTTTCGTATTTAAATACTTAATTATCAAAAATGTATAAAAATTACGAACGACACTGGCTCAAATTTATGTCTTAGTATTTTTAAAGACAGAGATAAATTGAGATCAAAATCTATGTTAAAATATTTCTGGTTTGATAAATATTGTTGGATACCACTGAAAAACCAGACGACTTTTATTATTTCTATGGTTCTAAACATATAAATGCCCTGTATATACAGATAGTTATAAATTCCTTTTAGATCTCGAATTAGACATCATTTAATCATTTGTACACCAGATTAAGGAATAAACGATTCTATATGTTTAACTTACCTACCATAATATGACCAATCGGGAATCTAGCTATAGAATTGGTAATTTTTTTAGCAAAATAAATATAGAGATGACTTATAAAGCAAACTATTTCTAAGCAAAAAAACAGTAGGACGCCACCAAATCGATTTTTTTTGTGTCAATTATTAAATAGATTTATACTTTTTAACTTATTATACACCGCCAGTGTAGAAATGATAATTTTTTGAACATAAAATAAATATAAAAGAGGCATATAAAAAAAATAAGCAATTCCTTAAGCAGCAATTAATAAAGCAAAAACAGTCCTGCGCCATTAAATTAATTTTGTTTTTGTTAATTATTGAATTAATCTACATTATTTCACTTACTATGACCAATTTAGCAATTTAATTGTTAATAACTTTTCTTAGTTCAAAGTAAAGGACCCCGCACTAACTACATTGAAAACCGGCATCGCATCGGTGAAATTGTTTGAGATTGTAGTATGTTAGAGTTCTATTCCTACTGATAATATTTCCACAAAAATTTGGGGGGCCACCGGTCATATTTTTGAGTTAGGGCTGCCTAAAGGTACGCCACTGGAAAATATACAACATCACATTATATTACTTTACTTCAAATACATTTTTGAAAAACATTAATAAAAGGCGAGAATTTTGGTTGTTTGCTTGAAAATGCATACCTTTAGAAGATTGAATCATGTTTTGAAGTTTGCCGGCCCGCAAACTATCTACAGGATGCTCCAAATCATACACCAGAAAAAGTATGCCAATTGACAAACATGTTTTAAGTCATTAAAACAATAAAAATAAAATCAAAACAGTTTATATCACATTATTTTACTGCACTTTCGACCTCATAATGAGTTTCCTAAGTTAAAGTTTTGAGCCAATCCTACAGGGTGTCCGAACTTAAAATTCAATTGAATATTACTTACATCGAGCTATTTATTCTAGCTTATTGTAACGGCTAATAATTAATAAAATATTGAAATATCCTTTTATCTTTTTTACATATTCACTGGATTAAAGTAACTAACAGGGTGATTCCAAAGTAAGGTTAGTGACATATATACGTACAGGGCGTTTAGAAGAAAAGTCCAAAATAGGGATCAATTATAACTCGTGTGTACAAACGAAACAAAAAAATCAATCTATGCAACAAGTAAGTTTTTGCATATTTCTATCGTACTCACAACACAAGTTTTATGTGTTACTCACTTATAATTAAAACGAACGTATAACATCTATGTTGGGGTTTGGAACCTTCGGCAACATGCACTAAAACAGAGCTTTATCCACAATACCGAAACAGAATTTTTGCACTCGACGCGCGTTTCGCTAACCATGTTAGCATCATCAGGAGATGATTAAGACTTCTTAATCATCTCCTGATGATGCTAACATGGTTAGCGAAACGCGCGTCGAGTGCAAAAATTCTGTTTCGGTATTGTGGATAAAGCTCTGTTTTAGAACGTATAACATATTTAAAACACGAAAATACTTAGCACTCGATAATTTGGAAAATGTAGGCATTTAAAGTTAAGGTAAATAATTTTGGAGGTGGATTAAATGTGTAGTATAGAAATTCTGCGATCGAAGAATTTAAAAATAGATTCACTACCCAATAGTATACAAATAGACTGTATCCATAGGGCGCAACAATAAGTATAGGATAGGTTTCACTTGACTAGATGATATCCTTTATGAGAGTTATAGATCTGACGAGGAGTTTTTTTTTCGATATTTCAATAGGTACTGTCTTCTGCCTCATCAGGAGTTGCGTTATATATATAAAGCGTTAGCAAATTCAGTAACGTTCTGCTGTATGTAGCTGGCTCTGGATATTGAGTTTGCGCCTACTGATTACCTCAAAAATCCAATGCCTAGGCTATCCTTCTCTACGGTCATGGTTACAGCCTGTCCCGATTGGTAATCAACGTTATAGGTCCGTTTTAATTACAAGTGATATAACACATAAAACTTGTGTTGTGAGTACCATAAAAATGTGCCAAAACTTAATTGTTGAATAGATTTTTTTTTGTTTCGTTTGGACAGTCGAGTTATAAATTTAGACTTTAAGCTATTTGCAGAATTCATTTATATATATACAAGGTGCTGCAGAAATGAGTGACAGGTTAAAGTTATATCTTTTTAAATGAAATACCCTGTATATTATTAGTTTTTTAGAATCTCCTAGAAATCCTGAATATTTTTTCTATAACATGTCCTATACCTAAATGTAATAGTTTTCGACATATTCGCATTTTAACTAAGCAGTTATATTCAAAAATAAATATTCTAGATTCCAGTTCTTAGGGGGCCGTGAATTAGGCAACTACAATACGAGACCACTATTTAAAATGCGAATATGTCGAAAACTATGACATTTAGGTATAGGACATGTTATAGAAAAAATATTCAGAATTCTTAGGAGATTCCAAAAAATTAACAATATACAGGGCGTTTCATTTAAAAAAATATAACTTTCACCTGCCACTCATTTCTGCAACCATATATATATATAAATATATTCTGCAAATAGCTTACATTATTCTGCACAACTTTTGTATTTAACATTTTTGTCTAATGCGAAAAACAAAAAAGTTAAGAGGGGGGGACATTATAAATGATCACCGTGTACATATACGTCACTACTCTTGAATCACCGTATTAGTTACTTTAATCCACTGAATATGTAAAAAAGATATTTCAATATTTTATTTAATTTTTTAGCCGCTACAATAAGTTAGAATAAATAGCTCGTTGTTAGTAATATTCAATTCAATTTTAACTTCGGACAGTAGGATTGCCTCAAAAAATTAAACTTAAGAAACTCACTATGAAGCCAAGAGTGCCATAAATTAATGTAACTTAAACTGTTTTGTTTTAATCATCTTAAACATGCTTGTATTGGCACACTTTTCCTGGTTTATGATTTGGACCACCCTGTAGATACTTTGCGGGCTGGCAAACTTCAGAGCATGATCTTCTAAAGGTATGTATTTTTAACCAAATAACCCAAACTCCCACCCTTTATTCATGTTTTTCTAAAATGTATTTGAAATAAGGCAATATAATGTGATCTTTTATATTTTCCAGTGGCGTATGTTTAGGCAGCCCTAACTCAAAAATATGACCGGTGACCTCCCCAAATTTTGTGTAAATATTATCAGTAGGGATGGGACACAACAATTTCACCGATGCCGGTTTACAATGTAATTAGTGCGGGGTCCTTTGAAAGTGTCTTAAAAACTAATAATTTCTTAGGCAAAAACAACAAAACCAAAGAAATACGCCACTATATAACGAATTTTATTTTGTTCACTCTTGAATGAAACTATAGTTTGTATCTATTATAATAGAATTGATTTATTTTTTAATCTAAGTAAATATGAAAGTAGCGTATGAAAGAAATAATTTCTAAGGCAAAACCTAAAAAACAAAAAGAGTACGTACGCCATTAGGTCGATTTTTTTGTTAATTTTTAGAAGAATCTATATTTCTTACTTGCTATGGCCAATATAATATAGGATTAGAATTGATATATTTTTAAACAAAGCAAATATAAAAGTGGCTTCTACAACAAACAATTAGACAAAAGGCAAACAAAAAACAACAAAACCAAAGCAATACGTCTTTATAATGAATTTTGCTTTGTTCATTCTTGAATGAAACTATAATATGTATATATTATAATATAATTGATATATTTTTTGTAATTAAAACAAATATGATAGTAGCGAAATAAAAATCTGGACTATATTATAAAGTAGCTTGCAAAGATATACAGGGGCATTAACTTTTTGAGGACGCTGCGTTTCTGATATCCAGTGTGGATTTTCCTGAGGCATACCTTATACGGATGATATTTCTCTTTTTCTAAAAACCTTCGAATTGTAGTTCGAGGAATATCCTGACTACGAGCCAATGAAACCGTTGAAGTACTACGTACTGTACCGTGTTCCTCAAATTTGTGAAATGTTTTACTAACTGTCTCTTGTGAGATTTGGTTTTCGGGATGTTTTGCATTAAATAAATCACACGCTTCAAGTTGACTTCTTATTTTGTCTCCACATCCAAGTAGTATCAAAATTTCGATACGCTGTCTTTCCAACAAAAACCATTCTTCCGATTTACAACTAAAGTAAACAATTAACCTGAACACCCTAGTAGATGAAAAAAGACACACAAATACCTTATTTTTTGCTCTAGCAACAACAATAATGGTTCAAATTCTTTATCTGTTATTAATTTTTCCCAATAGTCCCTCACTACAGTAGTTATTTTATAAGGCCCTAAAATCCTGGCAAACATAAAACTTGTTTACTTGGTATGGCTGGATTCCATTTTCATGAGCTTTTCAACGAGCCCCCAAAAGACATAGGTTTCCATTTGAAAAAAAAAAGTTGGGGTAACTGAGGGTTAGGGGATTGGAATTTTTTTTTTATTTAACCGAAAAATGTGAAAGACTCAAAATCAGTTACCGTGTTCCAGCGTTTTTTGAAAACATTGCTTGCTCAAAAGATATGAATTTTATTCCAGACCTTGGCAAAACCATTAAAATTTTCAGTTGCATTTGCAGTGAAAACATCGAGTAAAAACAAATTTTGTAGCTATTTTGATAATTTTTATTTATAAATTCCAATTTTAGCACCTAAATTATAATGATATTATTACATTATCACATACATTCTCTCTATTTATTTCCTAGGAGTCTGTATACGTTTTGCATATGGTATATGCAATATACATTGACAACAATAAAAACCATATTTGTTTAATGTAGGTACTTATTTACACTTGTAAACCGCTTCAACAAATACATCGGAAAGGACTAAGGAAAGAACATTCAAATGCAATTATTATTATATCAGTAGTAGTTATGTTACGTGGCTTTCACTTGCACTTTTTTTTTCTGCAATTAAAGTTCATTTCACTCTGAATAGTTTAGTTGCACGATATTCGCCATTTGTTCGTTCTTAGAGAAAGTTTTATAATGATTATGTGTAATAATTATTGCCGCTCTTTTGGTGTCATTGAACTTATAGGCTTTAGTTGTTTGTAAATAACGAGGTGTTCAGTGATGAAGAAGTATTTTAAATGAAAGGAAATATCAAACGCATGTAAGGCAAATTTCATCAACTGACGTAACTCATTTTTTGCAATTTTACAGGAGAGCGTTTTATTTTTTTTTTACGATATTTGATTTAGTAGCAACAATAAACTATTAAAGTATGCTTATTGCTGTGTTGGCTAACTACCCTAAACGAACTCATTAAGGCCATTTTTACAATTTCACGAAGTAGCGTACTTCGTGTTACGTCCGTTCATGAAAGTACTGGTTTAATGGAAATGATATATGCCCGTTGTTACTTTCTCAATTTCTAATACTTTTCGTAATAGAAATTGAGTTACGCCACTTCGTGATTTAGTCGATCGCCCCTTTTTATGTACTACAATAGTTGAATTATCTCAATATTCGATATTTTGTGCTTAAGTAACAATTCACATATAAAAATTATATAGGCTTAATCGAACCGTCAAAATCTGTGGTCACACCAAACAAATTGGCATTAACATGGATCACTCTATATATTATTGGATTTAGGGATTAAGCTCGTTCGATATGGTCTACCCTGTAGCTTGTTTGAAGCA
This sequence comes from Pissodes strobi, assembly GCA_016904865.1. Classification (NCBI taxonomy): domain Eukaryota; kingdom Metazoa; phylum Arthropoda; class Insecta; order Coleoptera; family Curculionidae; genus Pissodes; species Pissodes strobi. The sequence goes on from MU181972.1 coordinate 564,743, forward strand.
TCTTTTAAATATTGACGATTAAAAATTGACCTTTGGCACATTCTGAAAGGATGCAATCCAAAGTAACCTAAGCAGTTCGGCGTAGAAGAAAATATAGGTGAAGTTTTTTCATCTTAGTTTATTTTTCTATATATAAGTAATACCTAATCATTTTTCAGTTATTGGCGACTTCCGGCTAAATCGGCGTTAGGAAATTATCAAAAATTCAGATAGGGTAGGGTCAAGAATAATAAACTGGAGAAGGCTGGTTACTTCCCATAAGAGCCCATGTTCACTTACTATCGCCCCGTGCGCATGCCTTGCGGGCCCCTTACCCACATTGTCGTCACTGTGACGTTGCTGCGCGACGCGTACGGCCTTCGCTTCGCCATTGCTGTCATTGCATCTTCTATGTTTTCGTTGTGTTTTAGCTTTTTAGTGATATTTTTGGATGTTTTAAAATCATTGATAGTTGTGTTTTGGTGCTTTGAACATTGAGAAACTTAATACTTATTATATTTTTTGTTTGATTCTAATGAAAATTCCATACATTGGGGATTAAAGCAGATACCATAGTCTCTGTTGTGTAGAGTATTTTTCAGTGTAGTGTTTTATTGATTTTTTATTAAATAAGATAGGAACAACTTAAATTATTTTTAAATGTAAGAAAGTCTGGGAGGAAAAATAATACTTTATCTAGAATGGAGAGAAGCTGTCAAACTGAGGGTTTTATTACACAGTGTGTCACTTGGCTATTTAGGTTTTAAACAATATTTTTGAAAAAGTAAGAATGTTCACGTACATGCACTGGAAAACAATTCTTATTTATAAATTTTTTAAGTTCCTTAGATTGGGACCTTGCTTATCACGTTAGAATATCATAAATATACTATGTCAAACAGCAATCACTAGAATCACTACACTATGGAAAAATCAGTGTCGAATCATATATTAAGGATTTTTCATTCATAAGCACCCATGTTAACTAATAACACTTACTAGTTGATACCTACAGGCAAATTATAAAAAATATATTATTACACAGTGTAGAGTTTTAAAGTCAATATAAAATACTAGCCAGAAAGCCTTACAAGGTTTTTTTTAATATGATCTACCGTTGTTAAATAAATTGATCGTGTCAAAAATAAAAACAGTTTTAAGATGTGTACCAGCTTATTCTAAATCGTATGGATAATCATATGGATAAACTTATAGCTTTCTCGCTTGTATTTCACATCTGCGGTCTCAAAAAATATGTTTCAGCAAGTAACATATTTTTATTTTTCGCGCACCATGTATACTTCATCTGGGCTTTCGTATCGTTAAAATTATTTTTTCTTTAAGCACTAACTTATTAAGTTTTTCAAATTATGGACACTTTTTTGGCCCACACTGTATAAAAGAGTTAAGTCAGATTTTATTTTATTTTTATCTATTTTTCTCTCATAAATTCACGCTCTTAAGGACAATTTTCAAGATTTAATAATCCCCTAATCGTTATACTTCCATTTACGTTTAGCTTATCCAGGTTTGTTTAAATTCAAATACAAAAAGCTTGTAAAAATATGCTTTCCATTCTATATAATTTCATAAGAAATAGTTTAATTTTATTATCCATTTAGAATTTTGAGTTTAAACACATTTTTATAAACTCTAAACAAGAAAAATAGTCTTGCCCCTACGTCTTTGCCATATGTATTAAGTTAGGGCTTTCGCGCCAACTTCGTCGCGTGGCTACGTCACGGCAGAGCAGCAGTCAGTGAAAAAAATCCGGTTGATGTAACCATCCTTTTCTAGTTTATTATTCTTGAGGTAGGTTCCTCGTAACTAAACCCGAACAATGTGCCAATAGCTAGGAATAGGAATTAGTTATTTTAGTCATAAACTCTGGTAGTATATGAAATAAGTTTGAAATGTTGAGTGTTATAAAAAAGTATATGAAGAAACGGTGTATTTTATTAGAAAAGGCCTTTCTAGTCTGCTTTCTGAGATCATCTTCATTCTTGACAGAATAAAACAAAAATTAATAACAAAAACAGTGAATACAAATTTTGATAGCTGAATGGTAGATGAAATTTAGCTTTAATTAGCAATAAGGTATAGCCACTTTCTGACCGTTACAAAAATTGCGGTCAGTTTTAATATTGACTTATTTTGGCGTCAATCAAGAGCGGATTTGTTTTAACCATATATTTAAAATATATGGTTTTAACACGAGCTGCTAGTAAACTGGAACGCACTGGAATAACGGCCACCGGAATTTCGGGAATATAAACTCTAGCTCGTGAAAAATCGGTTCCGATATTAAAAGTAATATCATTGTATAAAAAGAAATTATACAATGGTAGGTATGCGAGCTATGATTTCTTTAAATGGAACATTGCGATTGAGGTTTGGCACATGGCATTTTGAACATTCACGATCTATCAAATGACACACCGTCATTAATTTAAGTCATTTAAGTTTATAGTATCCATCAGAGATAAATAAATATCTATTTTATCTCTGGTATCCATAAAGCATTGCTTGAATTCTTCAAGAAATTCAAATATGCACCTAAAGAATTAGCACGTTCTATTTAAATGATCAAGGGTAGCATTTTTTCAAAATATACACAACAATAAAATAGTTTAATTTTCAATGTAATTATTGCTCCCCAGAACTTACAATAATTGTCGCTCACTGTACGCAATCAGGGAAAGCACGAAAATATATAAAAAACGGGAAATCTCCGGAAATAAAGCCAATTTTATTAATAATTATATGCTTTTTTCTAAACAGTTTCCAATACACTGGCGTCCAAGAAATAGGGTCCACAATTTAAAAATATGTTCCTATTGACGTTCAAATGTGACATTTTTTCACTTAAAACCACGATTCAAAATTTGAATTTGGTATCACATAGGCCACTAAATATTACAGCAAGAGAGAGGACAGCAAACCGTGCTTCGCTATAAATCAAAACCGTTTAGATTCATTAGAGGTAGCAACAAAAAGATCAAATTAAAGATTTTCCATACAAAAAAAACGAAATTGACAAATGCCTTGATTCTTGAGGAACCCTCTTACTTGAATTTTTTTTGAACATGGTAATATTAAAAATTAAATTAAAATGAAAAATCTCGGCGTCTTCTATATATTTTCGCCTTTTTGAAGTGAATAAGACGACCGAGCTGTCTACGCATGTAACGCTCAAAGCTGTCTACGTTAGGCTATTTAACGTTCATTCGGGTCATTTTTAGATATTTAGTATTTTTTTCGAAAACGGCTAAGAGTGGAAGTTTCGAATTTGGAACGTTTTTAGGCAACACTTGACGATCCGATTTTTAGTTTCCGAGTTGTTACGTCAAAAATACCCTTTTTAAAAATTTGGCATTGATACACGATAACTATCAAAAAAAATAACTAATTTTGATGACACATTCTTTTCGACTGTCGAGAAAATTGACTTTTAAGGGAAAATGTAAAAACATCAATTTCTAGATCAAAAAAATTAAGGTTTTAATTTTTTTTCTAGAAAAATCGTTTTTGAATAAAAATGCCGATCACTTGACGAGAATCTACGTAAAAAAACGTACAAAACACTAATATTTTATTAGAGAAAAACCGAATAATCTGGAGCAAATTCTAATCTTTTGAAATTTTCACCTCTGTCGTGCACACACCATTCATTTTTTTGTCACAAAGAGACGTTGTCAAGGATGCATGAAAATATAAATATAGATTTTATTTTATTGAACTGCGTATTAGCACTTCTTGGGCATTCTGAGGCAAGCATAATCCTAACAACTTAAGTTTTAACAGTTTTTTCATTATATTTAGTTGATGCACTATATTTATTGAATAAAAATTCTCTTATACTTCTTCATTGTACAATTTTTCTAATTTTACATGTGTTCATTATTTCTTAATTTATATATCGCAAAGTCACAAAAATGATAAAAATCAGAATCTAAATGCCAGGATCAAAGACATTTAAGCTAAAGAGACCCGACAACTTATTCATAAAAATCCAAAAACTTGCATCCAACATCAACAAAACGCATGCCCCGCCTCCTTATATTTTTATGAATCAGGAACAGAACTTTATCCCGCCCAAATCCTCGCCATGAACAAGACTCGTTCCCCACTACTAAATGTAGTGTTGCCCGCCTCGCCTGTGCGAAAACAAGGTCAGTCCATAGGCGTAGACTTTGAAATTGTAAGTTCATCATAATAATAATTTTAATAAAGTAAATACGTTTAATTTTAAATGATGGTATTTACTTCGGGTTCATTATTCAAAATTAATTTATGTTTTATTTACAGTGTGTGGGATTATCAAAGTCGGCGGTTGCTAGATATGGGTTCTGAAGGTTAGTTAACACAAAATACTTATTTTGCTAATGAATGCGGAGAGTGATACTTTTTCACATAGCGGAGTTCAGGCATGCAGTCGAGTGCGGAAAAGTTATTTTTCGCATGCGCTGGGAACAAAGTTTTAAAAGGAGCGTGTGGTAAATACTTATTTGCTTTTCTGCAAATAAGCGCTCGCAAAGACCTAAAACCTAAAAATGTCTTTGAGAAAAAGTACAAAAAGAATTGTTTGGAAAAATCGATAGATTTTTATAATATAATTATATGATTAAGGATTTTAATGGTCGTAGAAAAAATAGTATATTCCACTCACATTTAACGGCTGTTAAGAGCCGAGCATGAGAATATGACATGAGGCGTAGGCGAATGTCATAATGAATGGTCATTGCATAATATGCTATTAAGCAGCAAATATTTAAATAAAACTTTTTTCCTGAATAATTTCAAATTTGAAGATGCAACATATGAGACACCAAAAATTCACAGTTTTATCCAGATTTAAAATTTTTTGTGACACATAAGGTTTTTCAGCACTCAATGGTTAAAAGAACAATTCATTATTTTTGGAACATATAAAAAAGAACTGAAACATACAAATTTTATTTAAAAACATGTAAATATGACAAATAACTGGTTAATGACTACATATATTCAAAAAGTAGCTAAATAACTATTTTCTTCTATTAAGTACTTAACGTATTAAAGATATATTTTCATTTCGTTATAAATACTACTACACTGACAAAAACCTGCTAAATAAACTGGTTTATTTAGAAAAAAAACGCATTAAATCTAGTGTATTTTTTAGCAATTTTAGAACATGAATTTATTTAGCGCAGATAAATCGAATTGTCTGTAATTGGTTCATTTAGATTTGCTAAATTAGTAAATTGTGTAAATTTTATTAAGGTATTGTATAAATTTAATAAACAATAAGACCTACCTAAAATATAAGTATATATTTTATTTATTTTAAACACCGACAGTACCCGTATTAGGTATATAACATACAAAGGCATTTATTAAATATCTGATAATATATGATCCACGCCACTGTATTACTGTGTTTCGCTTACTGTCTTTGGTGTCGTCGACCTTCAATGCTCTCATTCTATTGGTGCATTACTTTACTACGCGCATACTATAAATATTTTGGGCGTTAAACAAGGCGGAACCAAGGGAAGCGGCATTGTCAGATTGGCATGTAGGAAGTTCAGAACCGGTTTTTGATGGATCAAAAACGGGGAAAATAGCTATTTAGTGTCATAATTCTTTATGAAAAAATATGTGATTATGGTGACAGCATCGAAAAAAACAAATCAATAGGTCTGGCGTCTTGTTTTTTACTAGTTTATTTGCTATTTTTTGGGTTATTTCCTACAGTAACTAGTAAACTTTAAATTTGGCAACGCTACGTCTATCGACCTTAGAATGTGACTCCATGTTGGGTGAAAACAAACAACCAATTGTCTAGTCTCTTCTAGGTTAAATGTCTTTGGTCAGGATAACTATAAAATTACCGTGAGACAAGCACTACATAAGGCAAACGTATTAAAAATGATAAGATAGTGTTACAGTGCGCAGAAATTACATTTCCTTCGCTATGCAATTTTTATGCCCAACTAAGTTTCGGATCTAATTATTAACAAACTATCACATATTTTAATCATTTGTCCAATAACACCTGAATAATTATTAAAATTATTTACGAAGAACGTTAAACTGAAACAAACTTCATGGGAAAAATACTTTCCCTGAAACTCAGTGAACCGTTAAAAAAATACACCTCCCATAATGCAATGCAGTTGTGCAATATTCCATAACATCGTTTAAGAGAAATTAAAATCCACTTATTTATTTTACACTTTGTGAAAGTAAAATTAAATTACATGGAGTTGCGTAAGGCTTTCTATTAGATTCCTTAGTTGTAGATTATGCAGTTTTGCGTGTTTTAAGGTATTTGTTTACATTTAATTTCTAATTTATGTTCCATGACTAAAAATGCAAAGCATATTCAATAGGGAAGTGAATTGAAATTTTTAACTTTTTTAATCTTTATTTCTTAATTATGATGCGTGTCTTATTTATGTTAATATAGAGTTATACAGGATGAGATATTTGTTTCTTTTATACATGTATGCATATGTGACAATTTAGACACTTTAAACACAATTTTAAAAAAGGCATCAGGTAAGTAAAGCAGTTCATTTATGACATAAATATAAGCATTTATAATATCAGTCGGTAGATAAAGCTTTTGAAGAAGAGAACTAAGAAATGTGAGGTTTCTAGAGTATCAAGGTTCGCGAATTAGTTATCACGTTTAACCAAATTGATACTGGGTCATATATTTTAGTTCATTTTGTGCTTGAGAAAGATAATGTAATATAACAAAAATGTATAGATATAACAAAGCCAGTCAGAAATTAAATAACTCTCTTTTTAAACAAAATTTTATACGGAGGTCTGGAGACTGATTTCGGTTGAATAAAATAGACTTAAACATATTTTAGTGCGGCTTGTTTGTTGGCAAAATTGCAATTTTTGTCATAAGAGTATTTTAATATATATTAATTTATAATGCTGGGAAATAAAAGCTATATAGAAATGAAGGACCGAGTGATTTAGGGATACTTTTTTAAAAGATGTAATTTTTTTCACCTTAAATCTTTGAGTTACAGTATATAACGGAAAACTAACTTTCAAAATCATTGGCTTTGGCGCACTATTCACCCAGCACCCTCTGGAGAAGAAGAACCTGAAACTAAGAAAAGTGGTAGCCAATATGGCCACTCCAGTTGAGGCCGAAACTAAATGCTGTAAAGAGTATATTTTATTAGTTTCTAATATAAAATATGTTTATTATTGTGAAATATGTGCATTGCAGTGAACAATTTATAAAAAGCAGGTAATTTATTATGTTAATGGCAAGGACATTGCCCTGTGTTCGTCAAAGTAGACTCTTAACCCTACTACACTACACTATACTTCCTAATTATTCTACATTATACAATTACATACTAGTTTATAGTTAGGGACTGATTTCTCTAGTACAAGGTGTGTTTCCATAAATATCTATTATAATATCAGAGCTGATAATATCTAGTAATATCTAAAATAACTGAACTTTTGATACTCACAGCTCACAGACAGTTTGCCTGAAGTAAACAAAGAAGCCCATAAGGTTTTTACTTTGTGGCTTTATAATAATAATGCACACTTACTTGCTTACTTTGACTGCTTTTTGACTATACATATAATAAGTTTTAGGCAACCACAGATATTTCTTAGGCTAAAGTCGGACAAAATCAGAGGTTTGATTTTAATACCACAATTTTACTTAGGATACCTAAACAGTTATTTGTAGCATTATTGAATATTGATTAAGGGTTGTAGAGTGGTTTTAGGTTTTGTTGTAATAACTAAATTATATTTAAGCTGGTGTTTAGGTTCAGTCGCTTAGTTGAGAACATTGTATTTTAAATAATTATGTATAACAGTGTTGAGTGAATTGAAAACATGGTATTTACCTGTTGTGTTCCCAAATGTAGAGGGAGTTATAAAAATTGACCCAAAGTGGCTGGGCTGGGTGACTTAAGGCAGCAGTGGAAAAATTCAATTAAGAGAGAAAAATCATTTCTTCGAATCAAGAATATTCGGAGAAATCTTGTTTTTATATTTTTATAGATAGTGACTAGTCATACACACTGTATTTTTAGACGCTGTGTCTAACATTACGTGCACAACATAAAATATATCTGTATTTTCTATTTTTTACCTAAAAAATGCTTTGCAATACCTGCTTACTTTACCCCTAGAGTGGTTATATTTTATTCAATGACTGTCTTGATTAAGGTCTTAGTCTAAAGCAAGCCATTAAAGTAAATATACATTTTAGGTGTGTGAAGTCCACTTTAGGCCCCATGAATATATTACGTTTTATTAATATTAATGAAGCTCCTGCAGCTCACTTGAGGGCTTGCTTCTAAAGGTCTTAATGAAGTATGCTCTTTTATAGTCGATTACATCGAAAAGTATATTCAAGCTGACATAAAAGAAGTCCACATATTCAGTGATGGTTGTGGTGGACAAAATCGGAACCATACAGTAACAAGGTTATTAATAGCTCACACAATAACCGGTCGATTTAAGGTAATTCACCAGTACTTTTGTACTTCAGGGTTACTGTATCCGAATATATGGATGGACTTACTAGTACTAGTAAAGGGTAATGAAGAAGTACTTCTTCCGACAACCATGGCTTACAATGGGCACGTCCTTATCAATGGTAAGAAACTCGCGGGCCTTCGAAAGATTATTCGTTAAATTCCTGACAAACATAAAGATTTTTATGGAAATATTAACATGGCCAACTACTCAAGACAAAAATCAGGGTGATGAAGAGGACAGTTAAAGCATTTCCTTTTTTTCTTTTGATTTTTCTTAAATAAAAGAATAAATTTTGTTTATTTGCTTGCGTATGTTCTAGATCCTTTTTGTCAGGGTAGTAGCTAATTTCACTATTTAAATCATCTCAAGAGACAAGAAAAGAATGACAAGTATAAATTATCATCACTTCATACAAACCGAATAAAATTGACGGGAAAAAGGAAAGTATTCCACGAACTTTGACCCTGAATATCCCATAAGTATAGCAGTCAAACACAAGAAATGTACAAGATTCCTAAAATCTTAATGTTGCGCTTTAAAATTTGTCTGTAGTGAGTTTTGTTATAATTTGGAAACTGGAGACGTTATAAGGTTTTTTCGTTTTTCTCAGAATAGGTTTAAATGGATTTATTTCCTTTTTCCACTAACTGATTCAATTATTATGTACCTTTCTGTGATGTATATAGCTCCCAAACTATTTTTATTTTGGTAAATTACATGTAATTTACTATTAAACATAATTTAGGTGTATGTATTTTTTTGAAGTCAAATAGCAACAAAAATATGAATTAGAATTAATACGTTTCCCATTGTCACCCATCTTAGATTTAGATATCAGGCCTTCTTATTGAGAAGGTGTTGACTAAGCTATATTCCATGGATTAATGCACTGTAGTCGATCTGATTGTGACCATAATATTGTATTTAAAAGAATGATAGAAAAGTGTAACGTAATGTTACAAAAGATATAAAAATTTAGCCATATCAGATCCCAATTCTCTAGAAACAGCTTTAAAGATCTAATCATCATTATATAATTTGTTTTTATTTCGGTTTATGAAAATATATTATCTAACATTATTTTATCAAAGTGGCTGAAATCTCCTACACTATGGTATATGGTAAATTGCACGTTTAGCCGAGACGCAAACCAATACTGTCGCCTAGCAACCGAACATGCGTTTGCTCATTTCCTAATGTGCGTTTCAGCATGGCTGATAAACCTGGGCCTTCTAGTGAAAATCGCGAAAAATCTAGTGAAAATACAGAGTTAGATGAAAAACTTAACCTTTTTAGTGACAAATTTGATCCTCTCGCGTTCCTGTATAGCGACAAAGCTAAGATTCCTAGGCCAGAAGCCAGAGTTTTTGATAATTTAGCTATGTGGCACTCTCACTATAAGAGAGGTGGTGAACCTGCGAAAAGGGGTAAAAAAGTGCAAAAATCAGAACAACCTGCAAGAAGGTGGCTGCCCCATCAATGTAAGACTTCTATTTATATTTCTGCTCTATTTTATTGTCAAGAAACTAGATAACTTTGAAAGTGAGGTTATAATGCTTTATTTACCATAGGCAAACTCCTTGACCTAGTGATCTGTATATTTTATAGGTAGGTCCCCTACTAGATCCTACAAGGACTCTTATGTAGCTATGGTACGTTGTTGATTTTGCCCGAAAATATCCGACAATTTCATGAAAAGTGGAATATAAGTGCAAGTGAAAAATAGTTTTTTTCTTGTCAATATTTAATATTTCCAACAGTTTGGAATAATTGACACCCACGCGGCAATATGACTAACATGAGAAGAAGGAATATAAACTAATATATGAATATGTAATTTTAGTTTGTTCGACTTTTATGTTGAATTTGCGAGAATGTCTCGGAGAATGTGCATTTGATTTGGGTACAGCCTCTAGTAGTCTCATCTTAGTTTGACTTAACCTGGATTGTTTGCGACAAGAAGAGATTACGAATGGAATTATTAGTTCGATACATTTTTTACTTACAGTTAAATGTCTCTCTAGGGTTATCCCGAGTACTGTCCTTAGAAGTTTGTCGATCGCAATCTAAATCTTAGATAACCTAATACCTAATAGTGAAACTCGATGAATTGGTGAGAGCATTTTACTCCTGCTGGGTAAATAATTTAGCCCTCTCATTCTAATAAGCTAAATCCTTTGATGCCCAACAACTGTTCTATCTCGTAATGTATCTGATGTCATCGGGCCAGGCCAAGATGGTTTTGGCCAAATTTTGGCATAGGTGGGTTTTTGACATTGTGTTTATTTATAAATATTTTCACGTCATTTTACTCAGTAAATTTCCGAGCAAAGCTTTTCTTAAGTAATATCGCAAGCAAACGAAAGTAAAAGCTCTTAAAAATTAAATATAGAAAAGTACCTATTCGGCTTATTTTTGTCTAGATATTTGATCAATTAGCGACAAGTTTAAGTTTCAATTGAATACATTACATATTTTTCGTCATCTTACGTGATGTATTGAATTTCTCCATTCGAACATATTGTAATATCATATTCTATTTTTAATTTTTTTTATGTTTGATATTTTCAGCCCCTTTTTCAATATTATATATTTTAGCCAGTATAAGTTGGTATTTTGATAGAAACAAATTTACAGTGCTTTTGCACATTTATAATCTTGAAAATGTGTAAGCCGAGGTTATCAGCCTTAAAAAAACCTGTTTAATGAGAAATAATCAATTAAAATAGGTTTTTGTTTGAAAAAAGAAAGGGAGAAAACAATATTTTTAATACTTACAGCTTGAAAAATCTGTAACTATACCTACAGTGTTTTAGCTAATTAAGAGATAATATAATCATCCTGCAGTATATTCTCACCTAGTTTGATAAAGCAGGAATCTGCATTATTCATCAATAGATAGGTATATTGTTTAAGAATTTTTTAAATGTTTATTGTAAATTCAAATTTAAATCTTCTTTCTTAAATAGAAGAAACTGATATATTTTCCTGAAAAAACCTAATTCCTGTAGCTGAAGTCGTAGCTTATCTTAGCGAAGTAGGTAGGAATGAGTGGTTAGCCTGTTTTTTTAAACAAACCATTTTCTGGATAATTTGTTATTATATATAGTTAATTAGTAAATTCGTTATCGTTATAATTATGACTGGCAAATTCTGGCATTCTCCCTGGAATCCTTAATAATATATCAAAAACAATGGGTCTTTAAATATATCAAATGGTAAGTGTAGGTGAAAAAAACAACTTGTAAGGTAAGTAATCACATACTTTATAATATAATATGCAAATATGCTTTAAATTGGTCCATTTAAGGTTGAGCTGTAATTGTCAAACGGTCAAACTCGAGGACAGTAGGGTTAAACCACAATTTTTTAAAACATGAAATAATTTTGTTTTAGTGAATTATAATTTGATTTCATGTATAAGTGGTCCCGAATTATGTGTCCCAATCCCAAGGGTAGAAGGAAAGGGACTTCAGTTTTAGTGACGGGCGCATCGAGCCAACTAATAGCATCCCCTCAAACATCTTAACGATCAATCACCGATACATCGACTGAAATGTAAGTATGGATATATCAAAAATATCCGTTCGTATTCGTACACGTGAGTGGGCTCAGATGGGGCTGTCCAATGCGACCCTTGGTCTATTGTGGCTCACATCTGTGGTTTCCACTAGGCCAGATGCTCGATCCTTTTCATGAAGTCGATTAGCTTTCTGGGGTGGATAGCTTTCAAATCTACAAGTGGAATTTGAGGATTTCCAAACACTGCTTGTCTGGTTCTTTCCATTGCTGGACAATGGCATAAAACATGCTCCATTGTTTCTTCGTCGTCCAAGCACAACAGCATTCCGTTTTTTCGGAAAGCTCTATCTTGTTCGGTTCATGTGGCTTCTTAGCCGACAATAGCCAGTGTACATGCTAACGTACCTGTTGTCGGCCAAATTGAAGAAGTTGTCTAGTTCTCACTCCTGATGGCAGATTCACTGCCATCTTTGAATGAGTTAGGCCCGGTAACTCTCTCCATTTGTCTACAAATTGCTCTCCACCTGGAGAGGGCTTCTTTAGCTGTGTTGTAAGATATTCCCAGTACTGGTTCTGGTTCTATGAAGGCCAATGTGGCCGCCTGCTTCGCAAGAGCGTCAGCTCTTACGTTGCCTTCAGTGCCTGCACTGAAGGCAACTTGCCAGCCAACGATAGCTGATCCAGATCAGTGTAAGTTTATTTTCTCTACCTACTTTGGTGAGTAGTTCCTGGCAGTTCCATAATGCCTTGGATGAACAACGGCTAGATCCAAGTGCTTTCAAAGGCCCTTGACTGTCCGAGAATACTTTGATTGACTTGCCTTTCTAGTTTCTATCGATAAGCCACTATGCAGTCATATCAATGGTGAACCTCAGCCTGAAAAGTGGTTGCATGTATGCATGTTTGCCTAAGGAATAGTTAACTTCAACCTTACCATTTTTATTCCGTGCAGCAGCTCCTGTACCATCATTGGTCTTGGAGCTGTCAGTGAACCAACTGTTCTCTGTTGTTCCCAGATGTTCCGAGTTTTTGCCTACTCGTTTCTCTCTGGTTGGAGGACGTAGTAGGCATGGTAATACATAGTTTTGGTGGGCATAACATCTGATGGTAGACCCAACACACTTGGGCACCTTGGTCTGTGTCAATCTATACGTAGCTCATCGGGCCTCCTTCTCCAGTACTATTTGGAGAGGTGGCAGACTTAGAAGACTCTCAAGCGCTGCCGCGGGTGTAGTGCCGAGGGCGGCACTAATTGCCAGACAGGCTCGTCTTTGTAAGGTGGATAATTTGTCGCGGAGCTCTGTAAGCTCTTAGAGTACCAAGCTACTGTTCCATATGTTACCATTGGTCTTATGACCGCAATATATAGCTAGTGTATTTGTTTGGGATGTATGCTCCATATTTTGCCACAAATGCGTAGTCATAGTCAATGGCGAAAATTAAAGTATAAGGATGAAAATTAAAAAAAAAATACCTTACTGAATAATAAGTAAATGTAAGACTAACTAAATAACAGTTACACTTAAGAAAACAAATTCAGAAAGCTCTCAAAAAGTGGTTCCACCACCGAGTCAGGACGGTCGAAACACCTGAGACAACAGTTCGATAGGGATTTTTAAGGAGATAAACTTTCGAAATGCTTCTCTGTTTCGAAAACTTTGGGAAAATGGACTTTTCAGGGTAAATGTAAAAACATCGATATCTAGCTCAAAATAATGAAGATTTTTAGTCTTTTTCTCGAAAAGTTATTTTTTTTTTTTAGAAAAGCCGATTACTTGACCAGTATCTAGAACTGTATTAGTACAAGACCCATTGAAAATGATGATGCTTTTTATACAGGTTGAGCTAGTTGAATTTAAACTTTTCGCCATTTCGAGTTTTGACATGCACGACATGTCACCACTTAATATTTTATTACTGGAAAATCGAATACCGAACTTTCGTACATTAAAGTAGAGGGATATGAGCAGAACATACCAATAAAATCCCATCGATCCGATTGAAAATGCCGAATTTGTGATTTTTTTAATTTGGTAAATCTACTTTAAGCGTACATGCCAGCCAACCATAGCTATTTTCCAGAAATCAATCTCAGATTTATATAATCTCTGCCATAAAAAAGTTCTGTAACAATTTTCCTTACGAGATCGGGAAATATGAGAAAATCGAGGTTAAATAACATGCAGAAAATTGCAAAAAAGTTTTAATAATTTTACGACTCTGGTGCAGTATAGGAAATTTGAATATTTTGGCATGAATACATTTAGTTGCCTGAAAACGCATTAAGAACGGTTTAAATCTGAAAAATGGGTTAGAATCGGAAAATTTAAATATTTTTGATGATTAATATGTGCAGTTTCTGGTGGATTTTATGGTAGATTTCGAGGTAAAATTTTACTTTTAGCATATCCATGCATGTAGTTTTTGGGATAACTAAGTAGATTTATTTGTCTGAAATTTCATTTAAAACAATTTGAAGATGGGAAAATAAACCAGGATCGGAGAATTTGGAAATTTTTGATACGATAAGCAGCGGTTTTTGTCGATTTTATGGTAGATTTGGAGATAAAATTATACTTTAAATATCGAAGTCTGTCGTGTGGTCTTACACACGCTGTATTTACTCTAAACGACGTCGATGGGGTTTTCAGATAATATTAAAACAGTTCTGACGTATTTGATATCATGAGAATCTAGTAAAGTAATCGGTGTTATATATACGTCTGTAGGTACACTGCCCATCACTACTCACTCTCAGGTCCTTTAAATGTAAATTTTGCACTGTTGAGCTATGTTTCCATAAGAGCTTTTTATATTTTACGTTACTACTTTTTTATTGGGTCTGTGAAAAAGCAGCGTTTTATTTACTGCGTTTTATTCTGCTCTTTGTTGATAAAATATGATAGAACCCAACTTTATGCGTTTCTAAAATTATATTTTTGAATGTTATATCTATTTAGCAAACGAAAATGACTCTTGTTCATCTGACTAAAGAGAAAAGTGAAGATAATAATGTTTTGGGTTGATACGATCTAAAAAGTTGACAAATCGACAAATGATTAAGTTACGTTAAAGGGAGAGCTGCGTAACAAGCCAGAAACTCTCTTGAATCAACGTTAAAAAAAAACGCGAAATTGAGAATTTTCAACTTTTTGACCATACGGTCAATACCTATATCACGGTTAAGTGACGTAAACTGCAAACATATATGGAAGCCCAGCCTTATATCTTGTAAGTTATGATTGACAGAATCACTACTGACTGCTATCTAAATAATATTCCCCTGCCACCATCCAGTATTTTCTGTCTCAGCGAATATTTTCCACGTCTCCTTTTTGACAGGAAAGTAGGTTTTGCTTTCGTCCTATTCCCCTTCGGTATTCGAAAAATTAAGTACAGAATACGAGCAACGTTGCCAATTTTTTTCCAACACACTCAGTGGCTGCGAAGGGTCAACGTCTCCTAGATAAGTTCGCTAGCATAGATAACGAGGCTGTATAGTAAGAGTAGATACAAATTAGCTGCTTCGATTAAGGGTTTTAATGCTGAAAATATTACTCTTTGTTAAAAGAAAAAACATATTTTACTTGCAGAGTTGTTTCGATAAAGTACTTAGAACGGCGTGCAATGATATTAGAGCTTGGCTTGGGAAATAACATAAAACAAGACTTACTAATGGTTTTCTAGTCTTATCTTTATGGGCGTTCGGATGAACTTTCAAAGCAATATAACTTTCCTAGTTTGTGAGATGTATTAGCGAAAATTTCGCGATTTGATCGTCAGAAGTAAAGGGTGCGTTCAGTAAACCTGATTTTGATGAGTGATAGTAATGTCGAGGCCTACACTTAAATACTTAGAAGTGGGTCAGAACTATGAAGAGCTGTCGTCAACACGTTATATTATCCACAAATAAGTGTTCCCACAGTGACCCAGAACTGAAATTTGGTGATTGGGCGTGGTTTGGTGTCAACGAATTCAAATTAATTAATGTTTTATATCCACAGATGCTAAGAGCAGGTTGGCGGAAATTGGCAGCAGCACTCTCCAGCATTTTGTTTTTGTTTATGAGTGCTTAAAAATAGACGTATATATACTTAATTAACTTAAAGTATATATTTTCATCATTTCTACTGTTTCGCAGACGGGAAAAAGTTCTTATTTGTAGTTTTGTTTTAGCAATGAAGTGAGAACCCTTAATATAACGAAAATAAAAACTGAATCGACGAAAAGGCTGCGAGGAATATTGAGCTCGTTGCTTCTTTATTTAGCATAACTATGATTCGCTAGTGATTTGTTTCTGAAATGTAACGAGCTAAAAATAAAAATGTATTTAAATTCATGTTTGAAAAAAACGTGTTGCGATTTTGGCATCATGCTTCGTAAAGATTTACAGGATATAATAGCATGACAAAGTTAAATATTTCCTTTATTATAACGTTTAAAAGAAAAGACAAACGTGTTAAGAACAAATACAAATACAGGGGTGATGCAAAGATTTTTAATGAATGTAAATAATGAAGGAGTTTTACTTTTGATCGTTGAAACAATCAAGGAAATTCTTATTACAAAAATATAACATACTGTTTTATCTTAGGTTTTATTCACCATTTTTAATTAACTTCTGATATCATCGCGGCAATGAATAATCACTTTACATTTTATAATACAAAGAAAATAAATAACAGTAAATTGCTACATTTTTCATAGTCAATATTAATATTTCATATATGTTAGTGGGCTAAACGTAAGCCTCCTGCAACCAAGAAGACATTTCTGCAAGACAAGTATTTTACTTGGAAGACAAAACTAACACCTTCATGGTTCTTGCTGACAAGACTCACCGAAAGACAAGATCAAGACGTAGCCTTACAAAACTAGTGCTCTTGTCTCGTGAAATACTATATGGTTGTTTATATGGAAGTATTGAAGATGATTTGCTTTCATAAAATGGTTCAACTATATGAAAAAGTAAATTGTGAACACAATGTTGTATTCTTATTGCTTTTCTCTCATGATCCGATCTTAAATACAAACTCTTTGCAAGAGTCCTTATCACAAAGGTGGCATGTGCATACTTATTTTCTCGTAGGAGTTACACTACTTCCACTCTGTTATATTCATTCTTGGCATTAGCTTGCACAGGCGCAAAACGGGGAGTTTACATCTCTTGAATGCAGTGATAATTATTCTGTAAATATTTAGTACCGCTTGGGATTAAGTGTTTCTCAGTAACATATTAGATCCTTCCCTTTTGCTGACCACGCAATCTGCCAGTATATAATTTATAATTCATTAACAGTCTGAACCATCCTCACCTGATTCTTACTGTTTTAGCAGAAGGCTTCAGAGTTAAAATCATATTTTTGATAAGTAGTCTTTGTGGTATGGAAGCAAATAATTTATCACTACTAGTTATTTTATTTATCGACGGCCATGTATTCCACTTAACACTACATAACAGCAAATTCTGTGACGAAAAGGCAGTTGTGCTTATCGCCTTGTAACCTAATTAAGCCCTTGATGTGGCCTTATTTAGATCAGTGAAATTAGGATGGAGACAAGCATCTATCAGTGGCGGCTATAACATTTTGGAAGCCCAATTGTCTGCCCACTGCTTAGATAAGCTATTGGTGAAAGATTTGTGCTGCTGTCTTGCAAAATTCTTTGTGCAAATGCGGTTTAATACCATGGGACCCTAGAGTTCAATGTTAGATAACCGATATCAAGTCTGTAAACCAGCAAGTCATGGATGAATAGACATTAAAGGAATTGGAAAGTAGCCGACCCTTTTTAGGGAAATACATGAAGCCTAAATAGTTGGTTAACCGTTAAAAAGGGTAGCCAGTGGGAAGGTTGTCTTTCATTACTTATTTTCTACACAAGCATTGATGGAAAATATAAAGTAGTGTTGAAAAACGAACTTCAGCACCAAAAGAGAATAATTAGAGCACTAGCAATGCTAATTTCAAATTGCATGAAGAAGTTAAGCATGTCACCAAGAATGAACCTGGAGGCTATAGAGCTGGAAGAAAAACTTACTCTTCCATAGGAAAGAAGTTACCAGATCCTAGTACTAAAGAAGGTAAAGATATGAAAAAACACCTGCTAAAAAATTAACTCCAGGTTAGACAATTCGTATATGCCCCGTTGAACGAGCTTTATTCTGGAAGAAAATAGGTAAACAAGGCTAGAAGAAAAAAAATACGCTATTGCATACTGTAATGTAGGTATTCAATATTTCTGTCCGGAATACTGCTAGGCAGGGAGCAATAGGTATTTCTCCTTCATTTGTACTCCATAACTCCCGGTCTATTCTTTGAGGTGGTTTAGTACCACCTCGCCCTTTTTTGCTTAGTTTCTAATCCTTGATGACATAAGATCTAAATATAGAAGAAATTAGATTCTATTAACCCCATTTAGTTTCTATGTCGTTGTTCAAATGTATGGTTTGGATTTGAAACCTGGGAGAGAAAAGTGTATGCCAAAAATAAATTAATTTAGTTTGTGAATTGCATGAGTATGAATGTATAAAAATTGTCAGTGATTTATTTATTAAGAATTGAAAATTTAGAAACTATGTTAGATAATCATTATTTTTTTATAGATTTTATGCATAATGTTTAATTATTATATAAAATAGATAATAATTAAAACTGATTTATATAAACCTACAAGTTCTCTTTCTGAAAACTCGATGGCTTTATAGCTGCGGTGCAGCCTTTGCCTATCTGTGAGTCTAGTAGATCTGCTTTGTTTTTTAAATTGCTTTGTTCCTTGAGCGCTATAAAATAGGTCTCTAAAATAGAAATCAAGATTTTTAATCATACTAAAAGCATTATATATATTTTTAGACATTTAACGATTGTCTTCGTAATTTTGTCATTGCTTCAATTTCTTCCTGAGAATTTTATTTATATTTTTATAATGCGTTTTTAGATTTGTTTCATCCATAATTTCCCACAAAGAAAGGCCATGTCAGTCGCCACCGAATACAAAACAAACATGGTTTGAAGACCGGTCTATTTAATTTTCAAAGGGGGTATTTTCGATGGCGAAACTAAACGATATCCTTTTAAAGGAAATTTACATCAACGATAGGGAGGGTATCTTACCTTTCAAATTTAATTTGTACCATATCGAAAAATTGAAGGTGACTGAGGCGACCGACAGTTCGACAGAGAAATTCTAGAAGAAAAACTTTCTAAATGCTTCTCTGTTTCGAAAATGTTGGGGAAATGTAGAAACATCGATTTATAAGTCAAAAAAATTATGGTTTTTATTTTCACTTTACAAATGATGAGGGTTTTATACAGGGTGAACTAGTTAAATTTCATCGTTTCGAGTTTTAACACTAACAAGAGGTATAAAGGCATTTCAAGTTTTACTTGGATTACTTTGCACATTTTGTCAGTATCCACCAAGTATTTTACCAATTTATATTGGGAAATGGGCATGCTGAAAAAACCTTTAGCAAACGTCACTTTCCTTGTAAACATGACGTATGTCAAGTGTCACAGTGACATATGTCAAAATTATCTACGATGTCGTTGTGGTTGACAGCTCGCAAACGTTATAATGTGGCAGAATACACTAGGCTCAATTAATCGATCAGTGGCGTGCCCGAAGTAAATCTTTAAAACCTAAAAAAATTCACTGAACTGAACCCGAACTGTAGACAGACCACCGAATTCACACTTGTCGTTTTAGAGCGCTATAGACAATATTATAACTAATAAATTGGTCAAAATAAACCAACTTAAACCAAATTTACTTATATGCTCAGCAACCCTAACCAAAACTCATGCATATATTAACTTTGAATATAATTGTGTTAGTTTCAATTGACTCTATTTTTTTATGGCAGTGGCACACGCACTAAAGGGAGATCCTATGCCGCTCGACGAGCGATGTGTTTGAGATGTTTATTGACACGGTTCTTGAATAGTTGTAGGCTGTAATTAGGGAGAAAAAGATGAGCTGGAAGTGAGTTCCACAGTGATGCAGTGCGCCAGACAAAGGAGTTCTTGTAAAGCGATGTTTTAGGTGTTTTCTTGGGTGTTTTACAGTTGTACGACGAACTGGTGCGTGCTTGCCGTCTGGCGTGACTGTGTGACAGGCGTTGCAGGGACAGGATTAGGCGGGCCAAATCCTGGGAACATCTTCCGTGAAAGTATCTATAAAACAGGGACATCTCGGCCACATGTCTTCGCTGATCCAGATTCCAGGTCAACTTCAGGTCATCGATGAGACGCACAGCTCTCTTCTGAATGGAATCCAGCAGCTTTAGGGTGTGCTTTGGTGCGGGACCCCAGATGTGTGAGCAATAAGCACGGTCTTATTTGCGCTTTGTAGACCAAGAGCAACTGCTGCGGTGGTTACAGTCTTTTGTTGCGGAATAGCACACCAAGCTTCTGGGAGGTTGATTTTTGCGATGTTAGTATATTGTTGGTGACCGAGACACTCAGTAGTCCGATTGACGAGGATGAAGGAATGATCGATCCTGCCATAATGATGTCAGAGCCCGCCGTATTGGCCATCTTGGTAAACGTGGCTGCTTGGGTCTTTGCTGCATTGAACTGGACCAAATTTCTGTCGCCCCAAGTTTGAACTTTCTCAAGGTTAGTTTAGCCAAATAAAATTCACTCTTTTGTCGATGCACTATAGTATGATCTATAGCTTTTGTTGCCGCCCAAATAAGGTATCTATACCCATTTTGTTCCACCCTTTTTGTTTCTTGCCTTCTGAGATGTCCGCCCAAATAACGTAGAGCCATTCCTAGTATCTTCTAGTATCATCAATGGAATTGCGTTAATGTGACTTTTCAAGTAATAACACGGAAAGAAAACTAACGGAGGTAAATCTGGTGACCGTGAGGGCCATTCTGTATCACTACATTCACTCAGTTGACTCGGACACTCTTATACAAATTGAAGATAATATGAAGGAGTTGACTTTTGAGCCAATGTCCCCAGATTGTTCTCTTTTCGGTTAAATATTATGCGGACACTTTAATTGCAGGAAACGACTTCACATTGCTCACAGCTCGCGTACCTTTATAGGATTGGACCTTGTGTCTTCTGATGGTTATTACAATAAAAAATTAAGATTTCTAATTATTTCAACTTAATTGAGTATTGGTCAATGATAAATAAGTTTTGTAATAATTGTATAGCATTGGATATCTAGGGGATTGATAAATGTATAAAACTGAAATTAAAAATGATATTACAATAAAAATATTCTACAAATGTAATTTTTTTATCAATTAATTTGTTATACACTAACAAAGAATATTCTAATATTCTTTGACACTAAGCATTGTATGATACAAATACTAGGTAGTAACAAACGTTGAACAATTCAAATAAAATTATGAATCAAATTAATGATTCAATTTAATACGTATATATTATGTTCCTATCTATTTTAAATGACTTGGAAGGAGCAAACAACTAATTTTAGTTTTGTAATGAAAATTAAGAAATTTCAGTTTTAAAGACTTATACAAATATTCTACAATGGGTCTTCAGAATTAGGAATATTTTTAATTTTAAAACCTTTACAAGGATGTCGAGAAATTATGCTTTTTTGAATTTTTACTTTTTTTATATTGAGAAAATGCGAAACTAGTTTGTCAATAATATTAATCGGGGTACGGACTCTCTCTGATTTATTATTTTTCAAAAACCGATCCACTGATTTGTGGCATAAATTGTACAAAGTACATAGTTTCCATATAAACAAAATGTTTTATATTTCCTTCGACATGTAACTACTTTTAGTAGGGACCATTATATATGGCAGGTGTTTACGTTTTATCTTGTGCATTTAAGAATAAAGCCCCTGGACACCAAACCTTTATTTTTCTTAGCACCTGGTATATAAATAGAAAGAATCATCTCTTGGGCTGGAAAGTAGGCCAAATTGTGGGAGCAAGCATTTGCCATCTAAATTTAAACCATTTTTAGCCGCTTACATGGAAAAGTCAATGTCCCCGAGCGATAGACTGGAGGCGAGAGATAAAAATATTTTGATTATTTTGGTTCTTGCGTAATGCGTGTCTCTTGTAGGTGATTCTTTTATCTATTTTATTTCGTTTTCTATGTGATAAATTCTTCTATATGATGGTCCAAGTTTAACTGGAATTTGTTGAATATTTTAATCAAACCGGGATGAAATGCGAACACACTTCGAGGTTGCGGAAAACATTATGGGCAATTTCATTCTTCGAAGACAGTCTTTGATCTTTGAGTCTTCGACAATATATTAATTTAAATTATGTCTCTAACCTATAACTTTGTTTTGCAGTACCCGTCGAATCAAAAAGACCAGCACGTATTGTGAAAAACGTATTTACCAGAATGGAGGCCGCGCAAGGTCCTCTATCAGCTTTGAGGAAGTATATAGAAGAAAAAACAAGAATCAAGGTAACGTATGTTCTCTCGGTGTAAACACCTCGCCTAGGTATCATTTAGTTAGACAAACATATTGTCTCCAATGCAATTAATTTCAATGTTAATTATTCGTAAGTTAAACAAATGCCCTCGTAATTCCGATTTAAAAATCGAAAATAAACGAAGAAACAGAATTAAATGCGTCATTTGAGCCACTCTTTTATCTATAGACAGTCGAAACACTATTCGATATAAATATTTGTTTGTAAAGTTAAATTATGAGAAGTCATCCTAAGGATTTTATGGTTGTATTTTGCGATCTGTTTAAGAACTGAAAATCTGTTGTTGAACTGCAAATTACATTTGGCAATTAGATTACAACGCTTTGCCCGCTAAAACATCTTATTCTTCAGGGACATCACTATTCTCCTATGAATAAGTGAATAGTGAAAAAAATAAGAAGAAACGTTTGTATTTCGTGCAAAAATATTTAATAAAAGCTTAGTAGAATGCTTTCAACCTTAGACCATGCCACTTGTCCATTTCCCACCCATCAAATTGAAAATTTTTAAATAATGAATTTAAAACCTCTTTAAGGCATAAACATATAATTTATATCGGTTAAGGTAGGATAGACATTGTGTGTATTCTTTCTAAAAATATACATTTACTGCTAGAAGGGGCAAGTAGCAGGGATGAAGCTGAAGCGCTAAGAACGCACTGGTTCATTTTTATTAAAGATTTATGCACGAGTTGCAAATTTTCCTTCGGTAATTTGTCCGGTTAACATCCGCTTTTTAGTTCATTTCTTCATTTCCATGAACACATCGTTTAGAGTTCAGAATAGCCTTACGGGTTTTCTTCCGCCAGGACCTTCAGATCAGCAAAGCATATTCCCATACAAGAATTTGCCCTGGCACAGGTGAGTGCTTTGAGAGCTACTTTTGAATGACGAAAAGTATATGGATTCTACTGTTTTCTTTGTTTTCAGCAGAAAGTTGCGCCTTACTGTCCGAACCAAAGAAACATCTTGTTTAAAAACTAAACTTAGACATTTATTTATTCAAGCTGCAATACCTGCCGGAATTCGAACCGCTAGTAGTAGTGTAGCTAATCTATTATCGTTTCGAAGGAAGATTCAGCCAGATGTCTTGTATTCACATGATCCGAGTAGAGGTTCACTGCGGTTTTATTTGTGTGACTTTTGCCCGCTGTTAAGTTGCAGATGTATATGTCTCCCCCTTTATCACTAAATTAAATGGTAGAAGGTCCAAGAATACTTTCATTTCAATTTCCCGTAGCCAGAGTATGGTTATTTATGGCTCTACTTTGGGCCTACAGACTAGTTGCAAAGTTGAATGAAGGAGGAAGATTTAAATATGCCCTGAAGTGTCTACCATAATATCATTCACCAAAAGAATGGAGCTGGATACGCTTGGACCTCTTGTATTTTGGGGAAAGGGGAATAGAGGTGATCAGCCACTCCAAACGCACATGGAATATAGGCTGCATACACCTGATCACTGAGGTGTTCAAACCCCCTGATTTGTCAACTACCCCTAGGTTGTTTCTTATGCGCTTGGAGTCGTAGATCATCCCCATTTCACTTCATCAGACATTGTCGCTTCCTCCCCTCCAGGTGACTTGGTAGACTTTTGAGGAATTACTGTTCCTTCTAGGCAAACTAGTTGGTGAAGTAGGTTGTTACGTGTTATGTGCGTGAGTATTAAAGATATTGACATAATATATTGCCCCTCACCCCCCGATGTTTGCCCTCCCCCTCCCCCGCAAGCATCGTTTATTTACTGTCTTAAAAAATCAAAATCAGCGCAACGTATAGAACTTGATAGCTCATTTTGCTTGCTAATGACAACCTTTAGGATTTTTAGTCGGATCTATATTGATCGAATAGATTACATTTTATACCAATCACACTTTATTATCAATATTACTTCTCTGGTTGCTACACCTGTAAAATCCATTAACCTTAAGCCGTACGTGGTATCATTTTATTTTCCTCGTTGGAATATCATTCGGTGAAGGTCGTTAATTGAATTTTTTCATTGGTAATTAATGGTTACGTTTACTCCAGACACCTTGTGTAGTTTACAATTTTTTACTAGGGATTTTCTAGCTTCGATTTTCGTCATCGTCCATATCTAATGTTTTCCAATGCGATGATAAGGCGTCCTCCAGTTAACTTCTAAACTATTTTAGATTTTCCAAATGTCTACTTTAAACTCTCTTATTTATCCAAAAGCAGCCTTGTTCTCATTTTCAAAGACATCTTCTGTCGGACCAGGGCTTTCCTTTTAACGGTAACTTGATGGAATTTGGGATGTATGCTGCTTCCAGATAGGTTTAATGATATACTTTGGTTTCAGCAGGATGGAGCTCCTGATGCACATTTTGAGGCAAATGTTCAAGGATGTTTAGACAATACGTTTCCTCATCGTGTGATAGACCGATGACAACGGAGCAAAATAGAGTGGCCCGCAAGGTCACCCGATTTAACTCTGCTCGACTTCTTCTTATGGGGCTACGTTATATAGTGAGAGTATGCAGAAATAAACTACACAATTTAAAAGACTTGAACATAATAATAATAAGAGGTACGATGTTGTTATTAACGTCCAAAGAGAGTTTCTCGATAGATTAGGTCATTGCAGAGTTGTGCGTGGATGCAACTTCCAACATTAATTTATTAAAGTAGGCAGGCATATTCTTTTAATGTAAATAATTTCGTTTGTGTGGAATCAAATAATTAAGTAATATACACGATATTTCATTTAAAAAGTAACATTGACGTGATATTTTATTTATATATTGTAGTATTAGCTAAAAAATGCAGAAATAAAAATTAACATGTCCGAGCCTTTTTTTAAATTTAACTTGTTCAAAAATATTCTTATTATTCCAATCTTTATCACCACTCTGCATATGTCCAATTTTAAACATGCTCCTTATTCGTCATTGTCAATTGAGTAAACGATGCTTACAGGTGTAAATAGAAATTTAGTCATGTCATTGCGTCTACGAGCAATGAAAAAATAGAAATGTTCTAGTGGTTTTCATTGAGAACTATATATGGAAGTAGTTCTAGAATACTTACGGTCGTGTAATGTCTTCTTTGTTTGGTTCATTTGTATCTATGATATTTGGCCCTTCTTTGGTTTTATTAGCGCCGTAAAGATTGTGTAACGTATGAGTAATGTAGTTGATCATGTTATTGTTTAATAGTACCGGCTACTCACATAGTTTTAAAAAACGTCAATAGATGCTATTTTAGAATTGTTTAGAGTTGTCGCAAATGAAATTATTGTATAGGTCGTCTTAGTGAACGTTAGAAGAACGCATTGGTGTTTCTTCTAATTTAATTATGTTGATAAAACTGGAATTAAATTCTCCCAACATCTTTTGAAATGCATCCAGAAGTATAATTTAAAAGCTTAATCAGATATAGGTGACGAAGTCAGTGTGAAAATATTGTTGTCGGCAATACAATTCTACAACCTTAAAAAGAAGGCGGAATTACTTGCGATTCTGTTTCTGATATGTTTATGGAAACGAGTGTAGTGACTTGGAACTAATAATTCATATTGCATTTCTTTGCAGTGCAAATGCCTTGAATATTCATTGTAGAAGAAATTTATGCATAAGTCCAGTTATCGGCAGTAGTTTTTGAGGGTGAGAGTTTCGCGTAAAACCATATTATTATCCGCAGGTATTCAAAGCTTCAAATATATTACAGCGCGTTCTTCAAAAGTCAATCTCAGGAAACAAATTGGACTTTTCCGGAAATCTCGAAGTATGGTGGAAGTTCTAAAAGTACAATGAACATTTTAATGCATGACAGTGGTAATAAGTTTGGATGTAGTTAGTACTCCAGGTAGTTGCAGCTAAAAATGCTAGTTAAAGTTAATTGACGTGCTTTATAATCATTATTGTAAAACTCAAGTAAACTAATTAGTTATATAATTACCATCTCCATATAATTGAATCTCGTTGATATTTACGCTACCTCGTCGTTTGTTTTGGCCATGGCGTTGACCATGATTACTATTCATCCATATTAATTATTCAATTATTGTTTAAAGGAAGGTTTTGCGTTCTATACAGGGTGGCTGCAGAATATACTAAACCTAAATCAGATAAGAAAAAGGGATTCCTCCATAATTCATACTGCTAGTCTTTTATCGCGGAATGTGTTATTGATAATCTATTTATCATTCGGGTGAAGGACTCGGTCGCCAACTTAGTCCAATATTCAATATGACCAGATAATGGACCAATTAAATGTCCCAAAGTTCTAGGGTCATGGAATATACTATTAATGTAATTAATAGTTTTACTTCAAGTAAATAATTTGTAATCTTTCCAGTAGAGAGCAATTATTAATACTAATTAAGAAGAGCAATAATAAAGTTGGAATACATACTTATATAATAAACATGATTTAAATAAATAAATTGCATACGCTTTTTTTAAAGGCATCAGGGCCAGAGCTAATAGAGATGTGTGTTCGACCTCACAGGAAATTATATTAAACGCTATTCCGGTTAAAGCGGAGTTACGTTCATAATTGGTACAGGAAAGATTATTAAAGCGAGTGTTAAAATGGGGGGGCATTCAGACCTACGTGATTTAGTCAGGGCAAATTTTGAATGCATTATCTAGTAAACTTTGGTCAGAGGCACCAATCTTTGGACTAAGAAGCTTCTAGAAGTCACTCCATTTATTTGAAGCATGTAATTTGATCATATGTCGTGATAGTGTATATATACGAGGGTAGAAAGCTTCTTATAATGGTTTTAAAAAGAGGGCTCTTTTACCATATAACTGTATCGTAAACTATTTTGTATGTTCTTAATTAGGCCGTCCTCACGACTCCATTAGACAATACAGCTGAACTGTTTATTTAGGATTTATTTTTTCGGATGGTCGCAAGATAAACCGGTTAATCCAACACCCTCTAGACAAAAAGGCCCTGAAACTATGAAAAGCAGTTGCCAATATGGCCACCTCAGTTGGGACCGAAATTAAATGCTGTAAATGGTATATTTCGAGTTTTTAGTAAAATTATGAAATTTGTGCATTTGCAGTGAACAATTTATACAAAGCCGGTAATTTATTATGTAAATCGCAAAGGCATTGCCCTGAGTTCGTGAAAATAGACTTTTAACCCTACTACACTACACTATACTTCTTAATTATTCTACATTATACAATTAAACGCTTATTGTTTATACTTAGGGATTGATTGCTCTGGTCTTCTACCAGTTCTGGTTCCACAAATATCTATTATAATTTCAGAGCTGATAATACCTAGCAATATCTAAAATAACCGAAATATATATTAATATTCACATGAAGTAAACAAACAAACCCTTAAAGTTTTTATTTTGTGGCTTTCTAATAATAATACCTACGTATCTATTTGCTTTGACTGCCTTTTGGCTCTACATATAATAAGTTTTAGGTAACCACATATATTTTTTAGGCTACAGCCGGATATCAGAGGTTTGATTTTAATACCTCAGTTTTACTTATATAGGATACCCAAACAGTTTTTATTTGTAGCAATATTGAATATTGATTAAGGGTTGTATGGTGATTTTAGGTATGTTAATAATTAAAGTGTGTTTAAGTTTTGGTTTAAGTTCAATGGCTTAGTTGAAAACCATTGTGTTTACCTGTTGTGTTCCCAAATGTAGAGAGAATTATAAAAATGGGCACAAAGTGGCAATTTTTTCATTTCCAAAAGGGAGTGGATTGAAGCAGCAGTGGTCAGATTGAAATAAGGGGGAAAAATGATTTGTTACAACCAAGAATATTCGACTAAATCTGGTTTTTCCATTTTTACAGAGAGTGACTAGCAATACGTACTGCATTTTGAGAGGCTATTCCTAACATTTCGTGCACAACATATATATTAATACAATGTTTGATTTTGCTATTTTTTATCTAAAATATATTTTGCAATATCTGCTTACTTTACGCTCAGGGTGGTTGTATTGGATTCAATGACCGAGGTCTTGGTCTATATATATTTTAGATGTGTGAAATCCACTTTAAGCCAAATGAATATGTTTTATTGATTTGATGAAGCTCCAACAAAATTGTAGGTCAATATAAAAGCCAACACAACTTACCTCTTGAAGTACTGTACACGGTGATCATTTATAATGTCCCCCCCTCTTAACTTTTTTGTTTTTCGCATTAGACAAAAATGTTAAATACGAAAGTTGTGCAGAATAATATAAGCTATTTGCAGAATACATTTATATATATACAAGGTGTTGCAGAAATGAGTGACAGGTTAAAGTTATATCTTTTTATATGAAATACCCTGTATATTATTAATTGTTTAGAATCTCCTAAAAATCCTGAATATTTTTTCTATAACATGTCCTATACCTAAATGTAATAGTTTTCGACATATTCGCATTTTAACTAGGCGGTTACGAGACCACTATTTAAAATGCGAATATGTCGAAAACTATTACATTTAGGTATAGGACATGTTATAGAAAAAATATTCAGAATTCTTAGGAGATCTCAAAAAATTAACAATATACAGGGCGTTTCATTTTAAAAAAGATAACTTTAACCTGTTACTCATTTCTGCAACACCTTGTATATATATAAATGTATTCTGCAAATAGCTTACATTATTCTGCACAACTTTTGAATTTAACATTTTTGTCTAATGCGAAAAACATAATGAGTTAGTGATAAATGATCACCGTGTACAGAAAGCTCTTATTGAAGCTGCTTAATTTCTAAAACATACCGAACAACTTTCTGTAGAAGGCAATTTATACATTCTAAGTGAGATTTTAACATCTAGGCAAAAAAGAAGAAACCTAGTGATGCAAGTATTTTTCTATTGCACAGGCTGAAAGTGAAAAGCATGGGTAACATTTTCAAAATTCAGTTTTCTTAAAAATTCTAAATTTCTTTTTTAAACAAAACAGAAACTATGTATTCTTGTTTTAGCTTATATAAACTTTGCCATATATTTGAAGCAAACCACTGTATATTAATAAATTAATAGCCATAGTCCGTATTTTTTACATCATAAAATATAATAATTGTTAAACTACTTATTATAATAATTATTATGTTCCTTTCTGTGATGGAAGGGCTCCCATACGATTTTTTGTTGTTATTTTGGTAAATGACATGTAATTAAGGATTTAAAATAATTTAGGTATGTATATTTCGAAGTCAAAAAATATCAAAAGTAGTTTATAAATGAATTAATACGTTTTCCGTTGTCAGAGGTTGCTCCTCCCTACGCGCGACGCCATTTTAGATTTAGATATCAGGCTTTCTTGTTTAGAAGGTCTTGGTTAAGTCGAGGCCCTTGAATTAAGGCGACGTTAAACCGATCAGATTCGCTGCCATCGAAAGCAGCAAGTCGTATGTTACAAAATGGCAACATCGGCTGAAAGTTGGATACTAAAGGTGGGTGGCTTTAACTGAGCCGGTCGTATTGGCCGAAAATATTTGGTAGTCTGATTGCCATGGCATAATGTTTAGTGAGTCCGAGGACACATCAATATAGTATATTCCTATTTAAACTAAGAGTACTTACAAAGCATCTTTAGCATGAAGCAAATTTGACTTATGATAAATGAATACTTTCCCCAAGTACCTTAGTTGCTAAACTTAAACTAATTTTAAGCAAACTTGGAGTGCCTATTTTTGAAACTATTCCATCATTATGACTACTTGAAATAACTGATTTAATTTAATGAACATAAATATTATACAGCATCATGCAATAGCGCTCCTATAAGTAGCACACAAGTCAGAAATTTCGTTTTTCGTACAAATATTTTCAAAGGTGCCCCAAAAAAGTGGCACCATGAGACTAATTTTTTTTTTAAATAAAGTACTCCATGTGTTAGTGAATTTATGAATTCTGCAAAAAAACTGAGTAGATAGTACCTAAAGTCTTGTTTCGAAATATTGATGTTTGAAAATCGAAATTTTTGCCAGATTTTTGTAATTTTTTCTCTGGCATCTGCTTTCGGTTTAACCGGAAGTAGTCAAGAATCGGAAGTTGATGACAGACAATAGTTTAGGGAAAACTAAGATAGGAAATAGCAAACCGTTTCGCTCTTAGTTAAACCGTCTATATTCTACAGCCTATCGTCATAGTGTGTAAAATGTCAATTTTCAAACTAGTGTGTTTCATTTCAAAAAATGTAGTCCCATCATATCACCGTTATTATTATGCCGTTACGCATGTATTAAGTTAGCACTAGATCAAAATTTCTAACTTGTTTTTTTTTAGTAGCGTAGCATTAACCTTGAAAAATGACAATGTCTCCTATAAGTACTATGACATCATACAGAAAGCGCGGTTGCCAGAAAGTTGAAAATATCTGAATATATTATTATTTTTTAAATACTACTTTGGAAAACTAAACAATAATATAATAAATCGTTCTTAATACTCTTCGTATATACCTATAGCAGATATTCTATTAACTAACACAAAAAATATATTATTTATCTCTTCATTCGTTTTTATTTCAAGTGAAAAAAGATATTTTGAAAATATTAAATAACAACAAAGAAGTGCTACTATTTAAACTACCCATTCTGCAAAAAAAAAATTTTAATGATAAATTTAAATATCGGCTTGCAATTTTAGGACATGGTAACCTTCCGATTTTCAATTGGAGTTGGATAAATTTAAATTTTAAACAAATTTGTATATGTTAAAGTGTGAAAAAGGATCTTCTTTCTTTACCTTTGCTGTAGCTACTACTCAATCAGAACAAGCACTACTACAGCCCTGAGTAATAATTAATGATTCAAATAAGGCCAACTGATTTACTTACAGCTATTTCAAAAAGGCAAAATCGCTCTCAAAAAGCAGTCAGTGGCGTAGCCTCTTCGGATTCGAAAAATGTTAGCTGCGCATTCTCCATTTAGTCAAAATTATGCTTTTTAAAAAGTTCAAAATCAATACAAAAAAGATGCAAGTAAATATTTCATTGTAGCCGGGAGGCGGCGCAGATAAAGACAAAGTACAATTCATGTATGTTCGGCCATGCTTCTAAATAAAGTTGAGTCTAATTGCTTTTTTTCTAAGAGTTCCGTTTTTGGGTTCATGTCATGTCATTACACGTGTTGATCTCGTTTTTTAGATGGTGTTAATTTAAGATAATTACAACTAATTTTACGACGTTTCATTTTAATTTATTAAAGGCGATAAATATAATTTAGGATCAATTTTCCCTGTTAATAACATTCTTCCTTCACGTGCCGCAATCGCCATTGTTATTTAGTAAAAAATATATTATTAGCAAGCATATTAATTTGCGAAATAAATTAAGTAAACACGTTTTTCAAAAATAAAATTATATTTATTTGAAAATAAATTGATGGCATTTATATTGTCTCTTCAAATACTATACATAGATAAATACGTATTTGGCTGCAGTGTTGCCGTTCTATTACAATTGTAACAGATCTATTACTATTTTCAAGCATCTATTACTCTATTACCTTAGCGGTCAAATCTATTACCATTACTAATGTTTTCATAAAACTGAGTATTTATCACAAATTACAAAAACTGCATGTCCTATTTTAAAGATGCTATTATAAACGCAACCACAAACACTTTCCTGCTACTACTATGTAAACCTAGTCGATGTCAAAATTGTTAAATCACTCATGTTCCGTTTACTGGCAAACTGGTCTTTGTGTTGCTGTTTACCATATTGCCCTCCCGTACTGAATCATAAGTAAAGAAGGAGATAGCGAGATGCCAACTCGAACCTCGAATATATCCATTCCGATTTCTGTTTTGTTTGTCGGCATCACATTGTCAGTTATGTCTGGCGACTATCCCATAACTCTCAGCAGTCAGCTGTTTTCATGTACTTCGTGATGTAACAAATCGTTTGTATGCCTCTGATGGTCTAGAGGTTTGCATCGTTAGCCGTCACTTCGGCAGCGCGAGTTCAAGCCCCATCGGTTTCTTTTTATTTTTTTAAAGGTTATATTTCTAAACAGTTTTTTTTCTTGATTTTGAGTATGTCTTGGGTTAGATTGGGTTAGCACCTGGTTAGTTTCCTTTTCTTGAGCCCCCGTAGCGAGCGGAGGGCCTGTAAAAAGTGAATTTAGGCATGGTGCTGAGAGTTATGGGATAGTCTCCAGACGTTAGTCACATTGTCGGCACTTTATCTTTATGGACTTCCCCCTGTCCGATCTTACTTGGGAGTGCTCGAAGTTAATTTTCTAGATCTTCTAGATGCGGTTATTAATTAGTTTTGAATCTTTGCATTGATTGATTATTCATCATGGACAGCTAAAAATAGTATCACACTTTAATTCCTTTAGGTACCATTTTTATTATTATTTTTTTTTAATTTGTAATAAGAATGCCTAAAAAGCTTGACGAAGAAGATGTTAACAAATTTACAAAATATAATATGACATTTTTTATGGCGAAAATTACGGGTTGCCCCTATGCATTTGTAGCAAGCCAATCTATTACAGTTTTCAGAAATCTATTACTTTTTAGCAATCGATCTGTTACCCTAAATCAAAGTCATGTGGCAACACTGTTTGGCTGCAATTTGGCAACCGTGGTTTTTCAACACAATGTCGATGTTACGTTGCTGTCTCGTGCGTTGATATGTTTATAATTATTGTCATGTATGTCACATACATATGAAGCAAGGTTAGTTATCTATTGTTTTAGTAGAATTTTAGCAGTATTTGATTAATATATTAACCTTCTGAGTTCAAGATGAATTCCTCGACGTTTTACGAAACCATTTTTTGTCTTCAATTAACATAATATAACTTGGATTGATATTAAGAAATTTTAACCTCATCTTAAATCACATTTGGTCACAGGACAATAAGAAACATACCGAGTGTTTATGAAATACGCACAATAGTAGAACAAAAAATAATCAGAATTCTCACTCCGAAATGCCGCCTTTGATCTCAGTCAGACAACTTTCTTTGGCGGCATCCATTAAATGAGAGGGAATGTAACGAGATTGCCAGGTCCGTACTTTCGTTTTATGAGAATTTATCGGCAGATGTGTATTTTATTTTATTTGAAATTGTCTATAGTAATATTTTTATTTTTATTAATATACAATATGTCTGAAAAAAGTCTATAAATATATAGGGAATTTCTTACTAATGACTTCTTAGAAAATTTTCTCTGAAAGGTGTTACTTAAAACAACATTTTTAAACTGCAATATTTAGTTTTTAATACACTGCTTGTCAAAAAATTAAAATCTAAAGTTGCCACAAAACGGAAAAGGCGTTCAAAATTAGAATTATTAATTTGATTTAAAAAAACGACAAATATATTTTCTCCAATGATTAAAGATGCTTATCTGACGTCAATTAAAAATACTTAAATCGAAGCATAACAATATACCTAATATAAAGCAAATAAAATTACAAATTTGTATTCGTGTCTTCAAATTATGGAAATATAATTGACAAGCTTATCAGAAGGCATCATTAAGTTTCCAAGATCATCTCTCTGATTTATTTTATAAAAACTTTATAAAATCAAAACAGTCTAATACCGTCTAACTCAATAATTTCATGGGCATATTTGTCGCATACCGAACAAATATCCACTTATGCAGGAGGCTCGAACAGTGTTGCCAACACTTAGGTCAGAGTGTCTGCTAGATTGACAGTTGAATAATGCCAGAAATATGCTAAATGTATAAACATGGAATAAAAATGAAGGGGATATTAAAAAAAAATTAAGCAGAAGTACCTATTTAAATATACAAATTTTCAAATACATGTTTCCACTTCCTTACAAATTTATTACATTATACATAAACAAAGGAAAGGGACGCACAACAGTAACGAGGGATTCTATCACATCACATTTATCAATATGTTATGACTTTATGGCAACACAAAATACAAAGCTTGAAATCCAAATCATACGTATATGCTTGAAATGAAGTGAAATATAATATGGTTCGTTAACCGTTGACAAATGACAAAAATCTGAATAATTCGATTGGCCATAGACAGAAACGATACTTATCTATGGTTCTAATCTCAAATGAAAAAAATCTCTGTATTCGAAATATTT
The DNA here is from genome assembly GCA_016904865.1 of Pissodes strobi. Classification (NCBI taxonomy): domain Eukaryota; kingdom Metazoa; phylum Arthropoda; class Insecta; order Coleoptera; family Curculionidae; genus Pissodes; species Pissodes strobi. The sequence continues at coordinate 599,281 of MU181972.1, forward strand.
TGGTTCGTAATATTTTTTGCAACTAAATTTATGCTTAATTCAAATGATTATGCTAGATTTTTGCCAGCTGATTGTTTCAAAAAATTTGTTGCCAAATAGGAAGTTCATTATGCAAAATATGCTAAGTTGGCAACACTAACACTGCCCTCGAAGTTTCGGTAAGATTCGTTTTCTTCCATTATATTCTCGATTATTCGACATTGGAATTCTCTAGATTTTTTGGTTCTAGAACATTCTATTACTGTCTAAAGATAACATGGGTAAAGTAGTCTCGTACGTACGAAAACTGTTTAATAAGTTTATAATAATACGTAATTTGTTGTCCGTCGATTCTACGGATAGTAATTTGGTCACTCTTTCCAGAAAGATTCAATAAAAAAACATGTTATTTGGGTTAATTTTTGCTATTTTGCTTTCCGAAGCGAGCGGAGGGCATTGTGGGTCCCAAACTGACGCTAAGTTAAAAACGCATTTTTGGATATTTATTAATATGTTACTTATTTTGCATAATCCGGCAACGTTGCATTAATATTTCTTAAATTTGACAGAAACCATCGAGCTTCGATGTTTAGAGTTGCTAAAAATTATGATTTTTAGGGGAATTATTTTTTTTCTTTAAATAATGCATTTCCGCAATTTTTTTTAAATTTGCCATTCTAAATGTGGTGTTTCTAATAAAATAATAATAATAATAATAATAATAATAATAATAATAATAATAATAATGATAATGAAAATCCACTGTCCGTAAAGTCACCGGGACCCTGTCATTTTATAACACGGGCACAGATAATGTGATGTGCTTAAGACTATTCGACAGATGTGAACACTTCAACAAAGCAATATTAAAAAACGGAATACAATTTAAAAGCATACAAATATATGCAATAAATTTGATAAGACGGATACGTGCCTATTGTAAAGAACACAAACAACACAAAATCACAAAGTAACATTAAATTTGGAGATATACAGTTACATCTACAATACCCAAACATAATTTTTGCACTCGACTCTCGTTTCGCTAACCACATTTAGCATCATCAGGAGATGATTACAACTTAGTTGAGATACTCCATGTTCTTACCCCCTTTTGATACAGGGAGAAAATACGGGAGAGAGTCCGAACGTGGCGTTGCGGCCAAAGTTTACTACATAAGTTTGTTCCTACTCGTTTGGACAACTTCCACACGATGCGGCAAGTTTCCCTTTGTCCAATGTTTAAAGGCATTTGACACAGTGTATAGCGGCGGCTTAATGCGCGGACTGGTAGTATTTGTTCAAGTAAAGATTCTGATTATTATTTATTCTGTGGTATTGTGTTCTGTATTCAATGATTAGTGGAATATACAAAAGCGCTCAAATATCTGAAAAATAGTTTAGTTTCCATAAACGAAACGTTATATTTAATTTGATTGCATTCAATTCCCCATGTGTATGAGAAGAGAAGTTACCTTTTTGCTGGCGGGTTTTTTTGATTAGAGATTAATATTTGATCCAAAAGCTTTACGTATTTAGATATATTTGTGCATTTATGGACAAGATCTTTTTGAGGATCACTAAATCCCTAATTTCCTTAGCACACATTAGTCTGCATCAATTTTTATCTGCATGCCTATGGTAAATTTTTAATTTCACTATGCAATTTTGAAAATTAGTCTGACATTTGAAACTGGTGCCGGCGATCCAAATTGGTGAGATTTCACATGTAACATGTCTATATCTAAATTAAAAAAAAATAATTCCCACTAAAGTTATATGGATAAGTGCTGACGATTGCTTAAATAGAATCAGAAATAAGATACTTTAAATTTATTAAGCCAGTCTTTCTCAATGAAGCAGATCAATAAAGTTTCAGATTCATGTATTTTCAAATAGGTCTGTGCTATATAAATAAATATATTATCACAATTTCACGAATATATTATTTATTATTTTATAATAATACCACTAATTCTTATTTGCGTGGCACTTTAGTTTTCAAAATAGAGGGTCTCCGGTGCCGAGCACTATAATAATAATTCGTTTTTATCAGTCATGTTTAGGATCTGCTAATTTAGTTCATCAGTCGTCAGAACATCCATTCGTTGTTTTATAGTTCGTGCCTGAACTGTTCTCAATCGGTCCGCAGGTTTACTTACAGGCTGATTTTCTTGTTTCCTGATCTCGCTCTCCGCGCGCTTTCAACTGCAAAATTCATTTAAAAGCTGGATTTTTCCGATTCCGATTTCGGTGCTGTGGTTTCTGACAGGAAACTGACTGTTTTGTATTATAATGTGTGAGTATATGTGGTGTATCGGTTAATGTTTGAATGTTTTGTGTGTTTGCTTTAATGTGTTTTTATGATTTGTGTTTTGTCAGGGTTGGTTAAGGGAATTTCATGAGGCAAAGATTTCGAAACCGAATCAAAACACTGATCATTTTACTGGCAATGGTGACACATTGATATTGTTTAAATTAAAGTTTGAAATTGAGCTTGAATTTGAAAAATTTTGTTGATGTTAGAAACTGGCTTTTTAGCATTTACTGGAGTTTATTTTTTGGGTTGAGAAGTGGTGTTTTGCACCATTTTCGCTATTTTTCTGAACTGAAACATTCTATTGAAGTACATTATTGGATCAGTAACTTCATTTAGTTCTTTATTAATTTTGTAATTTATTAGTTTAGAGTATCCCAACTATATACGTTTAAGGTCAGCTTGTTATGACAGATACAGGTGGATTTTTAAAATCCTAGGTATTGCAAAATAAAATAACTTTTTAAAGAATCCTCATAAAATTAAAAAAGGCCGTTTTTAGCAACAATTTTCGGTGAATATATGGACAGGAATCATTGGAGGCAATCTTACTGGATCATACTTTTTACCACCTCGATTGAATGAAAACTCCTATACGTAGTTTCTATCTCAACGACTTCACGATCTGTTAGAGTTGTACCTCTGGAATTAAGACATACTTTTCCAAATCACTGGCTTGGACGCGCAAGTCCCCAAGGTTGCCAGCTCGCAGTCCCGACGAATCCTCTGGACTATTATTTATTGGGTAAACTAAAGTCTCTTGCATACAAGACGCCTGTACTAGATGAAAACGACTTCATAAATCGAATTAATGAAAATTGCAATGCTATACAAAATAATGCAGGAATTTTCGAACGTGTTGGTGAGACGATAAGTTTTATCAAAAGTTGACCATTTTCAACATTTGCTTTGATCAGCTCTTGCATAAGAGTTTTACTATTATACACAAACTGCAGGCGAGATAGGACCTCGCCATAGGCCGACTGTAATATAAGTGTTAGATATAATACCTCCGTTCCGTTTCGTCCTCAAATATTTGAACACTTCAAGCCTGTTGATCGCTTCGCTTCGAGGGCGTAACCCAGCAAAACTAACCCAACTCATGAAAAGCAACTACATTTATATTACAGTCGCCGAGGTCCTATCGAGTCTGCAATTTACGTATAAGCCCCCGGGACGCTTATTTGTATCGAGCGTACGAGATCGTGACTTTTTATAGCGCGACTGTAATATAAATGTGCATGATTTTCATATTTTGGGCTAGTTTGTATTTCCCGCACGCTATGCGGGAAAGTAAAATTCTCTAAAATCACCAGAGACAAGAAAATATTCATATATTTTTAGAAACTTTACACTTTTGGACTTTTTATGCAATATAAGAAACCGTTTTAAGTCATAATTATACTCTTTTCCTTAAAAGTTTCCGTAATTCGCGACATTGTAACTTACACCAAAAACCATTCATTTTGAAATCCTCGGTATACTAGTAAAAAATTATGTCAAGCAACAATACTTATAATTGTCAGATTGACAGATTTTAAACAAATCTAGATGTAAAACGAAGTATCCCAAAAAACATAATCCTCAGCTTCGCTAGAAAGCCTTAAGAAAATGGATAGTTCTAATGACCCCAAGATTTACCAGAATGTATCCTGGCACGTGGAAGAAAAATGTGATTGATCGAATTATTTATGCAACCGTTTTAACTCTTAATCATTCCCTTTTCTCTCAAAGCTTCCGTAATTCGCGATATTACAACTTAAACCAAAAACCATATCTTTTTAAGTCATGTCAGGGCAACAATAATAGTCATGTAAAGCAACAGTAGGTATAACTGACAGATACTTTTTCTTTTATTTAAATACGGGTCATTATTATTCTGTGCTTGTTTAGACCGCGCTCGTAGAAAAAATATTGTTCCTAACACTTGCGCAAAGTGACTTCTCCGCACTCGACTGATTGACCGAACTCCGCTTGGCGTCGTTCGTTCAACATCAGTCGCGTGCGGAAAAGTATCACTTTGCGCACTTGTTAGGAAAATAACTATTGTTGGTTGCGCCCCCGGCCCCGAAGCGAGCGGACGGCCAGTCATGAACTGTTATATTTGAAGGCAAAACGTAACGGGGGTATTCTAGCTAACATTTATATTATAGTCGCCTTATTGCAAGGTGCGATCATGTACGCTCGTTTCAAATGGACTTAATAGATTTCTTCTAATTAGGACTAATTAAGCCTCTCATTATGAATAACGGTACCAAATTTGAACAAAATCAAAAACGGAGCAACTCCACACATTCTCTTAAAATATCACAAGGAATCACCCCCGTAATTTACTACCGTACTTATGAAACACCATGTATGTGGGACATAATTCAGTTAAAAAGCGGACATCCGGGAAAATGATGCACTCAACTCAACTTTTGATACTTTGGTTTTGGTAGAATCGGAGAATGACCTTAACATCACGTGTCTGTCATGATTCAAATCAACTGCAATTCTTATAAACGTTCCAAAAATCACTTTGCTACTTAAGCTCAACATGTGATCTACATTTCGTATATGGGGTTGTAAGCGCAGATTAATGCTCATAGCGAGGATAGGTTGTTTTGCTCCAATAACTCTAGGGAAAGTACAAAACAATAAACTCCATGCACATCATTCCACCGCATTTCAGCACCAATTTCGGCCAACGATGGCATGTCAGCGTTTTTGCACTCTCCTTCATAGTACAGGTAATGATTATAAAAAAAAAAACATTTCATCAAAAATTCTGTGGGCAAGGTTGAGACCGCCATGTTCTTATAGGTGTGAAGACCTTGTTTGGTGACCTCGTTGGGGACCTCGCCGTACCAAGGTCCATCGCGAAAGTACTTCTCCGTCGTCTAACCCAGTGCACTACCTTGTCGATGATTACGATCACCGAAAATATCAGTTGTATGTATTGCGTATTGCGGTTCTTCTTTTTTCATTAAAGTTGAGGCTGTTTGTCTGATTTTGCGTGCGTAGAGAAGATCGGGAAGGCTGATGCAGATATGACTAACTAAAGGTCAGAGACGTATGTGGGCGACGCAGTCGCGTCTTTAAACATTTTCTAAGCAAGTAACATATTATTCGTGATGGTAATTTAATACAAAATACTAATATTGTGAATAGAACTAGAGGTAATGGTAGCCATTGCTACATTTATTGAATAATAACCAATAAGATAAAGATAGTTATGCTGTTTCTATGACAAATAGTTGGGTTAGTAAAACTACAATACAATAAGAGCTTGCGCAACTACGTCTTCTCTAAAAGGCTTTTAAATGTCTCTTGATTAAATCGATGCAATTTCAACAAATTTAAGTACCCATAAATAGTGTTTTACAAGTGTCAAACTGTTAACATCAATAAATACGCTATCAGTATTTACTGATGCGGAACATCAATTATTTTAATGGGTTATAAAATTTGCAAATAGAAACAAAAGCCAAGTTTTTTCTGGTTGTTACTAGGAAGGTGTTTCCCATGGGCACGGACTTCAGTGTGGTGACAAAGGCATAGTTGTGCTGGCAAGCAACAGCAAACGCTTATATTTGTCAAAACGATCTAAATAAAAAGTAGTACTTCCATGTTTTATTTCCAGGCTACAATATTTTTAACTATTTTAATTTTAGAAAATTTGCAATTAAAGTATGAATTTTTAATTGAAGTGACCCTTAGCTAAAATAGATGGTTCCTTGACAAATTCACGTGCATTCACCCTATGTAAACTTGAATATGTTATGAATAATATCATTTATTTTTGTTTTAGATTATCACACGTAATGAAAAAGGGGTTCGAGGTTACTGCATCGCGTATTTGCTGGCATTCGACAAACATTTTAATCTTGTCCTCGAAGATGTTGACGAAGTTTGGCGCAGGTCAATTAAGGTCAAGAAAAATCCCCTGCTTATAGGTGAGTTAATATCGCTTAAAAAATTGAAAACGCCAGACGAAAAACACTTCACTCCTTGTTATTTTTACTTACAAAATATCATAACCTTGTTTTGTCGGACAAAAACACTTGCAAACGAGATTAGAGGAGATATATAATTGGCGTCGTCATCTCATGTCATAAAAGCTAATAATTTGTATTAATTTATATTTCTATAAGGTATCCAGATTTTATTGAAAATCGCGGACATTGTATGAAAGTCGACATTTATATTTTCTTTCCAAAATAATATTTTCAAATTTATCTCGATTTACGATTTACAGGGATACCTAGTGTATATCGTCGAAATATTACAATTCACTGTGCTGGGACTGTAGTAATTTATTTCAAAGATCTTGAAAATTTTTACACATCCTTTTCCAAACATTTTGTCTATGCTAGGACGTACAGTTAACTTTCTCTATTGATCTTTTCCACACTCCGCCTATGTGTGATGTTAGTGCTTGGAAATTACAATTTCTGAGCTATTATTCTGCTCGAGTCCTGTATTTTGACAAAAATATTCTGGAATACAATTGTCAAGACAAAATTAATCGCCCACAAAAAGTGTTTAGTCTTATCTTTTCCCGTAATATACAGTGGCGTAGTTGCATTTTTTCTTTTTATGGCCTGTAGAACTAAATTGGGTTTTTTTAAATGGGACACCATTTATAAGGTGTGTCTATTTTTTATTTTTCTCTGAGTTTTCAGTTTATTAAAATATCTAAATGTACAAATAGACAAATTCATAAATAAACAAAAAATAAGAGGAAATAACAAAAAATTTAAAACCGCTGCGATGGTCCATTGCAGTACCGTGTATTTTTATCATTTTACACCGAAATTTTAAAAATGAACTCGCTGAATTTTTTAGTTATGAACAACGTTCCGCTTTGGGAACCTCTGCTTAGCAATTTTTACACAAAAGTCATGAGTCGGTTAAATTCCCAGGGGGGGCCATGGCCCCCCCCCCCCCTGGCCCCTCCCTGTCTACGCCCATGGTTGTTACAAATACAAATATGCATCTTTGAAAATTTTTAGAAATCAATAATTAACATTTTGAACAGTTTGAACATATAAAAAAGGTAGCTCAAGCGTTTATTTTTTAATTTCTTACTTTTTGTTTTTATGTGTTCTATATGACATGTTTGATATTTTGTTAAAAACAAAATCATTTTAATTATTTGTCTTTTAAGTGGATTTATTTGTTAAAATTTGTTTTATATGCAATGCCAGATTTTGCTCTAAAATTTAATTTAAATATGGAGGTATTTACTACTGATAAAAAAAAACAAAAATAACGGAGATACAAATTAAACTAAAATTGGGAAAAATTGAAAAACGCCCAATATAGCTCAAAGACATTAAGCTAGCCCTAATTTTTTGCTGTTAATTTTATTTTGAAAACTGAACCTGTGAATGTAAAGACCGATTGGTTGTATGCCATATACTTTTCTCAATACCCTATAATTACAGCAAAAATGAGATGTTTTGTTAAAAACAAAATCATTTTAATTATTTGTCTTTTAAGTGGATTTATTTGTTAAAATTTGTTTTATATGCCACGCCAGATTTTGCTCTAAAATTTAATTTAAATATGTAGGTATTTACTACTGATAAAAAAAAACAAAAAGAACGGAGATACAAACTAAACTATAATTGGGAAAAATTGAAAAACGCCCTATATAGCTCAAAGACATTAAGCTAGCCTTGATTTTTTTGCGGTTAATTTTATTTTGAAAACTGAACCTGTGAATGTAAAGAAGATTGGTTGTATGCCATATACTTTTCTCAATACCTATAAATACCGCAAAAATGAGATGTTTTGTTAAAAACAAAATCATTTTAATTATTTGTCTTTTAAGTGGATTTATTTGTTAAAATTTGTTTTATATGCAACGTCACATTTTGCTCTAATTTAAATATGTAGGTATTTACTACTGATAAAAAAACAAACATAACGGAGATTCAAACTAAACTAAAATTGGCAAAAATTGAAAAACGCTCTATATAGCGCAAAGACATTAAACTAGCCTTGATTTTGTTGCGGTTAATTTTATCTTGAAAACTGAACCTGTGAATATAAAGTCAGATTGGTTGTATGCCATATACTTGTCTCAATACCCTATAAATACAGCGAAAATGAGCCATTCTGTCCAGGAAGATCTCGTACCTATAATATCTGCCCCACTTTAACTTTTTTTAAATTATATGTATGTGTTACAGAAAAAGGAAAAGCAAACAGTTTTTGGCCGTATAGAGCAATTTTGGAAATTCAGTACTATACATACAGGGTGTCAATTTGAAAAGTTTCAATGCAAATGTATCGAAAAATAAAATAGTTGATTAATTGTAATTTGGTACAAATGTTATACAAGTAGGTTCTCCCTAGAACTAGAACCACCATATTTCGGTCAAGGAGTAAGTCACCCCCTAGGCGCCCCACGCCCGAACTTTAAAATTTCAAATGACATCACCTCTTTCGCGATGCCTCAAGTCAAAGGTCTCATTGAGTAGTATCCATCTGTATAAGATTTTTTTTAATTTAGTACATGGGAAAACAAAAATCATAATTCCGGTAAAACTAACTGTATTTTATCAAATTGCTATTTTATTTGATTATGATTGAATGAAAATCCATTCCATGTTGTTGTAAACAAAAGTATAATGTTTTCAAATTCAGTTCTGACATTTTGAAATACTTCTCTTGAAATAGGTCTGCATTCTCTAATAATACGTTGCCGAAGATCTTCTATTATTTGTGTTTTAAATACAACAATTTTCAAATGGCCCCAGAGAAAGAAGTCAAGGGGTGTTAGATCGGCAGGTCTGGCCGGCTATTATATTGGTCCTCTCCGTCCGAACCATTGACCATTGAAATATTGACCTTTAAATATTGATATTTTACTGATCAACTGTAGAATGTAAACGGCTTAACTTAGAGCGAAATGGTTTGCACTCATCTATTTTGAATTGTCATGATTTATCGGCTGGCATCAACTTCTAACTAAACCGGAAGTTGGATATGTAATTAATAATGTTTTTCTATTTATGAGATATAGTATCATCATACCTCGTAAGAAAATAATTAAATCATTTAACTACCTACACTAAAAGCCTACGACATCAGCGCTTCCCGAAAGTTGAAAAAACGGCCACTTTTTTCACAAAGCTTACAAGTTTTGTATACAAATTTTAAAAATGTATAATTATATTAGCAATAGAAGAGGGGGTTGCGCGAGAAGACGCGGTTGGCCAAAGCATTATTTTTTAAAGCAAATTTCATATGCCAAGGTTCGATTGGGCTTAACCGGAAGTAAAAGGTGCTGTTTTCTGCTATTTCCGGTTAATCCAGATCTTGGATGAAATACAGAACAACTTTAAAAAGATTATTAAAATCCAGGATACAATAATGCAATCCCTGTTGTAAGGTCACATTATAGCCGTTCAAAATATGTAGAACAACAATTTTCAAACGCCGATATTATGGAAGTAATTATAGGTTTATGCTGCGTTAATTCAATAACATGTCATTTAAAAAAAAAATTAAAATTTAGAACTCTGTATATTTAATATTGTTTTAGGGATAGTGATCTTTAAAACTTTTTAAACTCTTGTACTATTTATGCCATATTTCTAGGTTTTATGTTCCTAAACTATCTCCACAAATTGTCTCGTTTTCTAGTGGATAAGTTGGAGTCTTGGCAATATCATAATCGAGTTTAGTATAGAAGACTCGTTAGGTCTAAGTAGTTTCGCTTAAGTCCGTAAACCTCAGTTTAAAGCTAATCTATTTGGGTACCACTCGGTATAGTATAGTTGCCACATACTAAAAGAATGAATACAAATAGTAGTGTTATTACCTTAGTTAAAAATGAATACCAATTTTTCTAGATAGGTAATTACACACGTATATGATTCAACTGGTATTTATTCAGGGGCATAACTATTTTTTTTTCTCTTTATTAATAATAATATGCAGTGGATTAATTTGTTTACATGTAAATTCAATTTCTATTTTGAGATGGATCATTAAGTTTGAAATCGAATACTATCCGTGAATTTATGTATTTCTGTGTGGTCCACTTTGAACTCTATTATTTAATCATGTGTGATTAAATTAATTTAATTATTATTCTTCTGTGAGATAAGAAGTTATAGGTTACTTGTGTTTCTACTTCCTAAAAATAATCTGTTATTTAGAACGCTACAATTTCGATTAAAACGGGTACAAAATTTTGGGACTTGGTTATGACGTTCCAAAGTGTACTTCAGATTTTGAATATGTTTCATATAATACTCAATTACTTTCGGAATAGTGACATTTTAAAATTTATTTTTCGACAATCTTCCTCTCCTTTTTTCAGATGTTGATTCAGATGACTCCCATGACAAAAATGAACTCAGAAACATAAAGCATCTAGTGAGAATACCGAAAATAAAAACCACAAAGATTAGCAAAAATACAGAAGAATGTAAGCGACATGTAGATCAAATGTTAATGAGGGGAGAACATGTAGTTTTAATCTGTGTCCCTTCAAATGAAGAGAAAAAATGAATTTTGATAATGCAATGAGTGCCAGATCGACTTGGAGGAGCGGGCAAATATGAGGCAAATCTGCAAGAAATGGAATACCTTAAGGGTAGAACTGCAATAATTTTATTCATTCTGCTGAATTTTGGAATAATTAATTACGTGCAGTAAGGTCGTATCAATAGAATCTATTTTATACAATAAGATGTTTGTTTCTGAAACATAGCATCTATCTTATGAAATACATTATTTGATCTTAGGTCTGAATTCTTAATGAATCTGATGATTTGAGCTGCAGAAGGGATAGCAGTCGACTTTACATTTTACTATAAAGTTCCGAACTTACAAAACTAATTATTTATCACTAACTTTTACAGATAAACAATGAGGTATAATATACCTCATTGTAATATATTAATTATATTATTATTATATTATTAGTAATATATTATATTACTTTTGGGACCCTTAGAAGACAACCATCCTAAAACATAAATGTTTATGGTTGGAATCGTTAATAACACACCGTCTCAAAAAATCCTGCAAAATTGTATTAGATCCAAAAGTGTCAGTCCATTTTTTATTTTCTGATGTGAATTTATAATTTAAAAAAAGTGTTGCAATAACTACCAAGGAGATAAGTAAATAAAAACCCCAGTTAGAAGGTCATGAAAAGCTTGTTCCCTAAGGCTAAGGCTTGGTGAAGTTTAAGAGGTGTATCTGTATATAAAATTGGTATGCGTGATAAACCAAATGACTTTTTACATTGATACTTATATCGAGTATTGAATAGCCAATTGGGACAAAGGAGACATGTAAATTTTAAAGCGATTTAATATTGGCAACCCAGTAATTGGCATTTATTGGCGAGCACAATAAGGTAAATGCACAATGTGTTATTTTAACCATTTTGTACAGCTGACGCGTCTTAAAGGAAATAATACAGTTCTGAAGCACTTTAATAGAAACAACTACTGCTGTCAAATTGGAATCTGTTATATATAGCAGTCGTAGTTCAGTTGGCCTTGTCCAACCGAGCCTAAATATCATTATTTTGATATCAGCATTGTACTATTGTCAAAATATTTACTGATGTTTTGCACTTTATTGTTTCGTCTAAGGACATTTTTCTGAATTTATTTTAATTGATTATTTGGAAATAATTAAGATTCTACGTGTGTGTTTTATCTTATTGTACCAGTCTGTCGTTGCAACATCATACTCAGTCTTCTTGAGGATATGATCTATTTATTTATGTTTATGTAATTGTATTATTGATATGTGTTAATGAATGAGTTATCGTTTATGTTTGATATATTTTTAAACATTATGTAAATATATGCTGTTTTTACTTAACATAGAAATTTATTGACTGCGAATATGATATAACAAAGAAAATAGTGTTATATTAGCCACTAGAGATATCATTTTCATAAAATTAAAATATGGTATTTATTTTTTACGGCTTCCGTTTTATTCTTAGAACTCTAGGGATGCATAAATTGTGGTAGGAAGACTAATCATCTTTAAATATTGATAGGTGTCATTTCACCAAAAATTACTCATGACATCCTAAATGGAAATATGTTTATACCATTTGAATTTTTTTATTAGATATGGTAAAAATTTTATCGAAGTTTATGAAGCATACTTTTATCTGAAATGAAAAATATCGGTAATAATCATTTCTGAAACAGGTGAGTTCAACATTAAAAAATAAAGCAACGCATGTTTATAAAGTTTTTAAAGTGAAAACTTTTCCTGGGTAGTGTGTCTACGCATGTAAGGCACAAATCTGTCTACGCAATGGCATGTAACGCGCAAAGCTGTTTGACTATTTAACGCTCATTTTCGGCAAATTTTTAGATTTGAAAAAAAAAAATTTTGAAAACGGATGCTTGTGGAAATTTTAGATTTTATACGTGTTTCGGCAACACCTAAGAACTGTCGACGTTCATTTTGTTTTGGGAATCCAATTTTCCGTTTCCGAGTTATTACATCAGATGTGCAATTTTTCAAAAATTTTGCTTTGATAACCGCTAACTATCGAAAAAATGTATTAATTTTGATGAATTTTTCTGGACACATTCCTTTCGACGGTCTTCGGAACCCTATTGAAGTTGGCGAGAATCAGAAAATGGCGTATTATTGAAAAATGGGTCCTAAATGTAAAAGATCGATCTACAGATGATCACTTGACGAGAATTTACGCCAAAAACCGTACTCTACAAATGATGATGCTTTTTATAAAAGGCTAGCTGATCGTAGGACACACCGTAATTTTTTTTATAGTTGATACGTGATTTTAGACTAAATTTAGGCTTTAAAATACCCAAATGACCAAAACATCCGCAACTATAGGATAAGTCAAAAGGTTTTAATTTTTTTCCGAAAAAAATAATTATTTAATAGAAAAGATGAATACGTGACGAGAATCTATGCCAAAAATCGTACAAGAGGCCACTTTACAAATGATTAGGCCTTTTATAAAAGGCTAGCAATATATGATCGTAGGACCGTAATTTATTTATAGTTGAGACGTGATATTAAAGTAAATTTAGGCTAAAAAAAATACCCAAATGACCAAAGCATCCGCAACTATAGGTCAAAAGATTAGTGTAATTTTTTTTTCGAGGAAAATAATTATTTAATAGGATCTAGGATAAGAGATACAGACAGGTTAATTAAATTGTGGCAAAGGTGAGGAGTTTAGTGCTAGTATTATGTTGTCGAGAAACATAAGAAATATCGATTATATCCAAAATATTCGTAAATATCCGAATATCTGCATTTTTTGCGGCTTTATTTGAAGAGACATCATAAATCCAACGTCACTTTCTGATCCATTTTTTACTTCAGCGTTTCATTTTCCAGTATTCACCATGAGATGCATTTTGCGCCGCTATTCTAGAACATAATATGTATGAAATATTGTACCGGGTGTCCCATTTTCGACACTTTTATAGGGTATCTTCGTAATTGTTAGTGCTATCAAAAAAGTAATATAGGTGTTAACTAAAACAGAGTTTTATCTACAGAATCTGTTTCGGTATTGTGGATAAAACTCTGCTTTAGTGCATGTTGCCGAAGGTTCCAAACCCCAACGTAGTTAATATAGGTGTGTTTATTAAAATATGGTTTTATTCGTATTCTGCCATTAAAGAAAAACAAACAGAAACGCAATATAAACAAAACCAACCACAAAAAACAAAAATGCCGGCAGCCGCCCGAGAGAAGCCGATGTCGACTGAATCGATAACGTAAGCCGTAAGTGTAGCTTCACACGAGCCGACATCGGAATTCCGACGTCGGATATCCGATTATATCTCATTTTCACACCTCTCCGATTAGCAACCGGTTTGAATATTGTTTATTATTGAAAAGTGTTTTAGTTTCGTTTGTTCCGTCCACCATGGATCCGTGAAGGCAAAGGATTTATTGGGTGCATTCAATTAATTGAAAAAGAGAACAACTAGGAACTTTTTATACATTGTTTGAAGACCTGCGAGAAGACGGGGAGAAGTTTTTCAATTATTTCCCTATGTCAGTTTCTTCTTTTGATGAGGTGCAAGCTGTCAACCATTTATCTTTATATCTACCTAGCGTCTTGTCTCACAACACAGGCCTAGCCTCCACCAATTTTATTAACTGCTCGGTGTCTATTTCAATTTTTCCCACCATTTTCGTAACACCATGTAAACGCTTTCGCTGATGTCGGATGGAGTGCCTTTTCACACGTGTCGGATAAAATCATCCTGCATCGGATATCCGATCGCGAGGTACGTAACATTAAATGAAAGCTTTCACACGTTTGTCTCACAGTCGGGAGCCGGAAACGTCGGAAGAAACCTCACCATCGACCGATGCCGGACGCCGGGTATCCGGCACTAGAAACATCGAAGTGTATGAAAGCAAATTAGAGCTTATATACCTACTAACCCGATTTTTTGTCAGCGGCAGTCGTCCGACATCAGCGAAAGCGTTTACATGGTGTTACAAAAATGGTGGGAAAATTTTTAAAAGACACCGAGCAATTCATAAACGTGCTGGAGGCTAGACCTGTGATATGGGACAAGACGCTAGGTGAATATAAAGATAAATGGTTGACAGCTTGCATCACATCAAAAGAAGAAACTGACATGCGGAAATAATTGAAAAACTTCTCCTCGTTTTTTCGCAGGGGTCTTCAAACAATGTATAAAAAGTTCCTAGTTGTTTTCTTTTTAAATTAATTTGATGCACTCAATAATATAAATCCTTTGCCTTCTTTTTTTATGGTGAATCCTGCGATATAGAATCGCTAATGCAATTATGCGTTGATGATTCATGGTGGACGGAACAAACGAAACTAAAACACTTTTCAATAATAAACAACATTCAAACCGGTTGCTAATCGGAGAGGTGTGAAGATTAGATATAATCGGATATTCGATGTCGGACTCGTGTGAAGCTACATACAAAAAATCGGGTTAGTATATAAGCTCTAACTTGCTTTCGTACAATTCGGGTCAATTCGATGTGTCTAATGCCGGATACACGGCGTCCGGCATCGGACAATGGTGAGGTTTCGTCCGATGTTTATCCAGCTCGTTTCCGGCTTCCGACTCTCGGACAAACGTGTGAATGCGTTCATTTCAGGTTACGTACCTCGCGATCGGATATCCGATGCCGGATGATTTTATCCGGCACGTGTGAAAAGGCACTAAAAAATGGAATTGCACCATTTCTTACTTCTTACTGCTTATCATTGACTGCTTACTGATGAACTGTGAATGTCAACGTTACTCCTCATTTGATTATTTTTCTTACGGCTTATCGTTACTTCTTACCTTACGGAAACTATAAATCCAGCTTTACGCTAAATATTAAAATAAAAATTGTGCGTCTGCTAGTACTCAAAACACTGATGTGTAAACATAAACATGTGTCCTATATCGACATCATGGACATGAAAATCTAATACTGCCCTAGCTTTTTAGAAGCACCACTTGAGTCGTTGCAGTCGCGGCCGTCCTAGATTAGCGTGCTCCTCAATGCGCATGGGTTATGATGTCACATTTACAAATTTCCGTCCCATTTGCCGAGATTTACCCTCACACCTAAGATGTTTACACATAAAAAAATATTCGCATAATGTTATGTTCGTAACACAGTATTTAAAATTCAATTGAATGAGTTATTTACGTACTATAATACATTGCACATAGATAATTTAGTGCCGCGTTATTGTAAAAAAATAAAACCGATGATGTAAATGTTTTTATCGAAACATTGGAAAATATATATGTTTACCGGGTGTCCCATTTTCGACACTTTTATAGGGTATCTTCGTAATTGTTAGTGCTATCAAAGTATAGGTGTCATGTGCTCTTTTTACGTCAAATTTAAAATAGTCAAATCAAAATTTGAATATTTTCGCTCGCTTAAGACATACGAGGGAAAATAAAAAAATTGGCAGTTTTAAAATGACCCTATATTTTCTTAGTTAAAGGAGATACAGAAAAAAATTTTATACATAAGTTTCTTCATAACGATTGTTGAATAATCTGCCGTTTTCAAAATAAGTATACGGGGTAAGGTAAAAAAGTTATCGGACCTAACCTCATTTTTTTAAATGGAACACCCTGTATATTTTATCTATCTCTTTTCAAAAATATAACACACCATGGATTATATTGGTTTCCTAAGCGATTTATTTAAACTTTATTACTTTAAACCACACTAAGCCCTGAAACAAAAGCTAATATCCTAGAAACAAACTATGTTGACATTCTAGCTGGAAGTACACAATATATTTTAAGAGACAAAGAGTCGAAGAAATAGGTGGCACAAGAAAGTAAATTAAAATACTATAGAAACTTTAAAACGAAATAAAAGATTCAGATTAAGGGAAAAAATAACGGGAATCATTTCAGATGTTCGAAAGCTCCTCCATTGTTTTAAATACACTCTTGACATCTTTTTCGAACCGATTTTACGGCATGCATGATGTGTAATGGTTTTATTTCTGCAAAGGCCTCATGAATTCTTTGATCAAGTTGTTCTTGGGTTAAGATTACCTACTTATAAATTTTATTTTCCAACACTCCTCAAAGAAAAAAAATCTGAAGGTGTTAGATCCGGAGATCGTGGTGGCCACCTTATAGGTCATGAGTTCCTATCCAACGGTTTCTAAAGTGAGTATTTAAATACTCTCTTATTCGGAGAGCGTTATGGTTTGAGGCGCCATCTTGTTGAGAGTAAATCTCTATTGCTTCATTTAAAGGATCATCATCAAGGATATCGAAAAGGTTTGATTTGAGTATGTCCAGATATCTATTTGCATTTAAGTTTTCTTCAATGCAGCGATACACCAGTTTATTTTGAAACAAAAAACAACTTACATTTACCCCAAATCGATCTTGTTGGCGAACAAGTGGTACCATGTGGGGTTCCAATGACTTTCAATATGTCGGTTAAAAATACCGCAACTTGTAATTCGGCATTTATCTGACCAAATTATTATTTTGTGAAAAGAACGATCCTCGTTAGATTTATTTAAAAACCAGTGACAAAATTCCAATCTTCTCACATTATCACCAGGGTACAAATATTGGGTAATATTAACAACACAGGGAAAATATTTATTGAACGTCAAAATTCTTTGCGCCTTAGATTTTGAAATTCCAGTTTCAGTTTCTATATATCTGACGGAGGTAGATTTTTGTTCCTAAAATTTCAAACCGAATTTAGAGAATAAAATTAGGACGTGTGCTTAAAACCACAAGACAGAAGAGAAAACTACACCAAGACGACAGGGGGGGGGGGGCGGGGGGCAATGGATGCAATTGCCCCCTCCTCTGAACTTTATTTTTGTAACCAGTGTTTCAAAATATCACAAGACTATTTGCATGTATTGCATTGCGAAATAGGTAAAGTCGAACAAAAGTGCCCCTCCCAGAACGAAATCCTGGATCCGCACTTAGAGGCATTTTTTGCACAAATATAAGCTAATGAACTGCACGAATGAGTTCTTATACAAGGGAGTTTCGCGCACTGTAGGTATAACCACTTTCTGTCAGAGACTCCAAATCCCCGCAGGATATATCCCCGACCTCCCTCAGGTCACGCTGCCGCGTACGGAAATAAAGCCGGAATCCTAGTAGGAATCACCCTCCACTACGCGACCCACCCCTTACACCTTCCAGCCGGCACGACTTTTCAGACTCCCCTCGAAGGATTAGAACAGGTTTTCTAAGCAAAAAGCTTCCACTACCCGTGCCTAATTCTGTAAACCGTTTCCAACGTTTTGGTCCCTCGACGGCAGGACCGGAAGTGTTTTCACAATCCAACATCTGCACATCTCAAATTCAGGACGATAAAAGAATGGAGTTTTCACTTCAATAAAAGTTGAGCTACTACTATTCAAAGCTATCACAGGATATATCATTCTAGCTGATTATGGGCCTCGACAAGTCCGTTACACGCGTATCTCTTCATTTTCCTTGTTTTCTTTATTATAAGTTTTTGATCTCGGCTTCGTAAAAGAGCCGTATGTTTTTAAATTATCTTCCAGTCGTCGGAATATATCCTTAAATGGTTGCCGTCTTTCCGGCTAGCGAACAAAATATAAATTTTGCGCCATTTCTTCTTTTTTTTTCACTTTCAATATAAACTGATATCGTGTCAAATTTTTCAAAATGTTGATAAGTCATTGTCACAAACGAATATGTAAAAATGAATTGGACGTTGCATATTAATAACAACTAGGATGTCAACATAGTTTCGTTTCTAGGCTTTTGTTTGATGGTCTACTGTGGTTTAAAGTTTAAATATATCGCTTAGGAAACCAATACATCCATGGTGTGTTATATTTTTGAAAAGAGAATTTAAAATGCTATCTTTTTAGATTAAAATACACATTTAAATAAATGAGGTTAGGACGGATAATTTTTTTTGCCTGACTCCGTATACTTAGTCTGAAAACGGCAGATTAGTCAACAATCATTATGAAGAAACTTTTGTATAATACATTTTTCTGTATCTCTTTTAGGGTCATTTTGAAAGTGATAATTTTTTTATTTGTCCCCGTATCTCTTAAGCGAGCGAAAATTTTTATTCGACCATTTTAAGTTTGGCCTACAAAGAGCACATGACACCTATATTTTGATAGCACTAACAATTACGACGATACCCTATAAAATTGTCGAAAATGGGATACCCGGTACACATATATAATTTCCAACGTTTCGATAAAAAAATGTACATCATCGGTATTATTTTTTTTTTACAATAACACGGCCCTGAATTATCTATGTGAAATGTATTATACTACGTAAATAATCCATTGAATTGAATTATAAATACGGTGTTACGAACATAACATTATGCGAATCAATGTTTTTTTTAATATTTAGCATATTATTCTGCGTTTCTCTGAACTGCGTAACGCAGCGCGTCGCAGAACAGCGCGACTGGTCTGATCCCAACTTAACGCGTTCAAGACATAGATCGTAATTAGCTCCCTCTGAAATATGAAAGTTTCAGATATTCGAAACTTTGAAAGGGCGCACTTACCCAAACTATACCAAATATTTTGCAATTCCATGTGTCAGTTTTTGATAAATACCTAATTCATCATTGGTTGAAAACTAAGTGTAACTGAAAATATCAGTTTGCTCCAGGTTAGGTACTCCTAATACGATTTATTCAGATACTTCAAGCCAAGACTATTGATGAAAACACACGTTCTAAGCACTCAAAATAGAACCCTCACCAGCGTGGGGGTCGGAGCGAATGCAAATAATATATTTACTTGAAGATAAATTATAAAGAGAAAATTATTGTGTTTATATTATGCCCATTGTTTGTTGATGTATCGGCAACGTTGTATTAACTACATGTATTAAAAATGTCTCTAAAGAAAAATTGTAAGTTTTGTAACAAAAGTGCGAAAACAAATATTGTAAAGTGCATTAATTGTGAATCCGAAGTTCACAAACACTGCTGTGATAAAAGAAACCTCCAAGTAATGGACGATTTAGTGAAATGTTGCGACGAAAATGATGACAATTTTGAAGACGCCATTAGCGAGCATGGTGACTCCGAACTTGGGAGACTGCGCAAGCAAATTTCGTTTTTTAAGGCACTCCTTAAGGAGAAGAACAATATAATTATGGATAAGTGTGTTATAATTAAAGACAAAGAAGCAATAATCAAGCTTCTCCAAGAAAAAAACGAGTTGAAGAACAATACAACGCTAGTGGAAAATCCACGTCCAAGTAATAACGAGCCATCCAATCTGGCAACACAGCAAATCAACTCAGAACGTGTGACCCGTAGCACAATTTTGATGCGTGGATCAAATTTAAACCATGAAAATGCATCGCTGTCTCGTGACGGTAAACAACCAAAACAAATAAGCGAATCGAATTATTCAAACAAAAACGACGACTGGACCTTAGTTGATTCTAAAAGATCAACGAAAACAAATACAACGCAAAAGAAAAAAACAAGGGGTATAGTGGGAAGTGCAAAAATCGGAGATGTAAGTGCGGCACCAAGAAAAAGTGTTTTGTTTGTGTCCCGTTTGGAGGTGCAAACGCAGGTTGATGCGTTGCAAAAGTACGTGCGCAATTATTTTCCCGAAGCGGAATGTAGTGTCTTAAACTCCAAGCATCCTGAACACTACAGTTCTTTTAAGATAATTGTGGATTCAAACAACTACGAAGCAGCTATGGATACAGAAAAATGGCCTGCAGGAGCCTATATTGCTAGGTTTTTTCAGAAGAGGAAACCGTTCGAGCAAAAAGGGTAAAAACCGAGAATACAAGGTATGAGATTTTTTATGTTAATTGTCAAGCATTGACTCAAAAAAAGGCGGATTATTTTTCTAGCTTTTACACACAGAAAACCAAAATATTATGCTTCTCTGAGACTTGGGCAAGTGCTGATAATGTACAATTTTTAAATATTAATCATTTTGTGAACATATCAAATTATTGTCGCTCATCCTACAAGGGTGGAGGGGTCAGTATTTGGTGTCTCGAGGATTTATCTGTCGAACCTCTTCAACTGCCGGTTCAGTGTGTTGACAAAGATTTTGAAATGTGCGGCGTTCGAATCGTTAATCAAAATAAGGGGGATTTTATTGTGCTGACTTGTTACCGATCACCTGGCAGTAATTTTAAGTTTTTTTGTGACTGTTTAATCATAGTTATGGATTATGTATACAGGCCTGAAAGGCAAATAATGTTATTAGGTGATTTTAATGTGGACCCAATTAGAGACACTGATGATTGTATAGTATTGGGTGATATATTGGGCTCATATAATATAATAAATATAGTTGATAGTCCAACAAGAGAGAATAGAATACTTGATCATGCGTACACAAATTGTGTAAATGCGGAATGTAATATTACTGAAGTGTTTTTTTCGGATCATAGGGCAATAAGAATTGGCTTACAGGATCAAGGATTTAAAGAATGCAGCCCCCAAACAATTGTAAGGAGGGTCTTTTCTGAACACAACATAGAGTCTTTTTTAAATATTATTAAGATAGAGGATTGGACATCAGTCTTCCAGGAAACGGATGTTGATAGGGCATTTGCCGCTTTTCACTCTGCATTTATGCATTGTTTTAGTGTGTGTTTTCCACTAAAAAAAATAACTGTTAAAAAGAATAACTGTAGAAAGCAGTGGGTGGATTTAAATATAATGAAATCTAGCCAGGCATTAAAGGAATTGAATAAGCTGAAACATGAATATCCAGAAATCACTGAATTTTACAAAGAACAAAAAAGGCAACATGCCAAACTAATAGAATCAACAAAAAGTGCATATTATCAAAACAGGATTAACAATTCAGATAATCCTACTAAAGAAGCCTGGAGGGTGGTTTCGGAGGTGACAAATAATTGCATAAAGTCCAAAACTATTGAACTTAATATAAACGATCATATGGAGGGGGACCCAAAAAAAGTCGCCGACATTTTTAACAAGTTTTTTCAAAACGCTCCGCTAAATATTATCAATGATATTCAAAGAAATAATGAATATAGGCCGCAAATTCAACCTAATTTAAATAGCATATATTTAAACCCTTTAAATGAACATGAACTTTCATCAATAATTAAAAATAAATTAAATAATAAAAAGTCATCGGGTTTTGACAATGTCTCTGCATTTCTTATTAGAAAAGTACAGACAGCTCTGTTACCAATTCTGACTCATCTTATTAACCTTTCATTTACCGCTGGGTCTTTCCCAAAAATAATTAAAACGAACAAAATAGTACCGATATATAAAAGGGGAGATTGCTGTTTGGCAGAAAACTATAGGCCGGTAGCCCTGATTTCGGTCTTTTCCAAGATTTTCGAGTACGCGATTTTGAGTAGACTAGAGGGCTTTTTCGAATCTCAAAATATTCATTCCCAATGTCAATTTGGATTTAGACGGGGACGCACGACCTCGTCTGCAATACAATATTTTTATAATAAATTAATAACTCACCTTGAGAATAAGCAATGCCCTGCTGGGATCTTTTGTGATCTTAGCAGGGCTTTTGACTGCGTTAATGTACCTCTTCTTATGGAGAAGCTAGATTTATACGGGGTAAGGGGGCCGGCCTTTTCTTGGTTGTCCTCTTTTTTGTCTGAACGGGAACAGTATGTGTCACTGGCTTCACCGGACCAAGGTGTCTATAATTCAAGCACGTTAACAGTTGATGTGGGAGTTCCCCAGGGATCAGTGCTTGGGCCCTTCTTATTTATAACCTACATTAATGACTTAGTTCGCAGTACTGATCCTAATTGGACAGCAGCATTATTTGCGGATGATTCGTCATTTGTCGTGTCAACAAAAAATGATGAAATGGAGGGGGTCTGTAATGCTGGTCTTGGGGTTCTCTTTAACTGGTTTAGTGACAATTTTCTGCGTTTGAACATCTCTAAAACCACCTATATGAGGTTCCATACTGCACAAAACCAAAACAACTTAGATATTTCAATCAAAGTTGGGGACAGTTCAATTTCACGTTCTGCCACAACCAAATTTTTGGGTTTGATTATAGACGAAAATTTGAACTGGAGAAGGCAGTGTGAGGTGCTGAGTGCCAGACTTAGTAGTTTGTGTTTTATGATGAGAAATTTAAAAACTGTCTTGTCTCAAGCGCAGCTGCTTAATGTGTATAATGCCTATGTGAATTCAAGGCTGCACTATGGAATCTGTTTCTGGGGAGCATCTGGTGCCGCCAAAGTTATCTTTGTAACACAAAAAAGGGTTGTTCGATGTATGTTGGGCATGAAACCAACTGAATCATGTCGCGGTAAATTTAGATTTCTTGGTATACTTACACTGACTTGCATATTCGTTTATGAAATCTGCAAATATATTTTTGAGAACAAATCCCAATTTGCTTGTAATAATAGTGTCCATGACCATTTCACACGCAAAAGAAATGAATTTCGATCAGTAAAGTGTAGACTTAATGTAAGTAAAGACTCTCCACAACACCTGGGTTTAAAGCTTTTTAATAGACTGCCTATTTCTATAAAGAATGCACCTAATATGACTACTTTTAAAAGGCATCTCAAAGGTCTCTTAATAGAGAAAGAATATTATGAGCTCGATAGTTTTTTAGATGACTTTGGTTAATCCATGTTTGTTTGTTTTTTTAAATGACTTTGTTTAACCCTTGTTTGTTTGTTTGTTTGTTTTTTTAAATGACTTTGGTTAACCCGTGTTTGTTTGTATGTTTATTTTTTTCTGTGTATACACGTTTTATATGCACTTCTAATTGGAGTGTTTTAAAACAAATTGTAAGTTTACCAATGTACAACTATTATAGTACACATATGACGCATTCCATACATGTACATGTCTTTGGAAATAAAGGATGTTTATTATTATTATTATTATTATTATTAAGTTCAGTTGTCTAACTGACAGATATCGTAACAAGAAGCGTTTTTTCGCGAGCTAACTACAATTAACCACGGCATACTACAGGATACTACTTTGTTTTCACGAGGATTAATTTAATTGTGGTAAGTGAGGACAAGTTCCGTGACGTCACTATTACATCATCATCATTTTTCAACAACGGCTTACTACAACTTACATACGTGACGAGGTGTGGTACTCGAGGTTTGATGGAGTCATGGCGGATTAATTTTGAAACGTTAAACATGTGAAATGTTTATTTTTCCATTCTGAACAAGTTTGTAAATTATACGTTCATGAAATTCTTCTATAGAAGCCTCATACGCATCGGAATTCCTACA
>MU181972.1:638331-650398 GCA_016904865.1 Pissodes strobi
GAATTACAATATAACCACTTGTAGTAGCAATTTTTCCAGCTCGGCCAGCACGAAATTAAAAGCAAAAACACTCCCCACTCCCCGCCCGTACTGTCTTCCACCTCGTCCCCTCTGCCGCAGCTCGTCACTGCAATTCACACAGCTAATCCCGATCGGTAAAGTGGGAGGGGTGAAAAACAAAGGGTGGGTTTGTAATTCTTCGAACGGCAATACTCATATAATATGGTTCAATTTTCCTTAAGGTAAGTCAATTGACCAGTTTATTATATTTCGTATTGCCGTTCTCGAATTACAATATAACCACTTGTAGATGTTTAAAGGAAACCGATCTGGGATTATGAAACAACATTTATTCCCAAAGTGAAATCCAAAAAACATTTTTACAACTATTTTCCAATATTATAAGTATATAATGAAAACCAGTATTTTACGCACTTCCTTTAGTGTTAGGGAGTAGCGTACATTATAACAAAATAATATATATATATTTTTTTAACATCATTATTATCATTTTCCAACCTATACCTAAGTAACTACTGAACTTAAGCTAAACCTAAGATACCCTTAGCAAAAGCCGTAACATCGTTACACAGAGGGCGGTTATAATGCCTGGCAAACATCTCTGACTTCTGGGTCCAACCAGCCCTCTCTCTTATCATTTCAATAGAAATTCCGGCTCTATAGGCCGCAGATGTAGCCGCATGCCTAGTACTATAACTTGAAAAAATAGAGGTATCAATACCACCTGCTTTAAGAGTTAATTTGACCCATTTACTTAGCCTTTGTGTAGAGACTGGGCGAATAGGTTTCTTAACTGTTAATATAAGTAGGTCAGTATTAATTGGGCGTATGTCCCTGGTTTTTATCTCATAAAAATCAATAACTGAGGCTAAACAAAGGCTTGGGTTTTCTGGAAAATACGGAATTACTAATAGAGGCTGAAAATTCTTGGAAGATGAAGTTTTGATTCTATCCGTAATTTTAATCTCTAATTTATCAGGGTGACGAACTATGTTTTGTAACCGTATACAGGTAAATGTTTGTAACCGATGACCAGTGATTAAAGCTAACAACGTGACTAATTTCATAGTTAATTGAATAGGTGATATATCTGTTAATGGATATAAGGCAGATAAATATTCTAAAACCGGTTGCGGATCCCAAGTGGATTGGTATCTAGGTCTTGAAGGTCTCTGGTTGTAAATCCCTTTGAGAAAACGTTTCAAAATAGCTTTATCTGAATTATTTACCTCAAAAACTAAAACTATGGCTGCATGTTGCGAATGAAGTGTTGAGTAAGAACTACCGTTTTGAAACTGGTCACTTAGAAACATCATGACTAAATCTAATGAATACAAAAAAGGATTATGACCTTTAGCTGCACAGAATATCCACCACTTTCTCAGATACGACGAATATTGCTTCAAAGTGGATGGACTGAGAGATGCCTTGATGGCTTGGAGTCCCATGTCTGGGACTCCTCGTCTGAGAAAAGCTTCCCTGATATATTCCCAACCTCCAGGGAAAGTTTTCTCCATAGTGGGTGGCACTTCCTAAAGGGCGAAGAAAGAAGAGTTTTAGTAGGCGGAAATATAATCGGTTTTTTTGTCAATAGCTTTTTAAAAACTGAATACCACGGTTGGGTTGTCCAACTAGGCACTACAAGAATTCCGGATGCTTGTTCGGCAATAATCTTTTGTAAGCATTTTGATATCAGAGGGAATGGCGGGAAAGCATAAAAAAAATCGTTTTTCCAGGATATTGTAAAGGCGTCGACTGTAAAAGAACCGGGATCTGGCTTCCAAGAAATATACTTAGGACATTTTGCATTTAACTGTGTGGCAAACAAATCAACAGTTGGTCTCCCAAAAACAGAACATATCTCCTGAAAGGCCAAATCAGATAGTTCATATTCTAGGTCGATAGATTTTGAGCGAGATTCTTTATCTGCATAAAGGTTCTCTGTAGTATTTATATATGACGCTACTATAAATATATGTTTACTTTCACACCATTCCCAAATTTGACGTGTGACATTATTAAGATGTTTAAACTTCACACTACCCATGCGGTTTATACAGGCTATGGCCGTTACATTATCTATTCTAAGAAGAATAGAGCAATAAGACATACTTGAGGCAAAAGATCTAAGTGCATTAAAAGCAGCAAGTAACTCTAAATAATTGATATGTTTGTTAGCATCAACCACATTCCAAAAACCATGTGTAACTGTATTGGCACAAAAAGCACCCCAGCCTGTTAATGAGGCATCAGAGAAGATTTCAAGCACGAATTTTCTGTCTGTAACAATAGTTATACCCTTATTATCTATAAGAGTACGATGCCACCAATGCATTTCTATTCTCATTAGATCTGAAATTATTAGGGAGGCATTGAAATTTTGCTCACTTCTTCTTAATGCCAAATATTTCACTCTTTCTAACAATTTTAGATGCATCCAACCATATTCAACCGTAGGACATGCCGAAACTAGCTTTCCTATTAACTGAGCTAATGCCAAAACAGAGCACCGATTGCGACGTAGCAGAGCCGCTATGAGTTCAACTATATTATTTATTTTCCCTGTTGGTAAAGACATGTTCAAATTTAGCGAATTAAAAACAAATCCCAAAAAGGTACATTGCTGCGATGGGACCATACAGCTCTTATTTAAATTTATTAAGAATCCTAAATATTCTAGAATATTTTTAGCAATTTGACAGTCCTCCTTAGCTGACTTTACTGATTTACTAATAATAAGTAAATCGTCTAAATAAAGTATGCAGATTATACCCCTAGTTCTTAAATATCTCAGAACTGGCTTCATAATCTTTGTAAAGACCCATGGAGCTGTACAGAGCCCAAAAGGTAAACAATTAAAATTGTAATACACTCCTCGAAACTTAAATGTAAGATATTTTCTGAATTTCCTATGTACAGGGATCATAAAATATGCATCTTTTAAGTCTATCGTTGTAAAGAAACAGTTGGCATAAACTAATTTTAGCACAGTCCTAAAATCTTCTAATTTAAAGTGCGGTGGATCTAAAAATGTATTTAACGCCTTTAAATTTAAAATAAACCTGAAGGCCCCACAAGGCTTTGGCACCAGAAAAAAAGAAGATAAAAACTGACCAGGTTTTGAGACCGTTTGTGACACTGCTCCTATGTGGATCAGTTGCTTAATGCTATCATTTAATTTATCTGACTGTTGTTCTTGTAAGGTAGAAATAGACTTAGGTAAGCGTATTTGCTTAGGTCTCTTAATAAAGGGTATTTTATATCCAGACAACCATGAAAGAATAGCAGAATCTTGGGTAATATGTGACCACTTATCTACATATGCAGATAAGCGACCAGCATAATTATTACTACAATTAATATGTACCTCATCTACTGACTCCGGTATGTCCTTGTTGGACGCCTCCCCTCCTCCTTTTTCATGCGAGACTTGTGGTGCAGGCGCCGGGAGTTTAAATACGACGAAACCCTTGATGGACCTGGCTTCTGTTCTCCTGACTTCTTATGGGTCAATGATTTAGAAGGTCCTGCTCCTAATGCCTTATCTTTCTTCTTGATCGAAACACCCAGTCGCTGAGCTTCATTT
Organism: Pissodes strobi; assembly: GCA_016904865.1. Taxonomy (NCBI): domain Eukaryota; kingdom Metazoa; phylum Arthropoda; class Insecta; order Coleoptera; family Curculionidae; genus Pissodes; species Pissodes strobi. The sequence goes on from MU181972.1 coordinate 641,939, forward strand.
GCGGTTTTTAGTTGGTCCGGGAAAGCTTTACTAAATAAACACTCATCGATTGGACAAGTGTCTAAAATTTTTCGAACGTTGCCATCTAGAAACGGTAGAATGGAATAACGTCGATGAAGCGAAAGCGCATGAAACACATCTGCAATTATTTTCAGTGGAGCGCAACATTTTTCCAACTCTTTCCGTGTTTCATCTGTTGAATCCGACTTTGTTATTTCATATTGTTTATCAAAGCCGACGGCTAGTGCACTTATTCCAGCCGCTAATTGTAATTGTAATTTACTAAGAAATGCATCCTGCTTGACAGCGTCTGCGTTCAAACAAGGTCGAATCTCCGGGTTAATTGTTGGAGGCTGGAGAGCCACACAATTTGCTAAACACGGATAAGATTCCAGTGTAGCCTTGCGGGAGTCCTTATCAATTCCTTTAAGCAAGAAATCGGACAAAAGGGCTGCTACATCTGTATTAACTTCAGGCCCTTTGATATCAGTTGCTTGACTACCAAGTAACTCCAAAATATTCTGTACACCTTGATCTTTGGATGAACTAGATTCTAAATTTTGTTTTGAAATCAAATTTATTAAGGGGGCATCCGAATCAGAATCCGTTCCTGTTGTCTCAAGCGACGATGTATCTGACTCACCTGAAACCAACAACGACATAAGCATTGCATAAGCACATGCCACACCGTTTACATAGTACAATAATCGCCCAGGACAGGCTTTATATTTGACTCATCAACAAAAAACTATAGGTTGCAATGCTATAAAATTCATGTGAAAATATAACATAGCCCGGCAGCTTCGTTTCGAAGTATATACTCAAAACTAACTAGCCAATAAAATTGACGACAGTAATTCATGCGAATACTGTGTATCAATAAACCAACATTCGGTACATAGGTACATATGTACGCATGTATACACCGAAGTGGAAAGAATATTGAAATTAAAACACTCCAACAATTAATAGCATCAGTAATTCATGCGAATACCGGATATTAATAGTCCAAAAACCAGTACATAGGTACATGTGTACGTATGTCTATATCGAATTGAAAAAAGGCTAAAAATAAAGGAGTAAACAATTATACAATACTTACTTGAACTATCCAATACTTTCTGAAGTAATCTCCGTAACTTTTTCTTGTGTTTACGCGTCACTTTTTTCGATATTCGACCCATAACGCTAGCCCTATGAATCTCGTCCTAACCCGAGCGCACGAAAAATTGCAGTGACGAGCTGCGGCAGAGGGGACGAGGTGGAAGACAGTACGGGCGGGGAGTGGGGAGTGTTTTTGCTTTTAATTTCGTGCTGGCCGAGCTGGAAAAATTGCTACTACAAGTGGTTATATTGTAATTCGAGAACGGCAATACGAAATATAATAATTATTATGTTGCTCTCTGTGATGGGTATGGCTCCCGTACGATTTTTTGTTGATATTTTAGTAAATGACGTAATTAGCTATTCAAAATAATTTAGGCATGTATTTTTTTGAAGTCAAAAAGTAACAGAAATAGTTTATATATGAATTAATGCGTTTTCCGTTGTCAGAGGTTGCTCCCTACGCGCGACGCCATCTTATATCTAAAGAAGGCCTGACATTTAAATATCAGGCCTTCTTGTTTAGAAGGTGTTGGTTAAGTCGAGGACCTTTGAATTAAGGCGACGTTAAACCGGTGAGATTCGCAGCCATCGAAAGCAGCAAGTCGAATGTTACAAAATTGCAACACCGACTGAAAGATAGTGGCTTTAACTGAGCCTGCCGTATTGTCCGAAAATGTTTGGCAGTCTGCCGTGACATAGTGTTCAGTGAGTCCAAACACACTTATCAGTATAGTATATCCCTACTTCATGCTAAAGCATCTTTAGCATGAAGCAAATTTGCCTTATGATAAATTAATGCCAAGTACCTTAGTTGCTGAACTCAAACTAATTTCAAACAAACTTGGACTGCCTATTTTTGAAACTAATCCATCATTAGGACTACTTGAAATAACTGATTTAATTTAATGAACATAAATATTATACAGCGTCATGCAATAGCGCTCCTATAAGTACCACACAAGTCAGAAATTTAGTTTTTCGGACAAAGTTGAAATTTTGTACAGATTTTCTTACTTTTTTGGTCTGGCATCAATTTCCGGCACAATCGGAAGTGGTCGAAAATCGAAGTTGATGTCAGACAATAGTTTAGTGAAAACTAAAATAGGAAATGCAAACCGCTTAGCTCTTAATTAAACCACTTATATTCTACAGCCTGTCGTCATAGTGTACAAAACGTCAATTTTCAGTATTTTGAAAACAGTTACATTTAGATATAGATTATATACTTGGAATTTTTCGCCGAATTAAAAAATCTACTAATAGTGTTCCATTTCCAAAAATTTAGTCCCATCATATCACACTTTTATGGATCACCCTGTATCTCGGAAAATACGCCGTTATGCATGTATTAAGTTAGCACTAGATCATAATTTCTAACTTGTTCTTTTTAGTAGCGTAGCATTAGCCTTGAAAAATGACAATATCTCCTGTACATGCTATGACATGATACAGAAAGCGCGATTGCCAGCATGTTGAAAATATCTGAGTATATTATTATTTTTAAATACCGAACCATACTTTGGAAAGCTAATAAATAATATAACAAATCGTTCTTATTACTGTTTGTATATACCTATAGCAGAAATTTAAATAACCAACATAAAAAATATTATTTATTTCTTCATTCGTTTTTAATTTTAAGTGATCCCCCACTTAAAATGAAAGGAAATATTTTAAAAATATTAAGTAGCTACAAGAAGTGCTACTATTTAAGCTACCCATTCTGCAAAAATATTGGTGTTTTTTAATGATAAATTCAAATATCGGCCTGCAATTGAATAGATTAAAATTTTAAACAAATTTGTATACGTTAAAGTGTGGAAAAGGATCTTCTTTTTTCGTATTTGCTGTAGCTACTACTCTATCAGAACAAGCACTACAGCCCTGAGTAATAATTAATGATTCAAATAAGGTCAACTGATTCACTTACAACCATTTAAAAAAGTCAAAATCGCAATCATAATCCAAAAATATTAATCATTGGCGTAGCTTCTTCGGATTAGAAAATTGTAGCGGCGCATTCGCCATTTTGTCTAAATTATGCTTTTTAAAAAGTCCAAAATCAATACAAGAAAAGGTGCCAATAAATATTTCATTATAGCCAGGAGGCAGCACAGATAAAGACAAAGTACATTTATTCATGTATGTTCGGCCATGCTTCTAAATAAAGTTGAGTCTAATTGCATTTTTTGTAAGAGTTCCGTTTTTAGTGGGATACTTAATTAGAAAAGTTTGATTGTAAAATTGGAAACAAGTCGTGATGTAGTGAAAGAATTTTACTTACACGTTTTTTTCTTTCTGAAAGGGATAATTGATGTGCACATGCGCATATCCCGTGACGTTTTCTAATCAATAGTAATATGCCATTACACGTGTGTTGGGAATAGAAATCACGCGGATCGCGCATTCATCTCGTTTTTTACTTGGGATTAATTTAGGATAATTACAACTACGATGTTTCAATTTTAATCTATTAAAAGCGTTAAATATAATTTAGGATCAATTTTCCCTGTTAATAACATTCTTCTTTCACGTGCCGCAATCGCTATTGCAATTTAGTAAGAAATGTATTTTTAGCAAGCATATTTACGAAATACATTAAGTAAACCCGTCTTTCAAAAATAAAATTATATTTATTTGAAAATAAATTGATGGCATTTATATTGTCTCTTCAAATACTATACATAGATAAATACGTATTTGGCTGCAATTTGGCAACCGTGGTTTTTCAACAGAATGTCGATGTTACGTTGCTGTATCGTGCGTTGATATGTTTATAATTATTGTCATGTATGTCACATACATATGAAGCAAGGTTAGTTATCTATTGTTTTAGTAGAATTTTAGCAGTATTTGATTAATATATTAACCTTCTGAGTTGAAGATGAATTCCTCGACGTTTTACGAAACCATTTTTTGTCTTCAATTAACATAATACAACTTGGATTTATATTAAGACATTTTAACCTCATCTTAAATCACATTTGATCACAGGACAATAAGAAACATACCGAGTGTTTATGAAATACGCACAATAGTAGAACAAAAAATAATCAGAGTTCTCACTCCGAAATGCCGCCTTTGAACTCAGTCAGACAACTTTCTTTGGCGGCATCCATTAAATGAGAGGAAATGTAACGAGATTGCCAGGTCCGTACTTTCGTTTTATGAGAATTTATCGGCAGATGTGTATATTCTTTTATTTGAAATTGTCTATAGTAATATTTTTATGATTATTAATATACAATATGTCTGAAAAAAGTCTGTAAATATATAGGAAATTTCTTACTAATGATTTCTTAGAAAATTCTCTGGAAGGTCTTACTTAAAACTTAAAACAACATTTTTAATCTATCCACAATTTACTTTTGAATGCACGGCTCGCGCGCTCGCTGGGCAAAAAATTAAAATAGAAAGTTGTCATATAAAACGAAAAAGAATTGCTAGAATTATTAATTTGATTTTAAAAAATGTAATGTAATGTAATAAAAATATTTTCTTTAAATATGCTTATCTGACGTCAATTAAAAATTCTTAAATCGAAGCATATAATATAAAGCAAGGTGTCTTCCAATTATGATTTTATCTTTTCATATTTTAAAAATTTTTGTACACATTTTAAAATATAAAATATTCTTAATCTAAAATCTGATGTTTTTAAATATACAACAAGAAAATATTTACTATTTTCCACTAGATTTTATACAATAACTGCGTGCATGGCAGTTTTTTCTTGACAAGCATATAAGAAGACATCATTAAGTTTCCAAATATGCCTAGATCATCACTCTGATAAACTTTATAAAAACAAAACAATCTAACGTCTAACTCAATAATTTCGTGGGCATAATTGTCGCATACCTAACAAATATCCACTTATATAGGACGCTCGAACAGTGTTGCCAACACTTAGAGCCGCATTCGATTCACTACTTTGGATCGATTCAGATCGATCTAACTGAACTTTGTTGAACTGATTCGTGTTCGATTGTAAAAATATCACTTTGCCCCCACTACCTAAAAAGTGATCCAGCTCACCTGTAAGTGAACCGAAAATTGACCGGGATCACTTAGATCGGTTCAGTAGTTCAGGTAAAAGATGGCATTTAAATGTCAATTATCAATCCGATTTATTTTTTAATTGTTTTCATAATTTCATTTGACCTTGGCTCACTGAACTGAAATATCAGTTCAGTTTCAGTTCATTTTGAACTGATCTCCAGTCTCAATCGAATACGGCTTAGGTCAGGCGTCAGAGTGTCTGCTAGATTGATAGTTGAATAATGCCAGAAATATGCTAAATGTTCTTTAACCATTCTCAAATGACAAATGATCAAAATCTGAATAATTGGGTTATTATCGGTTTGCTAGATTTATGCTTAGTTCAAATGTATTTATGCTAGATTTTTGCCAGCTGATTGTTTCAAAAATTATGTTACCAAATAGGAAGTTCATTGTGCCAGATCTAGCATAAAATATGCTGAGTTGGCAACACTGTCCTCGAAGTTTCCATAAGATTCGTTTTCTTCCATTGTATTCTCGATTGGGATTCTCTAGATTTTTTGGTTCTAGAACATCTGTTACTGTCTAAAGATAACGCGGGTCACTCAAAAAGTAGTCTCGTATGTACGAGGGCTCTTCAATAAGTTTGTAACAATATGTAATTTTAATAACACGGACACAAATAAAAGTGTATGTGCTTAAGACTATACGAGAGAAGTGAAAACTTCAACAAAGCAATATTAAAAACTGAATTTTATTTTTTTTTTAAATCTTGGAGGCGCCGCGCCGGCCATCGCATGATAAACGGTTACCCAGACCGGCACAATACATATGTTTCATGTTTGGCAATTAGGTTAATATATGATGGTATGTGCTTAAAGCCAAACTACAATAGAGAGAAATTCAACAGAGCAGTATAAAAAACCAAATGAAAAATTGGAGGCGCTGGGCATCGATCCCGATACCTCTCACATGCTAGGCGAATGCTCTACCTCGTTTTGATGCGTTTTTTTTTGTATCTTGTATTCGTAATTCCCCTCTTTAATGTACGGAAGTTTGGCTGGTCCTCACCTTTCGGTTTTCCAGTTATAAAATATTATGTGGTAACGTGTGCTGTCAAAACTCGAAATCCCTAAGTTTAAATTCAACGATCTCGCCCCGCGTAAAGGGCATCTTCTTAACAGTTTTTGGCGTAGTTTCCGTTAAGTAATCAGCTTTTCTATAAAAGAATTATTTCTTGAGAAAAAAACCTTCATATTTTAATCAAGCAAACGATGTTTTCATATAGAACAGAAAAGCATTATCCAACGACTCAAAAATATACACGTCGATTCTTGCCAATTTCAAGAGAGCTCGTAAGACTGTCCTAAAAACATATCCAGAAAAGTTCATCAAAATTAATTAATTTTTTCGACAGTTTTCGTGTATTAAAGCCAAATTTTGAAAATTTTCACATTTGACGTAATAATTCAGTAATGGACAATGGGATCGCCAAAAACAATTAACCGTCAGCGGGCCCCCGAGCTTTCCTAAACTCATACCGAATCTGAAATTATATAATCTCAATATTATATATGTTATATAAACATTTGCCATATATTTCACAGCTACACGAAGTGGCGAACACTGAATTCAACTGGAAGGGAATCCAGTGTAACTCTTGGTATCGCGGGTGCCTTAGTCCTTAGTGATATTATCTTGCACAAAATTACTGCTTCAACTAAAATGAAGTATAATTTAAACAGTTTATGTTTTTATGGCTCGAATGTATTAGGGTTCCAAAGTACCCATAAATGCATAAATTCTGAAGCTAATTTGTTACTCCACTCCGTAATTTTAAGATAGGAATAAATAGTATACTATAATACTTGTAAAAAAATATTAATATTATTTATTCCAAAAATTATTGAGATGCTTACTGAAAAATGAATTTTGACACGATGTTTGAAGGCATTTGGCACAACATGTAAAGGTCTGATGGTATTTGTTCAAGTAAGGGTTGTGATTATTATTTATTTTGTGGTATAGACAAATATACAAACACGTGAAAATGACTCAAAATAGTTTTAGTTTCCATAAATGAAACGTTATAATATTTAATTTGATTGCATTCAATGTGTCCTGTGTATGAAAAGGTTAAGAGAAGTTACCTTTTTGATGCCGGGTTTTTGAATTAGAGATTAACATTTGATCGGAAAACTTTACGTAGTTACATATATAAATATATTTGTGAAATTATGGCAAAGGTCTTTTTGAGGATCACTAAATCGCTAGTTGGCTTAATCCACACTAGTCTGCACCAATTTTTATCTGCACGTCTATGGTAAATTTTAAATTTCACTATGCAATTTTGAAAATTAGTCTGACATTTGAAACTGGTGCCGGCGATCCAAATTTGTGAGATTTCACATGTAACATCTAAATTTAAAAAAATAATTCCCACTAAAGTTATATGGATAAGTGCTGACGATTTCTTAAATAGAATCAGAAATAAGACACTTTAAATTTATTAAGCCAGTCTTTCTCAATGAAACAGATCAATAAAGTTTCAGATTCCTTTTTTTTTTTAAATAGGTCTGTGCTATATAAATAAAATTTTTATTACAATTTCACGAATATATTATTTATAATAAGTGCCACTAATTCTTATTTGCGGTGCACCTTAGTTTTCAATATAGTGTCTCCAGTGCCGAGCACTATAATAATAATTCTTTATTATCAGTCATGTTTAGGAACTGCTAATTTAGTTCAGCAGTCGTCAGAACATACATCCGTTGTTTATTGAGCTAGTTCGTGTCTGAACTGTTCCCAATCGGTCCGCAGGTTTACTTACAGGCTGATTTTCTTGTTTCCTGATTTCGCTCTCCGCGCTCTTTCAACTGCAAAATTCATTTAAAAGCTTGATTTTTCCGATTCAGATTCCGGTGCTGTGGTTTCGGACAGGAAACTGACTGTTTTGTATTATAATGTGTGAGTATATGTGGTGTATCGGTTAATGTTTGAATGTTTTCTGTGTTTGCTTTAATGTGTTTTTATGATTTGTGTTTTGTCAGGGTTGGTTAAGGGAATTTCATGAGGCAAAGGCAAAGATTTCGAAACCGAATCAAAGCACTGATCATTTTACTGGCAATGGTGACACATTGATATTGTTTAAATTAAAGTTTGAAATTGAGCTTGAATTTGAAAAATTTTGTTGATGTTAGAAACTGGCTTTTTAGCATTTACTGGAGTTTATTTTTTGGGTTGAGAAGTGGTGTTTTGCACCATTTTCGCTATTTTTCAGAACTGAAACATTCTATTGAAATACATTATTGGATCAGTAACTTCATTTAGTTCTTTATTAATTTTGTA
>MU181972.1:670398-693956 GCA_016904865.1 Pissodes strobi
TCTTTGGAAATAAAGGATGTTTATTATTATTATTATTATTATTATTATTATTATTACATTCAAGTGTATCGCAATAGTTCTTCACAAAAACTTGTTTTGTTTTATTTTATCCTAAAAACCCTCTATTATTTCAGACGTAGTCATTAATGAGTTTATCCCATATTTTAATATGAGCAGTTTTGTACCAGATTTGAAGTTCTTAACTTCAAGGTTCTGCGCTTGTCCGAAACTTTCAGATTTGACACGCACCATTGCAATATAAAAAAAAGAATTAGCGAGTCTGCTAGTACCTTAGACACTGATGTGTAAACATATCCTATATCGACAAGCACAAATATTTGAGCAGCCCTCGTGAAATCACTGCGCATGGTTATGATGTCACAGCCGTTTACACTTTTCCGTCCCATTTGCCGGGATTTACCCTCATACCCCCGCGTAAGATGTTTATACATCAAAAAATGCCAAACCGTAACCATTGATTATGTGGAACATTTTTAGAGCCAGTGCGAAAGTCAGTGTGTTCTGTAAGTAAACCTTTTAACTCTGTCTTATGTCCATAAATTAGAAATAAATATAATATTTGTTCCAAGATTTGTCTCGTCCTGTAAACCACGGAACCCTGATGCACAGCAAAACATAAAATATTTCAAGGCTGCCGCCTAGCTAGTTTAATAGAGTGGTTTTATTAGATTACTATTTGATTCGTAGACCTTCGTTCTGCAAAATATTATTCGTCCTTACTATCGAAAATAATACGTTGTCGTGTACTTAAGTGATTTTTGAAATACGAGGTGCTGAACCTCTAATTTATTTTGTTGAGCCTATAATTCATAATTTATTGCTAAGTCAAGCCACGGGCTCTATGCCAAAATTTTGTATTTTATTGAATAAGTGTCTAAGTAGCTTGGTTTCATGCGCTACCTTTGTATGGATCAAGTGCATATAAAGCAAAATTACGCTAATAAATATTTTTCCTATAGTACCTTTTATACGTTTGCTTGAATTTTTGAATCTGCTCTGAGTCATAAAAAGGATTTTGTTTCTCCTATCAATTGTTTTGGCGGTGATATTTAATTGAATCCAAAGAATGTTGGTACAAAATTGAAGCTTCATAAATATACCAATTTTTTGGCTTCCACTAGTAGCTTTGAAGCAGGAATTTTTCCAAGTTTTATTTAATTATCTAATATTCAGGTGGTACAACCGAAATGCATGACTTAGCTTCCTTCCTGTTCAAACGAATCGCGCTCCGTATTGGCGATCCTCAGGGTTTGTTTGCATATCATCTCTGTTTTAGAAAAATATTTTTTTTATCAAAATACAAATATATGCCTCAAAAAATATTGGCTTTTTGCGGTTGATAATAGATAACAAAATCGCAACTTTATGATTGATTTCTTCGATGTTTAATCAGTTGATGATATTGTCACGGCTAGCGACCATCTGTATGCTTTTGAGCTACCCTATACAACCAAGTTGCAGCGCCTACGTTCTTTGCGTATGAATCATCGTCGACCGAGAAGGTTCTCGATATAGTGCGGCCGGGTCAAGAATATACAGAAGCGGGCGGATGCCTCCGAGACATATTCGACTGGATATAAATAGTGCGCAGAACGCGTGTAGTTTTTAGTTAACCATTGAGTGTTGAATTGTAAAGATCTATTAGTTGTGAAGTTATAAGAGCAGTTTAGTGTGTTCAGTTGTATCCAGTGATAAAGAATAAAGAAAGTATTATTTTAAAATAGTAAAAAGTGTCATTTTGTCAGAAACCACGGGAAAATCGTAACAATATTTATCTTGAGACCACTGCCAATGTCAACGCTATATGCTTACTCACTGAATCTCAAATGAACTCGTCCCTTTTTAATTTATTTCACCACTTTGCGATTCATAGGCGCTAGATGTAATTACCCCCCGAGAGAGCCAATATAGGGAACTCCCTTAATTTCTAGACGAAGTCATGACTTGACCTGACTAAAAAATAACTTAATTCGAAATCAGAAGTAAGATCTAGTACAATTTGACCTATAGTGGTGTACTCTAAGAATGGTCGGTGTCGATTTATATCTGCATTTAAAAACGACTAAAAATTCATTAGTTGCTATCGGTTGGTTAATCTTGTATGGTTCAGAAATGCTTAAGTATCTATTGAGCTGAATAATAAAATATATCGACCGACTTGACAGAATATTAAGTACTACTGAAGAAGTAAACAGACAATTTGTCAAGCAAGAGTGGTGTATTAAAATAAGCGTCAAGCGAGTAGGTTTCAGGTGGATCTTTTCACTTTATGTGCATGAAATTTTTTTCCAGAAAATCAGCTCTCTTCCTGGAAATGTCTATATAGGGTGGCTATTAAAGATAAAGAATGTAATTAATATGTAGTTCTTACGCACCCAGGAATTTATGTATTTCCGAAAAATTGATAATCGCATTTGAGAGTTTCCATGACGTAAAGCAGCGTGTGTTCAGAAGGAACACGAAGTGGTCAAACTAATGTTGAGTACTTACATCATATACCTACTAATAATTTTCGTCAGAGAATGAATGAGATACAGTCGTAAATTTTAGAGTTGTAGGGACAGCCTTAAGCCATCCATCTATAGCAGTGTTCTTAGATCTGTGATATAGGGTGACAAGTGCTTATTTTCCTGTCCATTCTATAAATTTACTTGTGTATAAGGCTAATTCAAACTAAATGAGTTCGAGTTAGACCAAGCTTTCACAACATAAACGCGATCAATATGGTTATAACTTCGTAGAATCGGCAAATTATGATCAATTAAAGAATTACAGGTTGAACTGAAAACTCCCTATCTTGATGTTTTTTTTTAAATACGCAATTCCATACGTTTATTTTAAATTAGTAATTTTGGGTGTAACGTATACTACTACAATTAGGTATATATGCAAATCCATTTTTATCAAAGTCAGTGTTCTAAATTTTAACGTGTATCACTACTGAATTGATAATTATTTTAAATTACAGGTGAGTCTTAAATACTGCGTGTCATGTCTTTTATCGTTATCGTTTTCAAGGTTTATTTGGTACCTTTCAGTACAACCGTGGTTTTTTACGACTTACATTTCATCATAAAAAGATAGGTACGTACGTATTTCTTCAACCAGGCATGAACGATCTTAATTTTAACATGGGAAGCATGTCATTTTTGTAAGGTTGATACATCCCGTATTTCGTGTAATATTGCATTATTTTAGAAACATCACTTCCTAGTCTGGTGGCACTTCTAGTTTAACAAGAAGCGCATTCAACGATTTTATTTTAAATTGAACCCTCTATAAAGTACGTTTTGAAATATAAAATTCTGAACGTTTCTATTTTTACCTGAAAACCTGTATATTAATCTATTTTTCTACATAATTGCCACCAATATTAAGGCACTTGTCATATCGTGTAAAAAGTTTTTAAATCTCGTCACCAAAGAAGTCTGTCGCCTGACTTGATAACCGCAGCAACACGGCCGCTTTGATGCCATGATTATGGCGCTGATCACCAGATGTTTCTTCAAACAGTAGTCGCTGGGCGCTAGATCGCGACTATACGGAGGGTGATCAAGTTGTTCCCAGCCCAAATGATGCGATTAAATTTTGTGTTTGATTAGCCGCGTGTAGACGGGCGTTGTCATGAAGCAAAAGGATCCCTTTACTCAGCTTACCATGTCTTTTGTTTTGGATTGCACGGCGCAGTTTTTTTAAGGTCTCACAATAAGTCGTGTTTCTACGAGGCAAAAAATCCACCAGCAACATGCCCTTCCCGTCCCAAAACATCGTACACATATTTTTCCCGGCTGAAATTTTCTGTTTGAACTTCATTTTCTTCGATGTAACGTAAGCCATGCACTCATGTTCCGTCGCCCATTTTGGCTTAAAATTCATCATCTTCCTTATCGTACCGATCGAAGTTGATTTTGTGCACCTCTTGTCAACATTTTTAGTACCCAGTGTATGCACCATTTTTCGATAATCTAAGCGTTCGGTCATAATCACATCTTGAAACTAGTGGTAACTCTTTGGAGAGCGAAGGAATCGGTGATCATCTCTTCTTCCTCACTTTTTGGGCAACTTTCTGAACCAAATCTGCAGTAATGACAGAAGATCCATCCACTCCATTCCTCATCATGCACATTCTAGCGGCCATTTTTAAAAGGTCTAACCCATTTTCGTACCATTCCATCGCTCATAATGTTCTCTCCATAAACTTCACCCATCTGACGATGCATTTCAGCCGCTGTCACGCCTTTAGCGCTAAGAAAACGAATGACTGATTCTCGATCGGCCGAGGCATTTTAAGTACTCATAATCACACCTAAGCACAGTTGAATATTTCTGTAATGGCGTCCCTGGCTTGCCAACAGATTCAGGTACACCGCGCGCATGCGTGGAATGCTAGCCGCGGCGTTGCAGGTAGCGGTGGAAATTCGAAACACACTACTTACTTAAAAAAACGCGGCTCGTATTTTAATATTGTTTTGCATGTTCTGGCAGGCTATTAACTATCCCTCCATTGTCTAACATAAAATATAGCATGTTCTATTTAAAATGTGAAAAAAACGGAACTAAATTAAACATTCAAAAAAATTACAGCTTTTATTGTAACAATCGAAAGGAGTAATATGGCTTTGCCATAAATAAGAAAGTTCACTACCAAATATATTAAAATAAAATCAGTTTATAACCGTTTATAATAATATAATACAATTTTGTACTTACATTAATATTCCAAGTGTCATTTGTTTTTTGATTTGGCAACAAAATTACACGGTGTTACAAAGGACCTTAGTTACCCGATGTAGGTTAGCTATAGGCCTAGTGTATACCAATAAAATTAGTTGTTTCCAAAAGGAATTTCTGCGCATATATTTCTACGCATATTCTGCGCACATAAGCTGTGCGTCCCGGTATTGATTTTGAGTTTATTTTGAATAATTTTATTCTTTCTTATTTGAAATAATTAATGAACCTTGTTAGGTTTACTGCAGTTCGTGTCATGCATAGATTGATCGTTTCTTTGCTGTTCCAACGAAGAATCATTTTAGCAGATGAAAATAGACATATTTTATACAAATTTAAAATTATTGCTTTAATTTGAACATGATTTAAATTTTGAATATCATTCTCTTCTGTAACTTTTAATGTGTGATGTTTAATTATATACATTTTAGGTGGCCCTCCTCTCGATTAACACGGTAGAACGTGTACCGTGTTTCACAACAAGTTGTCATAACATAAACAATTGAAACGTACCAATTTTTTTTGAGGTTGAGCATTGTAAATTCTACCACCAGTCGTTCTTCTTCTGAAAGAAGCATGTATTACAAAAATCCAATATTTGTTTTAACTTGTTGGGTGTTTTCCAACACCACCTCAGCTGATCCCAGGCAACCTACATACTTCCTTTTAACTCGTCGTCTCAGAATTGCTCTTCTCGTCGGGTATCATGAGTTGAGCTGTTTCTTTTAATGATGAGTTCAGTTTCAATGGTCTTCATTGGTTCGTGAGTATCACCTTCCTCGACCAGTCTACGTTCTAGCCTCTCATTTTTGATTGGTTATGAAGCCTACTCTTTTTGGCCCCTTGTCATCGGTGTTGGAGATTTTGGTAGATGAAAATTGATATTTGTTCATTACAGTGATCAGGTTTCTGTAAAAGCGTGGCATTTCATCAGAATTACGCAGCGACACGATTAATACTAGTTGCTTTTGCTTTTCTGAAAGAAATGCTTGGATTGATTCTAATATTTCTTCTGTGGCTGGTGGTTGACACATTAGGGATTTCGCAAAAATCTTATGAAAGCGTCGTCATTTCTGAATATTTCAATAAGTTTTCTGGGAAATTCAGTTATGTTTTGTTGGAATACTTGCGCCATTTTGCTTAAAATAAGATGTCATATTTTGCATCAATCTTTTGTCTGGAAAAAATTTTATGTGTGTTCTATTTGTAAATCGGATAGCAAAGAACGTTATATCAGAGAGCAAAAAACTTAAAAGAAGAGGCGACAGCCTGTCAATCGGTTATGTATGCGCATGTCCAAGCACAAAGAGTATAATTGTCAAAAACACACCAATCAACACCATCAGCCGATTTCAGATGATCAGATGTCATTGTCATTAGCTTAAAATATTTTTCTCCCCGTACTTAGTGATATTGTTACCAACGGAGCAGAGTCAAGGTCACCAAAACCGGGTACACCAACATTAAAGGTGTTTTTTTCTCTCTACTATTATTAAGTATTTTATTTGCATTTGATTTGTTGATGAATAGGGCCTTTCTATTGTGTTTCAATTGTGAGTTATCAATAGGCTTTTATTTACCATCGACTGACACATCTTTGCTATAACTAAACTAAATAACCCATATTAATATTTTTAGTAATTCCATTGAAACAGTTGCGAATACATGACCTACCTGTGGACCAAAGCCATCGAGAGCTACGGCGAATCTCGTGCAGTGGCTCTCGATATAGCCAAAGCATTTGATAGGGTGTGGCATGACGGATTGTTAAGCAAATTGACCACCAGCACTTTCCAATTCTTAAGTGATCGAAGCATCCGAGTTGGAATTGATGAACATCTCTCGGAGGAATTTAAAATCATTGCCGGAGTTCCTCAAGGGTATGTACTATCTCCCACACTGTTCCTGCTCTATATCAACGATCTCTTAGACAGGACATTTTGTCTTGACGTAATCATGTCGCCAAAATCGCCAAAGCAGCAGCACAAAAGCTAGGAGCACTCTATAGAGCAAAAAACTAGTATATACCTCATCAGCTCTTATTGCTCCATTAAGCTCAGATAAGAATATCTCTGGAATACTTTTCCCATATGTTGAACTCGGTACCCAAATACTTGCTCAAGATATTAGGCTCCATACAGAGGAGAGCAGTCCGTCTTGTGGAGGAGAGCTGACTAAAGACCGTGATAGCCTTGAACATTGGAGAAAAGTGGTGGAGCTATCTCTTTACTAGCGATACTACTACGAAAGGTGTTTGAACGAGCTGGCACTTATGATTCCGCCCAGAGTTGTGCCAAACCGAAACACCCGTCAGACACAGGCTGCTCATCAACATACGATTTGGTTGCGAACACCTAGGACATGCTGCTGTGGGACTTCTTTGTCTGGAGGACTGCCTCACTTTGGAATGGACTTCCGAGTAACGTCTTTCCCGAAAACTACAACCTTCCATCGCAGCGCTTCTAGTCCAACGTCCACCGTCTTCTTTGCACCCGCACCGCTCGTTGAGTAGTATAGGATTTTCCTTTTGTGTGAGTGCCGAACATAAAAAATGCAGATTTCGGCAATGCCTTGAACAAGAAGAATAAGAAGAAAAAGAACCAAAGGCTTTCAACAAGGTCAACCACAACATCTAACTTTCTAAATTAGGTACCTAGTTATGAAGTTTTCGGATATTTGCTCACTTGGATGAAATCATATTTAGCTGCAGCATTATGTGAGACTTCTGGGGCACCATTCCACGGGGATTGATCTTGTTGTTTTTGAGTTAATTATCATTAATTTGGGCATTCTGTTTTCTTAAATATGTGGCTCTTTGCTGGTGACATTAAGTTGTTTGTATCATTCTCTCACGACATACTTAATGTGAAAAATTACCATGCTATATTCTTTAACTTGATAAAAGCGTTGTTGCAGCAGTAATGGACGAGCGAATAAAACGATACACTTTATGAAGAGAACTAGTTTAGCTAGTAAGAACGTGGACGCCCTAAAAATGTTATCTTAGAGCTTTCTAATATAGTTTGGATTCGTTAGATTCTAAAACATGTACAGCGAAAGTTCCTTCAATATGCGAAATATAAGCTATTTTTAAATGGGATCAACTTTAAGGAGGATCAGACTAACATGCCTAGATTTAAATTTTTTATCTCCTAGAAGAAAATACTTCGATGTTTGCTTTGATTTAATGTTATAAATAATTTCACAGAGTCAAAAATGGCCTTGAACAATTTTATTTTCATATTCCCAACTATCAAACATGAAATACCCTTCTCCCTATGACAGATTTTATTAAATAGTCCCATGAATAGGCCGACATATCAGAAGATTTTGCGAAATAATTGTCAAAAAACTGAAGCTAAAAAGACAATTTCAGGCAAAGTCATACTAATATTTAGTAGTTGTTGTTCATTTCGAAATAATAAATCAAAATATTTATAATAAACTGAATAAACCTAGAAGATACTCGAGCCTCAAAACCTAGCTTGTTTTGTGGTCCGTGTTCTATTTTTTGGCCATTGTTTTGTGACATTTATAGAAGATGTCGATTTTTCACTTCAAATAGAATTAATTATACTTTTTTCAGATTAAAAGTTTGCAACAGCATCATTATTTTATGTCGTATAATACTGTTGTCTATTAATATAAACAAATCTTAGCATATATATAAAGCATAATATAAAACATAATTTCTGTGCAATTTATACACCCATACGCACACGAGCAACATAAATTGAATATTTAAAGCGTGTTAACTTTAGAACAATATATTTTGCTAATTTTAGAATAAATCAAACGATAACCTACTTTAAATTCAGATTTTATAATAAAAATAATATATTTTTTAAAATCATCATCAAAACAATATATTACCACGGCACTCTTATTTCACGACAAGGAATTAATATAGTGCGAAGCTTGTCCATTAGTAAATTTCACATATTTCCCGCAAAGAAAAATAAAAATACAGCCGGCTATAATTGTAAATTCAAGTGTGCGTCCCTGACACACAAAAATATAAATAAAGGCAGCGATAAAAAGCCATATAAAATGAAAATGTATAATAGTACTTTCTCTAAATGGCAAATTTATCCTATAACGTTTTGGTTTTAGTTTTTGCATTGTTAGTGATGCGTACGTAAAAACTAAAATGAAATATACTTAGGTACTTTGGAGATTAATGTAATTTCAATTACTTTGCTATCGAGTGTCTCCTAAAGGCTATAGCATAAATTTCATAAAATTTCAATGTTTTTCCAGAAAACGCTCGAACCGGCGATTTTTGTTTTAAATTACGCATTTGTTTACTTTAATTAATGATATATGGGATAAACCATATCGTCGATTTTTTAAAACCAATTCAGATAGTACATTATTGGTCATTATTACAAACTTGTATATTCACCCAATATTAAGTATGATTGTACTTAGTCTGCTTGCCTTGATAAAGGATGCAAAAAAACGCAGGAGGATCAATTGTTAATGTTAAACAGGATATTTCTAGTAGATTCTATTTTAAAACACTTTATGATTTAATTATTTAATTAAAATTAACATTAGTTAAGCAGAAACAATTATTGGTAGAGATCTTATGGTACTCCTATAATACTAGAGTTGGGGATAGGTTAATTCTGATTCAATGTAGGTTAAGAAGAAATGGAAGAAATGAGGAAATAAAATTGTATAATGCTTTACCAGAAGATGCCAAAAACTTTGGTTTAAAAATATTCAAAGCAAAAATTCATAAGCTCTTGTCTAAGAGTCACTTTTTTCTTTTGTGTCTTTGTAAAAGCCATTTGCTATTTAAGTACGTATTTCAAATTTATATGGCATGTTTTGTAATTTTTGTTTGTATTTCTGAAGATCAATAAATATTATTATTATTATTATTATTATTATTATTATTATTATTATTATTATTATTTAAAGAGATTAAGTTAGTCTTAAATTGGCAGCAATTACAATTTCTTACACACATACATCAGTCACTAAAAGTTACGTTATTTTTGCCAAAAACTAACTCAAACTATCAACGACTGGTCCTGTTGGGTCGAAGTCGAAACAGCAAGCATAAAATAAGACTCATGCACAAGTTCTGTTATTTGCCAAAATATAGAATTTTAATAATATTCCTGCTATATATAAATTAAACGTTCCATCACAGTTGCCATAACTGTAGGTGTGAAAAAGTTCATCATCATTACCGTACAATAAAGCGAATAACGTTTTACGCTGGTAAAACTAATTCAAAATTTAAGAATGGACAACATAGATGAAAGTAAAAACGCACCAAGTATCCGAAAATGTTTTGTTTTCACCGAAAGGAGTATGTTACACTCCAATTATTTTTAAGGAGATTTCTTTAATTTTTTGGTAATTTCTCCGAAGAAAGGAAATTAATTATAATTGATGCCTGTTTTTTTGGTAAAACGACATATTTATGGTTGCAATAGTAATGTAAGAAAACAAAACATAAATTTCATGAAACATTTTTATAATTGAACTTTTTAATATTCCCTTAAATAGTAAAAATTTAATTCACTAAACTTGCTGAAGTTGATAGAAAAAGTGGCTGTAAACGTATATCCTTTCACTTTCAAGATACAGGATGGAAAATTTCAAGTTTTGTCGTTATTTTTTTTCTAAGCTCCAAGTTGCAGATTATTTCAATTAAAATAATGATTAATGTCATTGAGTTTATGGTTATGTTCGAGATTTATTATTTATATATTTTCTTCAACTGCATCAAATACTTCAAGAACTTTACACAGAAATTAGAAAAACTTGCTCAATCGATAGTGGCCACTAATGGCAATGGCTCCTAATATGTAAGAAGAAAACAGCAACTGCCTCAAGATTGATCCTTGTGTTCCATGTACTCTCAATCACTTCACTAATATCTAGCGAATTGCCCTCAAGCTGATATGTATGATGTAAGCCATTTTAGGGCTAGTCCCCTAAACCCATAACGCTGAAGCTTCTCCAACAGTACGATTTTCTTTTCGCGATAAAATGCCTTTGAGAAATCACGGAACGCAGCTGCAGCAGTGTCACTATCGATCGATCTCTTGTAATACCAAATACTGCATCCTTAGACGCTTTCAAGTCCTGAAGTACAAGCTTTTTAATATGTTCGGTTTTGAAATAAAACAAATCGCTCTATGTTCAACCAACATTTCTATTATTTTGGATAGGGTGGGAAGTGGAGCAATGGGACAATGGCATGGCCACTAATAAAGAATCGCCTAACAAAGCATGGCTTCGAGTTATGGTAAAAACACCGGGATCACAGGAATAATTTATGGCAGCATCCGGCAAACTCCCTAATGTCGCAGATGTCCCAGAACACAGACAAAGAGTTGTCTTGAGGATTCATGTCAGTCATTAGGACCTGAGCAACGAAGCAGTAGAATTCATTGAGCATCCTAATCTAGATTGGTCAGTTCCGAAGAAGAACCCGATTTGCCTCACAACTCATTCACTATCCTCCATCCGTACATCATCCTATTCCCGGATCCCCTAGCTCCTCCTGCTTCCATAATATTTTTTTTGACGTCGTATTAACCTGTCTGTCCATTATCTTATAAATTATTAAAGAAGTTTCTCAGATAAGGCAATATTTTAATGGGGCCTAGACATCTTAGATTTTTTGAGGAGGCTTTTATTCCTTTTGTAACTCAAAACTGTTTTCTTTATTTTTCAGTCTTTTAAGTGGAAAAATAGCATTGAAATTTGATAATGTCTGATTTAAACTCATAAGTGACTTGGAAGTCGGAAGTCCGCGAAACCGAGCGCCAATCAACTTTGCGCAGAGCACATTTAAAATCACCAAAATTTGCAATGCTGTAGATTCTGTCATACCTTGATACTATCTTTATTAAAATCCATACAAAAAAACTCACTAATATCGCCTCATAATCCGACAAAGAAGGTGATTTCAAAGATAGGGTGCAATCCTTGCTATCACAGAAATGTGTACAGAAATAGTCTAAAAGGGTGCTGGAAATATAGGTGATACGAGTCGGCGCGGCGCCGGCGCCGGCGTCTCAATCCATATTTAGTAGAGTAAAATACCGAGGAAAAGTAGTCAAAAAATTTTTTTGAGGTATAACCAGTTCAGACCATTAAAATATGATTACATATGTTCCTGGCTATATGAAATGGGTGATTACGACTTTTTTTATAGGTTCAGACTTTTTTTTATACCTAAAAACGTCGAAAATTTTAATAAATCAGTTTTTCCACTTTGTTATACATAACACCTCATAACTCTGGAAATACTCCGTATATTAAAATAATTTTTCTTGAGATGATATATAACATTTAAGCGAAGACAACCGTCATAATGTTTTCATTGATTTTTATTATCATTTTTTTTAATGATATATGAACTTGAAAGTTTATATTTTGAATAAGCTAGTTTTCGACCAGTGACAAACTTTTTTATTTTTGAAATTTTCTGGATGTCACCAGCGTGAAAGTTTTAGCCAAAAGTACAAAAAAGTTATAAAAAAAAACTCCAGTCCTCTAGGTGTAATACTTTTCGAGTAATCCACCCTCCAAAGCTGCACATATAATAAAAAATAGTTGCTTCCGCGCGCGCCCACTGCAGTCCGTATCTCGTTTAGTTAACGCGCCGCTTTAAATAACATAATATTATGTAAATGGATATCATGTTAATTGGCGATATTGTATTTCTTGTTTCATTTTTGCTTCATTGTAAGTAATGTTTTAAACAAAATATATGTATATAGCTATAGTGAAATGTCTATTGCCATATAACAATGTTATTCAAAATTAAGCAATTTTATATAGTACCTTAACTTGTACAGTTTCAATATAAACACAATAATCATTTATGTTATTCTACCTCAATATGTATCAGTACATATATGAGAAAAAAAATCGTTTAATAAATATGAAAAAAAAATATTTAAAATATAATTTAGTAAAAATCTTCAACTCCAGAATCGGACGAGCATTCTTTGGCAGTAAGTAGTTTATTATCGCACGCATATTTGCAGTCGCTGCAACACTTAAGTCCTTGTGAAACACAAGAGCACCTATTATTATTACAATTTTTATCAGAACACCAAAATAAAAGAGTTTTTCCCACAACATCTGGTACTGGATCCTCTAACGAGAAAATTGGGGCCCATGATTCATTTTCAAAAGTCTATCCATAGTTACTGGGATTCTCGAATGTCACTTTGTTTACGTGGCTGCTGTCCCATATTTTTAACTGATATATACATCTAAAATAAACATTTTAAACTATTAGTTATACTTAAAAATAATACAAAAATTATAGACATTTCAGACTTTACCTTTTTAGATGTTGTTGGAATGCCTCATCCGTCGGAGGTAATTCTGATGCTGGCCGATTTGTAGTTCGTGTTAACTTATAACGTAATTCGTTAAGGTTGCGAATTCCTGGCACATTGTTCTTATACAAAAACAGAATATATTGCTGACATACATCAATAGCGTCCTTTTCAGAAAGTTCTGGAAGCTTCTCGAGGTCTTCCAACTTGTCGACATGTTTACACAAAACATCAAAAGCCGTTTTTTTCCTATTTTATAAAATGCATTCGTTGTATCGCAACCAGTAAGACAGTGAACGGCTATTAATTTTATACAAATTTGTTGTCCAATATTTGCTACAATTTGGGACAAAGACACAAAGTGCGTACTTGTATATATACTGCGGCCCAATTGCACGAATACATTATGTCCGGTCATATCAGGAATCATACAGTAATAATGAATTAGCAAAATGAAAATATCAGTATTTACAGATTTTACTAAAATCGATTTGCAACTTGGAAGATCATTTAAGACGTGAAGTATTATTCTGCATGGTATCTGCTTCTTTTTGGTTACTATTTAATTTTTCTAAACTTTGCGTCTTACCGTTTCTGGTTATCAGAAAACAACTTTCAGTATTTTTAAATCCTCCTGCTATTATTATTTCTTCCTCATTATCAAGGATAGATGGTCTCTTTTCCAAAAAATAGTTGGCTAAATAATTTTAATAATGATTGCTTATTTGAAGAAGACTTTATAAATTCTTTAAATTTCGGAACTTTTCGAGCACCGGATACTTTAAAATCCGCAGTAAAATCTCCACGTCTTTTTCTTTCGGCATTTTTTAATGAATTTGAAGAGTAAGTATGAAACACCAAATTTATCAGTTTTGCTTTGTGTTTTCGTCCTTCCCTTAAAATTTTAGTAACAGATATTTCTGCAAGGTCGCTAAAAGTAATCAAAGAAGCAGCAACTAATTCTTGCACAGATACCATTCCGTCAATAATAATTGAATCTACGGCGGGACATTCGGTTATGTTTGGTGCAAAACTTTCTTTTTTTCTTGCTAAATCAGATTTTGCCGTCTTCCTCATCGTACCATCCTCGTGAAATAAAGATAGTGGAACCAATGTTAATTCGTGCGTTAATATATCTGACAGATCTAGCTCTTGAAAGCATGACAAAACTAGTCTGTGCTAGACAAAACACATAAACCCAAAACCTAATGCGCGTATAAGTGCTGAAACATACATTGCGTTTTAGCGGGAGCGTTTTAAAGGGTCCTGTTTGGCGGCAACATGTTATCGCCGCGTTCTGTCGCTGCGTCTTGACCGCATATGTGTAGACTGTTCGATTTAAAATTATAGGTTGTCCTCATCCCGCCAAACAGGACCCGTTAAAACGCTCCCGATAAAACGCAATGTATGTTTCAGCTCTTAAGCCTCTTTCAGACGATACGGATTTTAGCCGGTCCGGTTTATTGTCGTCCAGTAGTGCATTAAACTAATTGTCACAAGGTTTTAATGCACCACTCACGTTAAAACCAATAGAACCGGATCGGCTAAAATCCGTATCGTCTGAAAAAGGCCTTAGTTTGGCGTCGCCGCCCGCCCGGCCGCCGGGCGCCCGGCTCTGCGGTCGCCGCGCATGAATAACAATAAATATTTCAAAAACTATACATGATAATTGATTGCGGTTTTTTTTTTAAAAACTTCTTTGTAGTTTCAACTAAAACTTTTACGCTGGGGACACCTAGAAAATGTTACAAAGAAAAAAGTTTTTCGCTGGTCGAAAAGCAGCTTATTCAAAATATAAACATTCAAGTTTATATACCATTTAAAAAAAATAAGAACAATATCCAATAAAAATATTATGACTGTGGTCTTTGCTTAAATGTTATTTATCCTCTCAAGAAAAATTATTTTATTATACGGAGTATTTTCAGAGTTATGAGGTGTTATGTATAAAAAAGTGGGAAAATTGTTTTATTAAAATTTTCGACTTTTTTAGCTATAAAAAAAGTCTGAACCAATAAAAAAAGTCGTAATCACCCATTTCATATAGCCAGGAACATAGGTAAACATATTTTAATGGTCTGAACTGGTTATACCTCAAAAAAATTTTTTTGAAGAAGGAAGCGACTTTTTATTTGTATTTTACTCCACTAATTCTGAGACTGAAGGAAAGGACTACAGTAAGTTGGGAAGTCTTTGGTGACTTTCCGATTGATTGCTTCGCTTCGTTCGTCTACCTGTTTTGCATACGGAAAAGTATCACTTTGCGCACTTGTTGGGAAAATAACTATTACAATATATTAATCAATATAAAACGTTTTGTAGGTGTATCGTTTGTAATTTATACGCCTATACACATATGCTCAGTGTAAATTAAAATAATATTATATTCGTTTTAACTTTAGAGCGATATATTTTGGTAGCTTTAAAATAAATCAAACGATAACCTACTTTAAATTTAGGTTTTATAAAACACATATTATATTTTGTAAAGTATCATCAGTCAGTCTTTTTTTTATGGCAGCCGTGCGACATTTATCCATTAGCATATTTCCTATATTCCCCACAAAGAAAAATTAAAATACAGTCGACCACTTTTGAATTCGTGTGCGTCCGTGACACATAAAAATATAAATAAATCAGCGATACAAAGCCATATAAAACGAATATTATTACAAATATAATATAATTTTTGGTGGTCGATAGTCAGAGTGGTCTTGACGAATTCGAGAGGGTAAAATGGATGGCAATATTTTATGAATATTTATCGCTGCTTTTATTTTTAATTTTGTGGGTCAGGGACGCATTGTGCCAAACTGTGCTTGGGTCGTTCTTTGATATATTATCAGGGACGGACTAATCTGTTTCATGCAAATAGTTTCACGTAAGCAGCAGGTTAGTGAGGTTTTCTCGAAGAAGATCGTTGATTTTATCAAGCTGAATGAAAAGTTCCTTTTTGTGTTAAATTTTGTAGGCTGTCCAGAAATAATATCAAGAACTCGTTTCCTCACACTAGTTCGTCCCTGGTCTTCAAGAAGATTAATAATAAACTGATTTGCAGGTCTACCATTCAGGGGCTCTTGGGGATCCTCACAGGAAAAAATATGTCAATAACTTACAATACAGCTGGTATTATTTTCACGTAAAATATTCGAAGAATCAGTCATATATTCAATATATATAATATATTCAATATTCGAAGAATCAGTCATGAGATACTTTGCAAAAGTTGGAAATACCTCACTTCATGGGTTTGCTTTTTCAGCTTATAGGATCACACTTAACAAATAGCGTTATGTTGTTGAATCATATAAATATAGAACATTGTTACGTTCTTATAAAGTTTTAAAATAAAGGCGTCCAACAGGGATAGATTATTAGTCTTCGGATCCGGAGATTTGGGCGCGGCGATTTAGGCTTGGCCGTTTGGGAGCGGAACACTTTGGCGCCAGCTATTTGAGCCCAAGACACTTTGGCGCGAGAAAATTAAACATATTACCAATAAAATAATAATTATTATTTTTATCACCGTTTTATTTTCTAAACATTAATTTTATAATTATATGAATAATTTTATTCATACAAATGATCTAACCAGGCAATCTAAAGATGCAATAGATTTTACGGAGTCATTTTGTCTGACTAGTATATGCTAGAATAATAGGTAGAGTATGATTTTGTGCATCCTTTGGGTTAGGTTCTGTTGGTTGTGCCCTCGAAGCTTCGTGGTGTTTTATATTTTGAAATTGCATTTTGTTTTATTTCAATTAAATAATATGTACCTAAATCTGAAGAATTATGATAATATGTGTTTTTTTCCTCCCGCCTAAGTGTCTCAGGACCAAATAGTGGTGCCCTAGTGTCTCCGCAGGTGTGGCCACACCCAGGGGTCCTACACCTGTTTAAGTGTGTATGTTGTTATTATTGACATTATTGTACGCTCCTAGGAGCATTGTGTCACTATTTGTTATAGGGATAAATAAAACATTATATATCCATCTATCTATGACGATACATGAAATGAAGAAGTATTTTTGTTACTACACATCATAAGGATGTTAATTTTCCTATTCATTATTGAATTTCAATTTTCTTGTTCATCGTTCTTCCACTCAAAATTTTCTTTGCATGGCCAAAAACGCAATCATTACTTGCAAATACCAGAATAGGAATTGTTTCGCGCAATGAAAACGGTTATAAAAATAAATTTTCTTGCTATTAGTCTCCCTCAGATGCCAGAATGACACGGAAAATACTGTTGTTGAGGAAAATATTGCAAAGAAATTCGTGTGAGAAAAGCTTAGGCTTAATGTAGTCCTCAATAAGATTTTAGGGTTTTTTATTAGTGTTGCAATCTGATAAAACTCACTTTTATGTGGCCAAGCAAGCAAAGTATAAAACAAATAATTAACAAATACATCGAGAATGTATTATGATTCACGCTTGATTTACTTCATAATAAAGTATCCATTCTGTCTGTGCACTAGTCCATAATAGACGATAGATCTGGAGAAACTAAGCTATTGGAATCTTGTAAAAAAAATAACAGTTATGATGCTTCCACATCATATGCAAATCTATTTGATGGTTTACTAAAGAGATGATCCCTCGGATGATCCTTTTAAATAAATATTTTATTTTGAATTGTATTCAGATTAGGTTGATAAATCAACCGTAAGTATTATTTCCAACAAGGCATCAATTTTTTTTTCGCTGATCAAAAATTATTACCATCAGCGAATAAGAAAAGTATCGATACTGATATTGATATTGTTTAGTTTTATGGTATTTGTACATGGTGGTTCTAAAATGTATTTATATCATTTTTGTCGCAACTAATTTTTGAACGGAGAAGGACTGAAATCAATGAGGTATAAACTCTGGCAAATTTGGTTGACATCTCTATAGGTATTGTTGTAATTTTTTATATTTTTATAAATTAAAAGCTGGAAAAGCTTACATTTATAGTGTCGTTTGGACCATTCGCATTTATTCTGTAGGTTTTTATGGGAAAACCATGGAGAATTTCCAATTATGAAAAGATATATACATATATTAGGGTGATGATTTGAAAATTTACAATGGCTGTATTTTCTGCAATAAAGAAGATATCAAAAAAACGAAAAATACCATTTCTACCAAAACGCGGAGGAATAAAAATGAGGTATTTTGCAGACCACCGTCACCCATACCTGAAGCACTACCCTCATCCACATTAAAGCTTCGCTAAAATACTTTGCAGCCATACCATTATTAATGAGATTTAAGTACGAAGCAAAATTTTGAGAAAATGTTTTAAAACTGGCCTTTGCAAATTTTTCCAAGGAAAATTAGCAAATAAACGGAAATGATGAAAAAGATCCCAAGCCTAAATTAAAAACACTATTGTAATGTTAAAACTCTCTATTTTTTGCAATAACGGGCATATTTGTTTTTTGCTCTTTCTTAACGGTTTTATAAAAAGCTCAAAAGGATTTTCATATTGTTCTAAACAGATATAAAATAAGTTTTCAAATTCCTCCCTAACTTTCTCTCTCTTGGAATTCTCCGACAAGCATCATTTAACCTCTAACGTAATTCTTCAAGAGAAGATGGCTAGGTTTTTAAACTAGTGGTTTAATGTAACCCCATGAAAAGACGTCCATAGAGGTTAGGTCAGGTGATCTTGGCGGCCACTCAATTGTAGTTCTTCTGCTAATCCACTAGTTTGTATAATTTTGTTCCAACTATTCATCCGTTCAGTCAGCATAGTGTGGGAGGTACACCCTCCTGATAGAAATGTGGAAGTTCTTCGTTTAAAAGTACATCTAGTATCATTTTCCGCGTAAAATATTGGAATCTATCAAGCTCTATAAACGCCGTGATGCTCCTAGATTTAGCAAAGGCATTCGACTTAGTGAGCCATGAGATACTTTGTAAAAGCTGGAAATACCTCACTTCACTAATGTAACCCCATGAAACGAAGTCCATCGGGGTTAGGTCAGGTGATCTTGGCGGCCACCCAATTATACCTCTTTTGCTAATCCACTAGTTTGGATAATTTTGTTCCAACCATTCATTCGTTCATTCAGCATAGTATGGGAGGTGCACCACCTTGATGGAAATGTGGAAGATCTTCGTTCAAATTTAGATCACTTTGTAAGTCACAATATTTTTTCACATAATCTATAATAAATCCCATTTAGCAAAGGCATTCGACTTGATGAGCCATGAGATACTTTGTAAAAGTTGGAAATAAATACCTCACCCATGGATGTGCCTTTCCAATTTATAGGACCATACTTAACAAATAATGTTTTTAGAAAATGTTTTAAAACTAGCTTTGGCAAAAGTTGTCAAGAAAAGTTAGGAAATGATGAAAAGAGATCCAAAGCCGAAATTAAATCACTATTGTAGGGCTAAAGCTCTCTGGTTTTTGCAATAACGGAAGTACATGTTTTTGCTGCTTTTTAAGTGTTCAATATGATTAATTTTTTTTCATCCATAACTCTGAAAAATTCTTCGACAAACATCAGTTATCCTCTAACTTTATTCTTCCAGAGAAGCCGGTTGGGTTTTTAAACTAGGATTTAATGTAACCCCATGAAAAGAAGTCCATAAGGGTCAGGTCAGGGGATCATAGCGGCCACTCAATTGTACCTCTTCTGCTAATCTAGTGATTTTGATCCAACGATTCTCTCGCCTCAGCAGCACAGTGTAGGGGGCACCATCTTGATGGAAGTGTTAAAGATATCTTAGTTCAAATTTAGATTACCTTGTAAGTCTCTTTGGTTTTGAAGTATCTGAACAATCGAGGGCTGTATTCACTGGTATCGGTCCAGCATTTCATCATAAACTTGTATTTCTGCCAAAATATTGACTTTTTGAGGATATTGAGTGTGCCCCTCTATAAAAAGATGTGGATTAACGTCACTCCAATAGCGGCAATTGTTTTTTTATACATTTTGGTGTTGACGTAATTCTCCTTGTCATGGTTTCATGGTCCGGATTATCGTTGTCAAGTTCCTGTAAAAAAAAATTGTAACAGATTCTTTGGATACGCCGCGCCGGTAACTGCTGCTGCGTTGACACCTTTGCATTTATATAAACTTGGACAGAAACCACAATATCTTCATGCAAAACTCTAATTGTCTCTTTTATTACTGACGAATCCAGTTTCTTGAAATTTTGAAACAAAATCTTTTATGTTGATGTCGCTGGCGTTTTTGTCAGGATGCATTTCATTAAAAGTAATAATTGCAGTTCTCAAATAGCCCCATACCCTAAGCACCATAAAGAAAAATAATTTCTACTCGTTCTTCAATAGAAATGGTGAATTAAAAATAAATTCGAAAAAACAATACAAATACAAATAATGGCAACAGGAAGCACGTTAAATTTTAAATGATTTAAAAGATGCAAATTTTAGTGAAGATTTTACCAAAAAGAGCAAAAAGTCAGGTACCTATTTACGTTATTGCAAAAAATAGAATATTTTAGCACTACAGTAGTGTTTTAATTTAGGCTTGGGATCCTTTTTCATCATTTACGATTATTTTGTCATTTTCCTGCCAGATTTTACAAAACCATTTTTAAAACATTTTCTCAAAGGTTTGCTAGCATTTCGTACTTTAGTAAAAAATTAATATCGCTGAAAAGCATTTTTGATAAGCTTTCCAGAGAGGTGTCACAAGTTAGGTAATGCCATTTATGATTTTAAAGTGGATAAGGGTAATGCTTCAGGAGTGGGTGAGGGTGGCCCTAGTTCCGAATATTAACTTAATCGTTTGAACATTAACCCCGATATATTAAAAATTTAAATTGGCCTTTGATAGCCCATAACACAAATATATTCAGATTTCGATTTTTCGTTACAAGACATACTCTCCTTTATTTAATCGCAATTTCGGATCGCCATAAATTAGGAACCCGCAGCAATCAATATAATATTTAGGCGGGTGTCATTTTAGCATAATATATGAAATATTTGCCACATTTATGCATTTATTTTGCTACAGCTTTAAACTATCTTTCTATGTGGCTAAAAGCTCACTTTAATTAACTTTATCCGATAAAAAGATTTTTCATGATAAAAACAACTTTAAGTTTTAAGTGTGAAGTACAAAAGTTCAGAAAATAAAAGCCTGAAAAGTATAAATTAGCTACATTTTTAATTGACTAAATGCAAAGTTTTAATTTTTTTTGTTATTTATATCTCTTGTATCGAAACTGTTGATTCCATATAATTTTCTTTTAAGTCGAACCTCTACCAACACTAAATTGTTTGAGAAGTTACTAATAATAGAAATATTGCATGTCGCGAAAACACACCATGTAACAGAGTAACGCTAAAATTAATTACGGCAAAAATTGAAGCATATTTAAAAATACATTTTAAAGCTCGTGTCTAAGTCATAATTTACATAAATGGGAGACAATAAAACCAGATGTTTCTATATTCGAATTGCTCTGTGGTTTTTTATCAAGAGAATTTTTTAGATTTAATGATTAATGAATAAAATAATTACCGCTTTGTAACATAAAAGTTTGTTTTACTGAACTAAAGTTAAAAATAAAATAAATAATAAATTAGTGCAAAATCTAAAGAACGTGAACGACCATTAGGTTAGTTAATTATTTATTTCTATGTGGATTGTGTGCTGATCCTATTATGGGTGTGAATGAATTAAGTAACGATGTGATGTGTGATGATGGTGAATATGGAAATTCAACATATATTTTTAAATTTTTTACATTCCTACAGGTTTGCCAAATGGCAATATCAAAAGAAGGCTTAGTCATGCGATAACTTTTATCAAAAATGAAAAGGTTTCCTTATCAATTAAAATTGTTTCGACCACCACACGTATAAACAGATCCTGCCAAAATGTTGCATACATCATTCCGAGCACCGTTCTATCCCAAATATTCGTAGGTAGTATTTTTTCGAAATATTGCCACGTGATAATTGACATATTTTGCACTATACATATTTAGGAACATCTTAAAATTGAATGTCCATTCTTTTTAAAGATGAGATTAAAGATTGATCTTAAAAATATCTAATAGTTGCAGGAATCTATTTTCTTACATCCAACTAAACAAGATATCTATGTAATAATTTAAACTTTTCCGAAATGACTTCTGCAGGCATGTATTAATAGGCTGCCCTATTATTAGTCAAATCATTCAAAAATCTTTAATAGGTATGTTGTTGACAAAGTTATTATCATTATTATATTTTTTGTACGTTATAAAGTTCATATTAATATTTGTAGCTTGACCTAGGACATTTGTAAACATATTTTTTAATACAAATTAATCAAGGTTCGGGTTCTAATTAACAATTTAGTTTTTTCAAATTTAATAAGTATTCAACTATTTATGATTTGGTCGCTGTGAGATGTTTTTTCTACAAACAGTGTGCTTAAACTGTTATTATCGTAGTTATATTAACAATTATTACATAGTTGATTTTTATCCCGTGCATTTTTAGGTTTTATACACACAAAATTTGTTGTCTCAAATATCTTCCTTGAAAGCAAACATGTTGTGATAATAATTCAATATTCGGTTTTTAACGTGTAGAAACTCTGCTGATACATAAATATTCAACTTACCCTGAAATCGCCATAAGTATAAATAAAATATCCAGTTAAAGAGTAATCCAATATTCAAAGTGGGTATCACAACACAACTAACGAAAATATTACACCACAAATTTGTCAAGTGAGACCATTCACAAATATTGTTCAATCCACCATGAGAAGTTAGTAAATATCCATAAGCATAAAGCCCTGTACGCTCTGATTATAAAATTCAAGTAAACGTCAATAAATCCAGACTTAGACACTATTAATTTTTATTTGCAGGTAGTCATCACAAATATCTCATATAATAAACACAGTAACTTTTATACACAGTTTCATGTTTACAATAAGTACACTGTGTTTTGTTGTTAACAACAATTATTTTCAAAAAAAATCGTTTCACTACAAAATCTCGTACAACGAAATTGACGATAGCCCAAATGACGATGTAAAATAGTCAAAAAAACAAAAGCCGGCTCGCGAGATCCGCGAAAAACAAACGAAACGCGCGGTCGTTAGTCTCTCGTCGAAACAGCGGTGAATCGCCCAGTGCTTGGTTTGCGCAACGCGTACGTAAAACAACTGAGCGCGAATCGAGAGTGAGAAGCGCGTTCCTCAGCCTACCTCGTTACGACGAAGGATTTTTTTAGCGGGGAAAGGTGGTAAAGAAAGGACTTTTTTTGACTAGTTTTACCAA
Source organism: Pissodes strobi (assembly GCA_016904865.1). NCBI lineage: Eukaryota > Metazoa > Arthropoda > Insecta > Coleoptera > Curculionidae > Pissodes > Pissodes strobi. The sequence goes on from MU181972.1 coordinate 693,738, forward strand.
AATACGAGTACCGAATCCAAGGTCCTAGTGCGACCAACAGCCTTGATAGGCTATAAGGTTGATTCATTTTGGAATGTACGGATTCTGATCGGCGTACGGAAAATATTTAGGATTTTTATTTCATTGACTAATTTGCCAGCAACTTATGTTAACAAAACAAGATTTGCGATACATGCAGTAAATTCCGTCATGAAAGAAGATTAGATACCTTATATATAT
>MU181972.1:723704-735814 GCA_016904865.1 Pissodes strobi
AGTGCAATAATTCTGTTTCGGTATTGTGGATAAAACTCCGTTTTAGTGCATGTTGCCGAAGGTTCCAAACCCCAACATAGTAAAAAAAAAGTTAGGTCTAATGATTACTTTTATGAGAACAACTTGCATTTGCTCACGATTATCGAAGAGTTTATCCTACACCGATCATAAAAACAAAACCAGATACCTACAACAAATAGAGTGGCACTAAGAAATGGATATCTAAGAGCTTCTCGCCTTAACAGTCCTGTCAAGGCGAGAGACAAGCATACGTGGCATTAACAAATCACATAATCGGGAATATCGTTAATTCGAGTGCGCCAATTCCCATTGCACTCAAACCTTTGATCTATGTACACCATGTATATTTGGTGTATTTATCTTCACTAGGTAGGTGCAGCTTCAAATAGCCAATCGATCTTTACACGTTATCATCAGTTGTGGTGCCTCTGACCAACAGTGCAGACTCCTAGAACATCTTCATTGTTTACATGTTTATCTCAGTAAATTTAAATGAAATTTAAAGCTTTTTGTATGCGATTTACGTCTGGACGTATTTTATTTTGAAATTTATTTTGTAAATGGAAAATGAAAGGGCCACCTTTTGATATGTAAATACCGAATTAAAATTTCCTTTAACTCGATATTTAAAACGCCCTTAGAAGGTGCTAATTTTAAAGGACGACCAAACTTGGGGATATTCTATAAAGTTCAGTGTTAAGATGTGTTTCTCTATCCGAAAGATTTGCTATCACCATTTATACATTAATAATGCTCGTGGCGTGACCCATGATTTGATGTCGCAAAATACCCTAATTGGCCCAAATAATAAGAATATTCTCATATCATCATTAGAACGTAACTTCAAAATCAGTAAATTACATTCTAGGTACTAAGATACTTTTAAAACTGTTCGATCCAGGGATCTTGAAAGTTTACTAAGGAAATTAAAATTTTGGACCTGGCATTCTGGTATTGAGAAAAATGTATTTACCAGATATCTATAATCAACGTCCGTTTCAAAATAACGGTCATTTTTAGATGTGTGGAGCATCATAAGATGGCTGACTCCAATATTTCCAAAACATGTCATTAAGTGAATAATAAATTTAGTTTTCAAATCCCCCCCTTTTTCCGTGAAAAAATATTCCAATAGAGAGGATTAATTTTTTTTTATTAGAGATGGTCAATGAAAGTAAGTCTACTTTTCAATAAGGTTTTGAGACGTTTCTGGCATCAGTCTCTAGTTTGAACCATCTGTAGATGGTGATATATATACTACTATTATTTATATCTTCAAATTAAATCTCTTGGCCATATTTCAAGTGGTATTATGAACCTTGGAAATCACGAGGGACAAATGGCATAATCGGAAAAATCACACTGTATAATACCGAGATGATTTAGTTTACTGTGATTGATTTGCATCAGTAGGATTAGTTTCAGATTCCTTTTTTATTAATTTGTCATCTTAGACAATAGTTTTTTTTACTCTTAGGCCCGGTTTCTTCACAGTTGATTATATTGAGAAATATCTAACAGTTGAATAACGCTAACTCGAAATTTTAACGCTAATAGGTGAATTCGTTTTTTAAAATTTTTTATCAGATGTTAGCAAACCATACATAATAATATGGCAACCTCAGTGCGATCATCAAATGTGGGTATGAGAGCTTTCAGAGAGCTCGAACAGCAGAACTGCTCTGTCGGTCGGCTCTTGAGTCTGATGGAGTTAGTTCTGCGCTGATATGTAAGTATAGGGGTTCTTGGCCGGACATAATAGGATCGGTCTTGTTTGGGTTCCGAGACACTCGAATGTCCTTGGAAACGGGGAAGCCGGTCGTCTGATACGAACGGGCTCCTTAATTCTCCAGGAATGAAGCAGGCTCGGCTTGTCTTGGGTGACCCAGCGCCTTATAGTGTGAGGGCCTTCTTGGCTCTGAAGAGGGGGGGCATGGAGCATGTGACAGGACTCCTCACAAGGTACTGTGGTTTGAGCAGACTTTTGCACCTACGCAGGTGTGGCTTGTAGGACGAGGAATCGCCCACTCATGTCTTTACCGACTATCCAGGGTTGATTAGGGAAAGAGATGTGTATTCCGAAAGCTACCTGCTGAATCCAGATGACATAAAAAAAGATTCAGCCGAGGAACCTGTGTGCCATCGATAAGGAGGCCGATGTCGGACCGAATTGGTGGCCCAGACTGGTGGCCTATATAGGTGCAAAGGATTCCCCGAACGCAGGCAATTAATGTCGAATATATTTGTCTTTGTCAGTGATTTAAATGTAGTCGTTTTAAAGAAAAACAGAAATATATAGATTATATATGAAATTTAGTAGAAACTTTTTATTTTTTTACAACTACCTTTCAATTATTCTTATAAAAACCACATTTACTAAGCGTCTTTACGAGTAAAACATATTATATCAGGATCAAAGATAGGACAGATCGTACTATTTCACTAAATTTTAGGTAATAATAAAAAAAATAATTAAAATCTACCCTACCCTACTACCCTATAATGGTAATCACTTGATTTAATGCCGGTTAAAATATTGCATATTTAAAGTTATTCCGGAAAAAAGACGATTATTTTAATTTAACAGAGGCATAACACTTAACGACTACTAATCAGTAATAAAGAAGCGAGACCTTAAAAAGTAGTCCTCTTCCTATGAAAGCGATTAATTATACTGCTGCACAGACAAGTGGTTTAAATGATGTTTGTATCATTGCGCTGAAAAAAAAAGGTGGGATAGCAAAGTTGTATCTCCTAGGCTATAGGAAGAATATAACATGTAGTGCATATTTACATTATGCAATCCGAGGTGAAAGCAAAATATTTTCTGATAGTCCAGGAGATTAGAATATATTTTGGTGTCCTTGCGTTTTTTCGGCGCAATGGTACATGTTCCTGAAATTGGTGAATGTGGTAGGTATAACATGACAAGCATGAAGGCATAATTTTTTTTTATACTCTGGCCCTTATCCTCTACAAATTTAAATTGATTTAAAGCGCGGATTCAGAACTAATATAAAAAAATTAACATTTTTACATTCAATAAATTGTATCAATAAGTATCAAAATTTGGAAAATTTTTTGAAATAACATTTTAGACAACAAAAATAGCACACCTTGTAAGAAACCCTTACGCATGTGTTTTATTATTATTATTTTCTTCGGTATAAGTCCACAGCTTTATTAATTCTTAATCTCATCGGAGTTTTCCAAACAAAATATTTTCCTACCTTTAACTGTGTCAAATTTTAGTTTGGAGTAATCCGCATGGTTTAATTCTGAACTATATGACGTCACATTTTGGGTTCAATGGAAAATTAAGTCCAACATTCCAGAGAAAATGTTTACTATTTCGCAAGGCATATAAAGGTGTTTCATGCTGGTGAAACACGCAACTAGCACAAATTCGACTCCAATACCTACGCCTTTAGTCAGCTATATCGCTGATGCTTCTCAGAGTTCAGAACTTTAACGTAGATATCAAATACAACGTGAATATGTTGCTGGAATACAGCATAGCACTATCTGATACATTCAACAGGTAGCAGATGGAGATCTTGGGTTTAAGCGAAATTTGCAAGCAGGATTGGCTGCCACATTAAAAGACCAGCAAAAGTAGCAGCATACAAATTAGTAGAAAACGCATAGAGAGAGGTATTGGAGATAATTGGGAGAGGCTTGCTGACGACTATGGACTGCGCAGTTTCAAGTGGTGATGACGATGAAACCACGATGGTTTTTCCAAGCGTGTATCAGATTCAGCATCTTGAGATAATTTCACTTGATACAGAGGAAGCAAACTTCATTAATCACCGTATAAGATTAGAAACCCTATAGGTTTACATGAAATATTCGGGTAGTCAGGAGAATTGCACCACCTCAATGTTTCATAAATTCCTTAATGAGTCGTCATCTGGCATAATTATGTGGTAACGTATTCAGAATGCAATCCCCGTGGAAACGTTTGCCGGCAGTAAATTGTGAAATTGATACAAATTTTGCAAGTTGTTTCACAAGCTTTAAAAAAATATCCACCCTATTTTCCATTTGAAACTATTTTGTAAATATGAATAAAATAAGACTGTTTCCGAATTTATAGCAGCAAAGGGACGCCTACATTCTTTGTACTGGTTTAATTTAAACAATCTTCCTGCATCTTATTGCAGAATGAGTCGAAAGGATATACAATATAGCAAGTGGTCAGAGATGGACATCAGAAACGAGTATAGGACTGAAAAACATGATTTAAATGAGATATGTAAAATTTATAATATTCCAAAACCTACCCCATTTAACCCCATCAAACAGCAAAGGTAAAGAAGGTTTGAAAGTCTTTGGTTGTGTGCTATATTTAGAGCGGGTATTGAGCAGCAACTTGAAGACCAAATTAAAAAATTTGAATAGTATTTATGGTGTTACAATTAGTGACATTCGCAGAGCTACATTTGGCTTTGCGAAACAAAACCATTTCAAAAATTGAAACCTTCCGCAGAAGAAAAATTAGTTGACGAAAAATTAGTTAACGAAAATTATGTCAAAAAAATCCTGGCGAAAAGGGAAAAACACCGGGTAAGCAGGAGTCATAGTCAGTGGAGAGAAGGGTGTTACACTACTATGGTGGTTTGCACTAGCCCTACCGGATGCTATGTAGTAGTATGGAACTGCCAGGAACCACTCACCAAACTAGGTATGGAAAGTAAACTTATACTGATCTGAATCTGCCATCAGAAGTGAATACTAAGTATACAAATTCTTTAACTTGGCCGACAACAGGTGCAGGCTGCTGTTGGCATGTACACTGGCCATTGTTGGCTAAGAAGCCACATGAATAAGATAGGGCTTAGCGAAGAAACGGAATGCCGCTTGTGCTTGGAGCATGTTATATGTCACTGTCACTGTCTAGCAGTGGAATGATCCAGACAAAGAATGTTTGGAAATTTAAAAATTACACTTGCAGATTTGAAAACTATCCATCCCAGAAAGCAATTCGATTTCATGAAAAAAATCGAGCATCTGGCCTAGTGGAAACCACATGTGAGCCACAATAGACTAAGGGGTCGCAGTAGAGGGTCCCATTTGGGCTCTCTCACGTGTACAAATGCAATACATCCCAAAGGCCTTAACAGAGTGATGCTGGAAGAGAAAATATATTACAGTTACCAGGTCATATCACTCATTGACTTCAGCCTCCTGATGTGGCTGTTTTAAAGCTTTTAGAAGGTTACTACAGTCAAGCTGTCGATAAATGTATGAGGGAAAATCCAGGATTGGGTCTATCTCAGTTTCAGGCTGCCCATTTCTTGGTACAGCGTATGGGAGGGCAGCCGCTATAGGGAAAGTCATCAAGGAAAATCTATCTTCAAATTCAACTAACGGAAATAGTGGGTCAGTTAAGGATCTCCTAAGTCTCCAGTGGTCGAAAACAAACGAACGTCTAGTGGAGCTCAGACATCGCAAATGATTACAACTACGCGATACAAAGATGAACTATTGGGCCCCGCATCTGTTCCTACAGATCAAGCCAAACGACCTTCAAGCGGAAAATATGTTCAACCCTTAACAAGGAATGAAATAAATGACTATTTTCCAATAATAAAAAATACCTTTTTGGCTGTCGTTCTTTACTTCATTTTGAATGGTACAAATTAGGAAACCAATTTAGGAAATTAGTTGCTTCAATATTACCATTGGCAATGTTTTAAAAGAATTTTTTCCATGTAATTTATGAATTATAATGTATAAATAAAAACAATTTTGGTAACAAATACTACTAGACATAACTGAGCAAATTTTCAAATTGAACAGAATAACCTTTTGTATCTAAACGCACCTTGTTACAAAGTGGTGCGATTTCATACTAATACCAATTTGGTTATATGTAATAAGGAACAAAAAGAAACGTCACCCGCCATAGAGAATTAACCCGTCATAGCATAGAGAATTAAAAATATTTGAAAAAGCTCTCAAACAAATTAAATCCAGTCTTATACAAAATTTTGATTGGATTTCAAGCTGTGAAATTATGCTGAAAACTGGGTATAGTCTTAGCTGAAAATCCCATAGCTCTGAGAGAGTAGATTTTTATTCTAATAAAAAATGTTACAGTGGGTAATTTCTTAGTCTATAGACATATCATTTTATTACATTACAGTCTAGTAAGTTGATATTAAAACTAATACCGACGCTATACAAACCGACTGGCATTGATTTTGGCGGTCAACTTACAAGGAACGGATTCGACCTTAGGCTTACAATCAAATATCTAAGGCCAGATTGTTTATTATATTCGACGGTTTTTATACTCTCAGAATAAGGATATTTTTCAGTATTCGCTGTTTTGTACTGTGGACAAATAATTGATTGATTAAAGCCGTAGCGGGATGCAGATTGAAATGATTCATGCTGATGATGATTAAATGATCTTTGTTTTGCATTAATGTCAAGGAAGTTTCGTTCCGTGGTCCGCTGGTATAAGTATTCAAATTCCGAGATTTGGGATGAAAATCACAACTTCCGTGCATTGTTAATATGCTGATATTATGTTCAGTCAAATTATTGCTTGTTACAAAATTTTCAAGATTAATTAATATATGCAGGGTGGTCCAAATAATATTTCGCAGTGAAAAATAAGTAAAAAAGTTCATATAAACCTTGTTTTTGGTATACAGGGCATTGAAATGTTAAAAAATATATATATTTCCCATTTTTATAACTCATTTGTTAGATTTCGATCACTTAAGAAGAAATTTATAGCAGTGATTAACTTACGTCAATGACGACCGTAAGAATGTTTTAATAAATAATTTAAATAATAAAAATTATGGTACGGCACTGCTTTTTCATATTTTTGGTAGCATATACAAATGCACTGATCAAAACTGAACAAAAATTTACTCTCAGATTTATTCGCTAAAACTAACTGTTTTCGAGAAAAAATGTTTGCCTTTTTAATGTACGCCTAATACTAAAGGCTTTTGAAACATAATTTAGTACTGGGTCTCCCAAGGGTAGGATAAAGTAAGTTTTTAGTTAACAGCTATATTATTTGTGTCAAAATCTTATCCGCTATGTGTGTCATGTATCAACGCATAATAACTGTGATTAATTAAAACATTACCTTGCGTTTTTCGTCTTCATTTCGTTATTTTTGTATTGGGCATGTATCATGGATTATAATTTAAATTAAATAAATTGATTAAAATGAACTGCATGTTAGTCGAGCCTGAAAAAAAAATTCTTTTGCCCGAAAGTATTTACAGAAAACAGTATCCTAAACTTCGGATACCTGCTACTAACCGTAAAACGTAACTTTTGCCCCATATGTGAGGTAAAAGTCCGATTAATGTGGGCAAATATCCGCAGACGCTTTAAGACATAAATCGCATTGAAAAGCCCCATACGACGCACAATCTTCATTGCAGTCATTATACTGAATCCACTCCTCGTAGGATTCATGGCATCCTGGACATACATCATCAGATACTTTTTCCTTTACCTTCTTAACTTTGTATTTTGTTTCTCTTTTAGCACGCCTGTAATTTTTCTTTTATTGTGTTACGAGTTGACTTTAAGTGTTTCTTTCTCAGCTTCTCTTCGGCCACACCTTACAGTTTTAATTTATTAGTAGTACTAGGAAGTTTTTGCGATTTCTTTCGTTATTTTCTTTTTTGTTCATCTTTTCGTTTCGAAAGTTAAATGATATCCTTAGGTGTCATCCGCGTATACTTTTAAAATGAATAATAAAAGAATATTTAATTTTATAATGCAAATCTTCAAAGTAACAACCAAGTATGGATCAAGTATAATTCGGTATCAATAAATCCAGGGCAAACTGAGTGGGTTCTGGCGGTGAGTGTATGTTATATTGTAACATTAATAAGGAGTTGAAAAGAGTGAGGCCTGCTGCGTTGTTGATTTTGCAGCACCAAGCTCTATGCTTAGGTTTTATATCTCCTGCTGCGATGACTGGCAGATTATAGTTAAAGATTTTAGCTATTTCTATTTATGAGAGAGTTTTTTAGAAGCCTTGTAGATTGAGTGTACTATAATGTTGCCGTCCGTTAAACTGACCTTTATTCAGGCAGCCTCAAATAGGTCAGAGGCCGGCGACATTACAATGTCGTGTTTTAAGTTTTTCTTGATGAATATGGCAGTCCCTCCTCCTATGCGATCGGATCTACCATTCCTGTATATTGCATAGTTTTTAATTTAGTTTTTGGTCTGAGATAGGCTCCTCAATTAATGTAATGTCTACTTTGTTCTCAATCAGAAAGTTTGCGAACTCTCTTCTCTTAGGAAAGAGTGAGTTCTCGTTCCACCTGACCAAGAACATATTTGTCTCTACATTTTGCTTACATAATCCAGGCTCCAACTTCTCTCGAGTTAAAGGTGTTCGCTTGGTTACCATTTTCCCTGTTAAAGCAGCTCCTGTCGCTAGTTGGACCTCTCCCATCTGGAAGTTTTGTTTCTATTAGAGCCACTTGTACTTGGCAGAAGTTAAGAAGGAAGGCTGCCATTTTTAGAATCGCTGTTATTGGTGATTGGCATTATTTGCATTTTTATATATGACCTTCGACGGGAGAAAATCCTCTTCTGAGAACATATTTTTATTTATTGAATATATTCCACAAACGTCAAGGCATTTTACTCCCCTCTCCACAGTTAAGCTTTACTTATCAGTTTGGCAACCTGAAAATGTGTCATATTTTTCCGGCATTTGTTGTTAGCCATCTATAGCATGCTTCTGCCTAAAATGTTTTTATTGCTTTAAAATAATAGCGATGAAAAGGCTGAGTTCTGTGACTGCTGTCATTTAATGCTCGTGGGAAGAATAGCTGTCAGGATGTTCTTTATCTGGTCTAGTTTGAACGGTAAATGTTTCAGATTCTTGTGCAGCCCAATTCTATAGCTCGGTTTTTATTCTCTAGCGAGAAAATTTTATGGCGGCAGTAAGAAAATTACCCGCAGCACAAACAATAGTGACTGCTCTGCTGAAGATATTTTTCCTACAAATTTCTAGCCTTTCCTACTAATAATTTTTGGTATTTTGTTAGGAACGTTTGAGATACCACTTTCTTCTATATTATAGATATCATTTGGTGGAAAATTTATTTTTTTGAAGAATTCCGATAGATTTTCAAAACATAAATTAATAATAATTTGTACTTCATTGAACCTCGTCATTCTTACTAAACTAGTGGCGTGTGGAGCCAGCAATGAAAGGTTGTGTTTTTTTTTTAATTAATTGCATATTCTCTACCAGCTAGTTTTAATTTTGTATTAAATGAGTTTTTTGTATTATGTGTGCGACTTTTCTGAAAGTTTTGAAAGTGGTACCGTAAAATCGCTAATCCAGTGCTTTACAAGTTCATGTTCGATTCGTTTTAAGAAAACACTTCGGTATTTTCCCAAGCTATCAACACCATAACCCGTTTTCAACCGCTTTCGTATAATAGAATCATCTATACCAAGCTCTTTTGCGACTTTTCTTTTGGAAATAGCTTCATTTATTCGTCTTCTAGCTTCTGTACGTACCTTTCTATTTTTTTTCCTATATATGACCTAAAAGCTGAAGTAAACCTTATAAGAAATATACAAATTGTTTCGCAAGGACAAAAGTACGCATGCGGACTATACAGATACAGTAGAAACTACCACATGTATATTATTAGATTCCAAAAATATATCCTAAAAGTTGCTTATATGTTATTTTGCAATTTAAGTATTGATTTCATAAAATGTCCTAAAATTATAAAATGAGAAAATAAGATTTTACATCAGGGTTCGACCGATTTAAATCATTTGATCATTCATAAGAAAATTCTGAAAATTAAAATGCTATTTATTGCAAAATAAAAAATATAAATTTGTGGTAAACCTAAACAAGAACCTTTTTGCTTTTGCTACAAAGAGATACTAAAAATAATCAACATTAATTTTTATTGTAATATTTGTAGAGGAACAATAATTTTCCTGTTTTTTCCACTCCTAACTTATTTCGTAAATTTGACTGGATGAGTCCAAATGTAAAAAAAATCTTTCTACTGAAGCTGAAGAAGCAATAGCACATAAAAAATGCTTCAATATAGGAAAAAGTTGCTCAACTTCAGGGATGCTTTTTTGGCGATACTCACCATTGCAAGGCACTAATATTGCATAGTATCTCTTCTGAAAACATAAGTGCTGTAAAAGGTTCCATTTTTGCTTCAACTTTTATAGGAAGTGGTAGTAATCTAGTATTTTCAAATATTTCTTTCACAATACTTAATGCTTGATCTTTCTCTACAGCGATCAATTTAAATTTGATTTTAGTTACATCCAAAATATAAGCTATAAAATGGTAAGGTGTAAGTGCTTGTTTATATCATTTTCAAATACATGTAGTTGAGTTAATGGTAATTTTGATTCTTCCTCGAATTTTTTCTCTAATTCCTTCCATATTTCTATTGCATCAGATAAAAACGATTTTTTCTCTGTAATTTATTGAGTGCTACAGCTATGGGTTTTATGATGTTTCGGTATTTTTCAGCAGATCGTTTGAGACCAATGTTTGATGCTATGTGGCACCCTATAGAGTCAATGTCCTTTTTACTCTCATCACATACTTTAAACAGTTCGTCCCATTGACTTACAAATACTGCTAAACAATCTGCCGTACGTTGCACCTCACATCACTCAGAAGAACCAATGCTTTTCCGCCAGCTTGCTTGTTTTTTGTCCTGAAATACTTAATAAATTATATAGCATGTTCTTTGATATCTTTTATTTCCAAATCCTTATAGAGGTAAGCTGAGCATCCATAAGTTAGGACTAAACCACCCTCACTAAATGTTCTTTTGATTGTTTTTCCCAATAGTGCCATGTTTGCTGCATTATCTGTTGCGAACAACTTTACTGTTATACGAAATCGTTTAACAATGCACCATTCAATTTTTTTTTAAGGGGAAATTTGAAATTTTGGTTGAAGATACGGTTTATGAAAATTCAGATTTTCCACTAAAAGACAAATGAATATCGCTTCTGGTTTGACCGTAAGTGAGCATGAGGCAAGAATTTCAAATACAACCCTGCATATATTTTTACATATTTATTTATTTATTTATTTATTCACCTTTTTTCCCTAGATATGCACAACATATATGGAAAACGTCAAAAATATACAACAGCAAAACAACAACATTGAGTATACGTGAACATCAAATTTGATCACAATTAAAATATTCATCTAAATTATAGAAGCTATGTCTAAGTAATTTACTTTGAACAATGCGTTTGAACATCGGAATGCTTTTTATATTTTTAACTGAGTCAGGCAATTTATTATAGATTTTTACTGGAAGTATTGCAGCACTATTGGCAACTATAGTTAAGTTATGTTTCGGTAATAACATATTTGAAGTATGTCTTAGGTTATAATTTAACTCCCTATTCTCGAAGGACATATAAAAATTTGGGTGTTTTTTAATATTTAAAACGCAGGACAGAACGTACATAGATGCAACGGTCAGTATTTGAAGACTTTTAAACAATTCACGGCACGAATACAGACGAGACTTAAAAGCATTGTACGTATAATTCGTTTTTGAAGCACAAATACGCTATGAATTGCGGAAGATCCCCCCCACAAAATAATACAATAATTTAACTTTGAATGAATGTGCGCATAATAATATGTTTTAAGTACATCTACATTTACAAAATTACGAAGTTTTAATATCACGTAGTTTTGTGTAGCAAGGTTTTGATTTACCTGATCAATATGCTCAGTCCACTTTAGCTGAGAGTCCAAATAGACTTCCAGGAATTTCGTTACATTTTTTTGTTGAATTGTGGTGCCATTAACAGAAGCATAAACACAAATCCACAGAACCTGGCGAAAGTAAAATCATTTCGGTTTTTGAGACATTTAAGGCTAAGTAATTTTGTTTGCAATAATTTTGCATTTGGTTTGCACATGCACTAGCCCTACCTGAGAGGTCCTCAATATCTCGCCCCGAGCGACACGACGATACCAGTGTCATCCGCAAATTGTGACATATAACATTTAGGAAAGTGCTCCCCAAGATCATTAACAAACAAGATAAACAGAA
>MU181972.1:735824-748827 GCA_016904865.1 Pissodes strobi
AGGAAATGCCACGATAATTAGAAATTTGTCCCACCGATCCTTTTTTATGTATAGGAACAATTATAGATTGTTTTAATAAGGTAGGAAATAAACCATCATTAAATGATTTATTTATCAATGTCGCCAGAGGAAACTTCAAATGCTCTATTACATGACCCAACAGTGAACAAGGAATACCATCAAATCCTTTAGAATTTTTTCTCGAAACTTTTCTTAGAATAGTACCAACTTCATCAGGCAATATATGAAGTAAACTCATTTTTTGAGACGCCAATGTAGCATTCTTTGCGTAATAATTTTCATTTAATTGTGGAGGATTCTGTGGTATTAATTTTTTAGGAGCATCCAGGAAAAAAGTGTTAAAAGCTTCCGCAGACTTATCTAAGTCAATAATAGTATCTCCATCCTTAAGTTTATTAGGCAACGAGTTTAAACCTTTATTGGCTTTATATTAGAATAGAGCTTGAAATTGCCTTTATAACGATGTATCACAAGTTGCCATTTTTTCTCAAAATGGCGGAATAGAGGACATTTATTCCAAATTAAATATGGTGGCATGTTGACATCACCATTGGAGTTTTTGTCAAACTGTCCGTTGATATAGAAGACATGATAGGTTTTCATGCAGATTTTTCTCATTGTTGAAAATTCTAGATAATTGTTGTAAAATTGAGGCATTTATAGTTTTTCCTTACAACGTCAAAATTTATGTCAATTTTTCTCGAATTTTTTAATAGAACTCTGTACATATTTTAACACATTTGGATAGAGCTCGAAATTCCCTTTTGAACGATGTATCACAAGTGGTCATTCTTTTTAAAGATGGCGTTGTAGAGGGCATAATTCAATAAGCGGCGCGATGCCATATTGAATTATGCCCTCTACAACGCCATCTTTAAAAAGAATGGCCACTTGTGATACACCGTTCAAAAGAGAATTTCGAGCTCTATCTAAATGTTTAAGAATATGTATAGGGTGCTATTCAAAATTTCGAGAAAAATTTACATAAATTTGCACATTTTAAGGAAAAACTAAAAATGCTTCAATTTTATAACAATTATTTAGAATTTCCAACAATGAGAAAAATCTGCAAGAAAACCTCTCGTGTCTCCTATATCAACAGACATTTTGACAAAAAATCATTGGTGATGTCAAAATGCCGCCATATTGGATGTGGAATAAATGCGCTCTGCGCCGCCATTTTGACAACAAATGACAACTTGTGATACATCGCTAAAAAGGGAATTTCAAGCTCTATTCAAATATATAAAAATATTTGCAGAGTTGTATTTGAAATTCTTGTCTCATGCTCACTTCCGGTCAAACCAGAAGTGATATTCATTTGTTTATTAGTGGAAAATCTGCGTTATCATAAACCATATCTTCAGCCAAAATTTCAAATTTCTCCTTAAAAAAGCATTTGAATGATGCGTTGTTAAACGATTTCGTTGACACCCGGTATATAGATTTACAAGATGAAATTAAATTGCAAGTTATCTCAGATTTTTTGCAGTTTTGTTTACAATTTCCCAATTCCATACATACTGTACATAGGTATACAATTTACTTGCTAATTGGAAGTTACAGTAAAAAAGATTACTTTGAGAAATAAAAATCAAAAAAATTTTGATTTTTTTTATAAAAATCATTGATTTTGATTTTTTGAAACGAACTCTGTTATGCATATCAAAAATACAACTTTTCACAACTCTTATCAGAATGTAGTTTAAATTTCGCAGAGGCATGAACACATGGAAAGCCAACAAAGACACAAACACACGTGGTCAGATTTTGCAGTTTTTTAATACAATTCGTAGATAGGGCTTTGCCCCATTCTACTCAATGTCATTGAAATTTTGGCTATCGGAAGTTCAAAATTACTATTAATATTTTTCATGTGAAGAGTTGCCTCAGTTAATTGAAGATGTTAATTTAGATGAGTGGCATAATATGTGGGACACTCCATGGTGAATTCCGAGATTTCTTCAATCGGCAATGTCCATAAAAGTAGTGAGTATTGTTGGAAGTGATATAAAACATACAAAAAAAGATCAATTTGTATGTGTATTCAACAACAAGGCCTTTTATTTGAAGGTTTATTAGGACGCAATATTGAATAAAAACTAAAAATAGGCAGATGTGCCATTTAAAAAATTGCATTTCCTATTTGAAGATTTACAAATTTTGGGCGCTTATAATAAGCACCTTGCGGAATAAATTACAAATATCCTGCCAATTCAGTCAAAGATTACTGAGCTTGCTTGAGTCCCTGCCTTTAAAAAGCAAATTAATGTTGTGTGGCGACCTTAATGTTGACGTAAATATGTTCTATATTGTTGTGGAGGATTCATTCTTACCCTGGAATTGTTTGCCTTTGGCTCCACAAATGATTAAATTTGGTTTGAATTGTTATAGAGCCACTTCGGCCCAGGCTCAAGGATGTAAACTGCACAAGTGCTAGTTTAGTGACCCTAATGAAATGTGTACCTATATTTCGTCGATTCGATATCGTTTTCAAGAAAAGCAAAAAAATAAAAATGAAAATGGTTAGCAAATACAATCTGCAAGAGCTTTTTACTGTTTTATTGTATTTGCTAACTATTTTCATTTTTAGTTTTTTGCCTTTCTTGAAAACGATATCCGACTCGATATCGAATCGACGAAATATAGGTACACATTTCATTAGGGTCACTAAACTTGCACTTGTGCAGTTTACATCCTTGAACCTGGGCCGAAGTGGCTCTATAACAATTCAAACCAAATTTAATCATTTGTGGAGCCAAAGGCAATCAATTCCAGGTCTTAATGTTGACTTTTCCAGTGTGTGTGCTGCTCAAGAATCTCTTCGGTCCATTTTCTACTCTTTTGGTATAATCATGCATATTAACTCACCAACTAGAATAACTAAAACTAGTTCTAGTACTATCATGAGGCAGTAGTAACAGAATGTTCGGTAAAATCCAAATGCAAAATTGCTTCACGCAAATTATGCCGTATTTTTTTCGGACAAAAACTTTCGAAATTTCAAGCCCTTATGTCTAACAACTGACTGGGTTGTTCTCTCTGCTCTGATGATATCTACATCATAAACCATAGTCAACTAAAGGCTTACGCACATCTGCAAATATAACGTGCGTTCATTATCTCACCTAAAAAAATACTCTGACAGCGTCTTCTTTCATGATTACGTGAAACTTTACAGAAAAGTATATCATAAGACTATAAATGCTGCCAAGGGCATTTATTATAATGAGAGGCTGGCTAAATCCGGTAACGTTGCTAAATAATCATGGTCTATTGTGAATGACTTAACGAATAAGACTTCTTCGTCTAGCACAATCGCTAATTCACCTGAGAACCTAAACAATTACTTTGTCAATGTGGCTGAATATTTAAAAACACCATAACTCCTTCTCATGATCCACTTTTATATCTCCCCCACAGTTTCTTCTTTACGCCTGCAACATTTGGTGAGCTTCGCAGTACAATTAAAGACATTAAAAACAAATCCTCATCTGGGACTTATGGGCTTACTTTGAAAATGTTCTCAAACCTGCCGGAATGCACATTAAACCAACATACTACTTTAATTGACAGGTCATTCCAAACTGTTTTAAGACGACAATAATTATTTCTTTGCATAAAGGAGGAGATAAAGTCCAAGCTTTCTATCATCCAATTGCACTCCTTCCCATATTAACAAAGATCCTTGAGAAATTGGTTAAAAAAGCGCTTCTATATTTTCTCTCTTAATATAAAATACGTACTACCCATCAATTTGGATTGTTAAGTAACAAATGCACAAATGATGCTATGTTTTCCCTCTTTAATTATGTATACTTCAACCTGAACAACCATCACTCTACAGCAACAATTTACTGTGATTTCTATAAAGCTTTCGATTGTGTAAATCATAATATCTAATATCTTAATTAACAAGTTGCAATACTACGGATTCAGAGGAGTGCCTCTCGAATGGTTTAAGCCGAATCTTAACAACAGAAATCAGCTTGTGAGGGTTGATACGTCTTCTTGCAGGCCAATAGATTGTGGAGTATCCCATTGTTCAGTACTAGGCCCTATTTTGTTTCTGCTGTGTATCAACGATATTGCTTGTCTGGACATTAGCGGTAAAGTCTGTCGCTTTGCGGACGATACTAGTTTCGCTTGGAGCAACCCGGATATTACGGCGCTCCACAGAAATGTATCTTATCTAGTGACTTAATCACCATTAAATCATGGTTCGATTCTAATCTCCTATGCCTCAACGTTTCTAAATCTAAAGTTTTGTCATATAAATACGTTGCAATCTCTTGTACTTAATAACACCACTATTGACGTTGAATCTGTGAAATTCTTGGGGCTTGTTGTGGACAACCATTTAAAGTGGGACTTGCACATCGATGCCTTATCAAAAAAATTAAGTTCTGCCTGTTTTGCGCTAAGAACGGTTTCCAGGGAGCTTAACTTGTCAACTGCTAGAACTGTCTATTATGCCCTTTTTGAGTCGCATCTCCGATACGCCCCCTCATTCTGGGGTACGTGTTGTGCGAATTTGAACGTATTTTCAAACTGCAAAAGAGAGCTGTTCGATACTTATTGACACTAAACAGTAGAACTCACTGCCAGGATTTCTTTAAAAGATTTAAAATATTAACTCTTCCTTCCTTATTCATATTTGAATCCGTTTGCTTAATCCGCAAGCACAACTATCACACTTAGGAATATGGAGCATGTTTTTTATCTGCCAACTCGACGCTCAGAGTTAGTTAAAAGCTCTATACTGTACAATGCAAAAAATTCACAATTATCTGCCATTTGAAATGAAGTCAATAAGATCTTGTCCCGCATTTCGCAGAGCTTTGAGATCATATTCTCTGGAGAGATTCTATATGCAGTAAATGACTTTTTTATTAATACCTACTTAATTTTGAGCATCTTACACACTGGTTTGATGTTTAGTGTTTAGTATTTGATGTTTAAATGATTTAATATTTTGGGATTTAATATTTTATATAATATTCAGACCACGTACAATTTGCACAATTGTATAAAGATTTGTATAGTTAGTTTTTTCTTTTTCTTTTCATTGTATGTTTCTATTTGTGTTTTTATATGTTTTGTATGTTTTGTACTCTAGCTCTAGCTTTGTTTACAAATTGTGACATTTTTTGACAATAAATCATCTATTATAAATATGGGAGTGAGTCAGAAAGTGACCGAAATACTGCCCATTTATCAGCATTATGATAATGCTAATTTTCATAAGACCAAATATCCCAAAAAACTACCAAATTTCATAGAACTCAAAAAATAAATCAAATATAGGATATTCCTTTTAAAAATCTTACTTTTTGTTAAGTTTTGATTAGCGCGTTTGGATTACTAAAATTATGAAAAAGCAGTGTTATTTAAATTATTTAAGACAGTCTCACGGTCGCTATTGGTAGAGCAAAAATAAGTTAATCGGTTCTTGTTTTTAAGTGATTATAACATCGCTCGAAATTTAATAAAAAAAATTCTAGCATTTCAGCATACCCGAAACAAAGCATTTCGGACACTTTTTTCTTTTATATTTTTAACTGCAAAATACGCTGTTGATCTTTTCCTATATAAGCATAAATTCCCCCAAGGGGCTAATGACGATATGGGATACCTTGAAACCACTGTCCTTGTTTCTTTTATTTATATTTTTACGACTGGATTTAAAAGGTATATTTTACACTTTATAACCATTTTATTCTGCTGATGCAGGTTTTAGGATATTAAATAGCACTGACAATTACAAAATATGCCGCGGATGATATTAACCAATAATTCGCAAATATAATAAATTCATTCTTCAGCACTTTTATTTATGTAGAATTCTTCCAACCTCATAAATGCCATTACATTTTATTGACGCAAAAACGCATATATTGTATTCCTTTGGCAACGACAGTAAATAGGAAGCAAAAGCAGTAAGGACACCACTTACGAACCTGATAACCTTACATACGATTGACTCATTTATTGAATTTTAAACATGAAGTCATATTTATTCGAGAAATTCCTTTATTAGAGTGCAATTAAATTGATTTAAAGTCTGGCTTTGGACGGTGCAAATTATGAAGAGCTTTTTCTCGTTGTCGGCCATCGATGACCGAAATTCATTTTTCTGTGCAGTGCTTCCTGGCTTGGTAAGCGCAGACAAAAAAATCATATCTACCTTTCCGTGTGTCCGTTAGTAAGCTGGTCGACTAATGACCGCAATTTATAAACGAAAAATAAATCAGTAATTTAGAAACACTGGGAAATGATTGAGGGGTTAAAAAGTAATTTTAGGAGTGGAATTCTTGAATGAAAACACAGTTCACCAGTGCAAGGTGAAGAAGCAAAATAGAAGTAGTAAAGAGGTCAAAAGCTTGAGATTTTTAGCAATTTTCGTCAAAAAATAGATGCTATTTGCAAAAATATTTTATGAAAAGCAGGTAGTAGGCAAGGAATAGACAATCGAAGGAATAAAACGGTATATCATAAACAATTTAATAAGTTACTGAAAAAATTACCAAGCTTTCTATGTATTTGTTAATGACGTACATAATCATGCGAAAACTCGAGATGTGCCAATTAATTGATCTGCCGCAAAAGGAACATGGCCTGTTTTCATACGAATCGAGAGGTGACCTTATTTTAACTATGTTGGAGTTTGGGACCTTCCGCAAAATACACTAAAACGGAGTTTTATCCACAATACCAAATTATTGCACTCACAGAGTGCAATTGTTGCACATTGAAGTCTTAAAAGTTAGAGGTATCTTCCTAAAACGCTATGATACGTCATCGGATCAGAACAAATAAGCGTCGTAAAACTGTAAAAAATACAAACTTTTGTTTTTTTTTTAATATAACTCTCTGTATATTATTCTCTAAAATGAAAGGCATTTCTGTTCTGATTTCAAAAATATATAATATGCCTGCATTTGCTGTGGTCATTGATCATAAACATTTCAGGATTTATACCTACTTGTCTAGTAAAAAAATTGCGGTATTGAGATGGCTAAGATAGAAATTTGCAGGGATATTTTATGAAGTTATTATCAAATATTTCAAAAATGGCCACTGCAAATGCACGTATATTATATATTTTTGAAATCAGAACAAAAAAATCTTTCATTTTGGTGAATAGTATGCAGGGTGTTCCATTAAAAAAAAACAAAAGTTGGGATTTTTTGACAGTTTCACGTTGCTTATTTGTTTTATCTGTTAACGGATCCTGAGGGTTTAGGAATAATCCCATAACTTTTGTTTTTAAACTTCTTTTCTAACTCCAAAAATATAGGCTGTAGGTGGGTGTTAAAATATATGGGGAAACCCTGTACATTGGTAATTCTATAGTACTTTATGGATTTGGACATTGTACTAGAGTGCCTCGACTGACTGGATAGTAGTGAGGAAATTTTTTATATGTATTTTAAAATATAGAATATATTACTTTTTTAACCGAGAAGTTGTCTTCTTCCTCCGCACATTGCTTATCTCTCCTTAAAATTTGTATTACTTTTGCATCACGTCTATCTGTCTGACGAAAGGAATGTTTCTAATTTAAAGTTAATTGACAATTATTGTCGAACATTTATGGCCTAAGAAGACTGATTTAGTGATTTAGCAATAATTTGTATTGAACAGGACATTCCAGACAAGTTGCTTTGATCGAGGATTTGGAGACCAAATAGGAAAAAGGGAATTCTGACTACATAAAATAAAAAATGTTTTTGTACATAGTTACGCCTATGTTGCTATTGTATTGACAGATTTAATTAAAACAAAATCAATATCAATGTTAAGTTCTTTCAGAATTGAAGATTGTTGACTAACATTGTATATTACAAAATATTTGAAAACCATGAACTACGCCTATCTTTGTACTAAATCCGATTACGATAGCTAGCTATTTACCGTTATCTTGTATGGTGGCACTATAATTAATAAATCGGAAAAATATGCAGCAAAATGGATCTACAAAGAGGTAGTAGACGCCATGATGTCAAGGCGCCAAAGACCTAACGGTTCAGATGTGTTTGATATAATTATACATTTAGTTTTGAACTTGCCTGCGTACATGTCGTATTTACAACTTTTACAGTTCAAGCAATTTATCATGATTTGATTATTAAATTAATAAAGCAAATATCATAAAGAAGCCGTAAGCTTTGGCTGTGTTAAAGAACCGTTTGTGATTATTGATAAACGCCTAGTCAGTTGAAACTTGCACTCTGCGTTTTAAAAGCAGTTCCACGTATTTTGATCTCCTTTTCAGAGATTAAAATATATTTTTTTTCTGAAAGTCGAGAGCTTGAAGTGTCTTTGACTTTAAGAACTGCAAATTTGCAAGGAAGGAAGGGACGACATTTGAATCAAATCCATAATATCCTACACAAGTCTCCATATTTTCGATATCTCTTTTTTTGAAGCTCAGTTTAATACGACTTTCTTAAAACTTTGGTAATTTAAAATTGCAGTGAAATATGTTTTTGGTAATATGTACCTTTTTAATAAAATTAAATTCTTGCAATTTGTTTTATGAAAAGATATAATCACAATAAAGCAAATTACCAAAAGGCGTTCAGTTGTTCGGTATGTGAGGGCTTTTTAGTTCAATTTTAATCAGGAACAAGCATGAAATGCTGAAGCTATGAATCTCTAATACGTATTATTTATTCGGGTAGCACAGGTGTATTATAATTACTAGAGATATTCAAAATAATTAATCTGCAAACTTGTGCTTTATGTCCATGGTGGTCGTGACGGTGGTGTCCTTTGGATCCATGTCCTTTCTTTCCTTGGTGCGTATGATGATGCCCGATCTTATGATGACCTTCCTTCTTGTGATATCCGTGAGAATGGTGATGACCACCACCTCCATGATGTTCGTGATGATGCCCGCCTTTCTCGACATGGTGTCCATCATGTTGATACTTTCCATGCTTATTATAATGTTTTTTGTGGTGATGACGCTCGGTCTTGTATCCCTTGCCGCCTTTTCCACCGTGACCTGAATGATGATGTTCATGATGTTCATGTCCATGTCCAGAAGCAGATGACGCTACTTCTAATTATTTTTCATCTACCGATTTTACACACACAAATGCAGTCACGAATAACCCGATATTTCACCCTCGTTATTTATTAAATGTCTATACTGTTGCAATGCTTTTTTACAATCGGTGTCTTTCATTACGTTTGAGCATCAAAATGTGCATGCATTTTAGGCCTCCGATACTTTTTTAATTATATCGATGTTTAATCGAAGTTTAAAATTTTGGGTGGCATTTTGAAAATCAATTTTTTACCAAATTTTACCTGAGCTGAAAAACTTCCCTGGTTCATTTGTAAAATATTTGACTTCTATAACAAACATAATTTTAAAAAAAGTTTACTTTTTAAAATATTTAAAGTAAAATTGTTACATAAATTTTGCTCCTCGATCATTTTACTGAAGCGGCCACCAGCGTACCTTGACCCTGTATAGCCTCTGGAAGCCATTTAATCTTACTACATACATCGAAAGTGTTTCTCAATTTGAGTATAGTTCTAAGGAAGTACTCTAAGGCACAAGTTACTGTCGAAATGAAAACTGCTATTTGCATATAGAGTAGATCTTTGATTGGTATTGACAATAAAAGAAACCCTTCTGGTTATACATGGAGTTAAGTAGTTCACCTAGAAAGAGATGATAAAGGTATATAACTTCTTATCGTTGACCATATAAGATTGGTATTATCCATTTTTAGATAATATCATTGCATTGTACCAGTCAAATGTTTAAAATTTTAAATTAGAATGAAGGTTTGAGCCAGTGCCAGTGGTGGCATAAAAAACGAAATTGGATTAGTTTTAGTTCATTTAAAAGTAAGTTTATATTTATTATTGAATCCAAATTACGTTATTTTATTTTATTAATATAAAGTACGCATCAATTGAAACGATACACTAAAAAAACAAACTTTTAAACGCTGCAACTCAGCCAAATACAGTTTCATTTGGACTTTTGGCATCATTCCTAAAAGGGCGATTCTGTAGCTATAAACTGCTTGTAAAATTAAGTTAAAATATTACACGCGGTAAGTTATGCAGGGTGTTGAAATAGTGAGTGGAAAATCATTCATTTTTGACCAAGAATTTCTGCTCGGTGAAGAAAGTAATTTTGGATATTACTATACGGTCTGAATTATTGGGCCTATATCTCGGAACGTCTTTGCAAATTTGATGTTACCTTATTTACCGGCGGAGAAATCGTCAATTTTTAAAATGTGTGCATTTTATGGCGTATCCGTGTGTTTTAGCCTGGCATTGTGCATACGACTCTAAATTTCTTATTAGGGTTAACAGTCACCAAAACATTATTAAATGTTGCTCAGCGTTATTTATATAGGGCGACAAGAAAATTTGTGATTTAAATCGGTTTTCGTCAAGCGTTATAGGAGTTGTCGGAAAATGTTGTAAATGGAAATTCTTGTTTAAATTGTCCGTAAATGGCCCGTAAAACGGTTTTTGTAATTTTGAGGTTATGGTATTTCTATTTGAAAGGAAACTCGTTAAACCGATACACTTACAAATTGGCAAATTGGCACCCTATATAGTTGACAAAATAACTTTTCACGTTTTTTTTTCATGCTTTAATTTGACGAAGTTTTGACGATTCAAGGTTTGTCAATTTTCAGGTGTATCGGTTTATCGAGTTTTCTTTTCAAATAGAAATACCATAACCTCAACATTGCAAAAACAGTTTTACGGGCCACTCTTATAATTTAAATCAGAATTTCCATTTACAAAATTTTTCGACAACTCCTACAACAAGCTTGACGAAAATCGATTTAAAACAATTTTTTTGTGTCGCGCTGTATAAATAACGCTGAGCAACATTTTAATAATGTTTTGGTGACAGATTAGCATTGCACACTAATAACTGTTAACCCTAATAAGACATTTAGAGTCGTATGTGCAATGCCAGAGTAGAACACGAAAACGCCATAAAATGCACACATTTGAAAAATTTACGATTTCTCCGCCGGCATATAAGGTAACATCAAATTTGCAAAGACGTCCCGAGATATAGGCCCAATCCTTAAGAAAGTATAATAATATCCAAAATTACCTTCCTCGCCGGGCAGAAATTCTTGGTCAAAAATGGAGGTTTTTGCACTCACTATTTCAACACCCTGTATAATTGACAGAGTGTAATATTTTCACCTCATTTTGCAAGAAGTTTATAGCTAAAGAATCGCCTTTTTAGGAATGGTGCAAAAAGTCCAAATTAAACTATATTTGGCTGAGTTGCAGCGTTTCAAAGTTGGTGTTTTTTAAGGTGTATCGTTTCAAGTGACGCGTACTTCTTTTTAGAAAGAGAAATTCATTTAGATACCGAAAGACAATTTTCACAAACACAAGTTTGATATCATTTCGACATGAATTATTCAGAAAATTATTCCACTGAATTATTGTGCATCACTTTCAGGAGATTTTCTTAACAGAAATCATCTACTGCAGTTTATATAAAATAAAATAAAATAAAATAAAAATAGCTTTATTTCACAAGACAAAGTATTACAATGTATGGAAAACGTCATCAGTATGGAGCCAATTTTCGGAGTAAAACTACATGTACGACAGAATGACAAAAAAAAGTCTAGGCCTGTCTTTAAAAATTTCATCCAATAAATAGAGACGCACACATTTCTTAAAACTATTAAAGCTAGTAATTTGTTTTAAATTTTAGGATTAAAAACATTAGTTCCTAGAGTGCTTGGAGACTTTTTACCACACTCCAGACGATTAAATGGTTGTCTAAAATATTTTTTGTTTCTTGTATTATAATTATGTACGTCAAAGTTTAAAGTGAAGTTTGATTTATTTTTAAAAACATTTATTGATAGCTCATAAACAAGAATCGATACCAAAGTTAGAATTTTATATCGTTTAAACAATGTTCGGCAAGAATATGTTTGTTTGGCATTGGCAATACAACGTATGATTCTTTTCTGAGAAGCCGCTGAAGAAGCCCCCCAGAAAATAATCCCGTAGCGTAAACGTGAGCATAATACTGACAAAAGTTGTTTTGCTGTTAAAATTGTTTTCAAATTTCGAGATAAAAAGCATTGTATATTTAATTTAGAACAAAGAGTCTGACAGTGTTGATTTCAACCAAGATTTTCCTCAATAGTTACTCCCAAACTTAGTACTTTCAGCTCTCTTGAGAGTTTGTCCATTAATTTCTAAGTTTATTTCCAAGTTATTCCTTATCTGTCTATTATGAAATCTTATAAAATTTGTTTTACAGACATTTAAAAAAAGTGAATTATCAGCAAACCATGACAGAAGGTTATTTAAATTTGAGTTACATTTTCAATTGAAAAGTTATCTTTGCCTGAAAACACAAGTGATGCAACGTCTGCGTAAAAAGAAGAATTACAGTCAGTATCCAAAACAGAGGTGAAATCATTAGTGTAAAGTATATAAAGGATTGGCTCCAAGATTGAACCCTGAGGTACACCCATATTGATCTCCAAAGTATTAGAATTCGCTTTGATTCTACGGGAATCCTCAACCCGTTCTACAGTCACAAACTACCTTCTATTTAAATCCATATTGATTCGGTATTATAATGTTTTCCCTATTCAAAAACACACTCAAGCTTTCGACAAAACAGTATTCAAAAATCTTTGTAATGTAGTTACATACCGAGAAGCGAATTGTGCTGCTTGCGTTTCAACATACTTGGCTGAGTTAAATTTTGCTCTTGAAATTGTTTCTTCAAATGTAGTACGGCAATCGCCTTGAAATTTTATACTATTTATTTCTTTTTTATTCTTTGGTGCCGGGTATATTCCTGGTAATACCACTCCTAACAATAGTTCACCAAGAGGAGAAAATATTACAACTTTTTCATCGATATCTGGAGGAAGGAGACCAATCTCTACAAATCTCGGTAAATATTATGTTAAAAATTCTCCTCTTATAGTTT
>MU181972.1:748927-813411 GCA_016904865.1 Pissodes strobi
GAAACATTTTTCACGTTCCAAGTGTTTTTATTTACTACTATTGCTACTTCTGCAGCTAATGGCATAATAACTACCGAGGAATCCTCGGGTGTTCCATCAACTACAATTTTCCCGTCAAATCTTGCCCTCAGCGCTAATTCTTCAGTTCCTGGATCATGTTCTTTTTCAACGCCACTTGGTTCCATAACTACCGCTGGTACTACTAATTCTTTTCTTATTGCTGGATACATTTCACATGTCTGTATCTCTGGTATTTCTCTCTTCAGCGTAGTGCAAATTTTAGCATGTAAATCTTTCAAATTCATGCTTTATAGCTCAATTCATATTCAAAAAATTTTGCAAAGACTAGTTAACAAGATTTTCTATTATCCTTGATGCTTCTGGTTCCAGTGACAATTTAACTTCCTTTATTGGTAATGCTGCTCTTCCATTACCTTAAAACACACCTTTATGTCAGGTTCGCATGATTGCAGTAAATACTACAAAATACTCATTTTTTCCTATTTGTGTGCCTCCTTTTTCTTAAATGATATAGCAAGCTTAGGACCTACAAATTTCGAAAGAGCCATGCCAAATAAACCTAGAAAGCATTGGTAATTATACACAATTGTGAAGAAATCCCTAAAAGAAGCAATATCAGCCAATCAGTTTGTGTCCTCAAATTCTAGCATCCGTTTCCCTTTGCTTTCATCAATTCTGAATTGGGTATATTCCTGATCGAAGAGCCTGGCAACATATACATAATAGAGACAAATTTGAAATTGTTGCCTCTTACTGGGATAAAATGCATCATGTATGTGAGGATTATCAGAACAGTTTCTAAATCCCGATATTTGGCACACACATTTCTCTGGTGAATATTACTAAATTCCCATGTATTAGTCAGAAATATATTATAGGAATGATATATGCTGCTATTTCCTAAAAAACGCAGTATTCCAAAATTCAATAATGTGAATCGTTGAACTCCCATCTAAATGCTATAAGCATAATTTCCAGAATTATCACTTGTAACAATGTGCCACTCAAAAAGTTTCGAATGGGGTCTATATTGTAGAAGTACCTATCGATTTGTATGATAATCATAAAACAAGTATTGATATTATTGAACCTGCTGGTTCAAAGCAAAGAATCAGACGACACAGCTTAGCTGGTTATTTTCATTAATGGGATCAAATATATGCTGCTTACATTTGAGGGACGATCAAGATTGTCAATAAAGGTTCCGGCAAAAGCAACAGATATTCTGGAGGTTTTAAGGATCATTTATGATAAATATCAACTCGGTTTCAAATACCTCGTAGGAGCGGCGATGGCGATACAGGCCGGGGTTCTACCATCTGATTCGTGATTTATAGATGTTTTGAGGTATTTTACGTTACAATTTTAGTCTTCAAATATCTGTGGAAAAAGTCATCTTCTTTTTTTGATTCCTTCCTACCACCCAGCTAGTAATAGCAATATATTTCTTTCTTTTTATATTTCTGGGCGCTGGTTATTCCTCCTGTTTGCTCCTTTCCTTTCACATTGTAGATGTATCTATCTTTCTATTCTCGCCACAATAGCGAAACGATATTCTAAGCAAATCTAGTATCATGCAATGGGGTAAGAAGTTAATAGGTGAAAAAAAATCAGGGGCCTTTTTTAACTGCCATCAATTCACAACTTAATCAACTCTCAGTTTAAAGCAGCAAAAACCCAAGCGGCCGCATTTACCATGAATGCCAATACGGCGGGCCTTGACATCATTATGGCAGGATCGACAATTCCTTCATCCTCGTCAATAGGACTACTGGGTGTCTCTGTCAACAGCACTATGTCCTGGCATGACCACCTTGATAACATCGCAAAATCAGCCTCGCAGAAGCTTGGTGCGCTATTTCGCAACAAAAAACTGTATACGCCGCAGCAGCTACTCCTGGCCGATATATGCCTGTTTTACAGACAATTTCACGGCAGATGTTCCCAAGATTTAGCCAGTCAGACAGTCACGACAGACGGCAAGAAGGCACCCGTTCGTTGTACAACTGGAAACACCTAGAACATCGCTTCTTTGTCTGGCGCACTGCATCGCTGTGAAACTCACTCCCAGGACATCTCTTTTCACCAAATTATAACCTACAGCTATTCAAGAACCGTGTCAATCAACATCTTCGCATACACACCGCTGGTCAAGTGCAATAGGATCTCCCTTTAGTGTGTGTGTCATTGCCACAAAAAAAAAAACACTACATGTCAAGCAGAAATCCTTCTCGGTACTATTGACGATTTCCTGAATATGGATGGGTGTCTTCAATTTTGGCAATTCGGTTTATAGTTTTTTGGGTTCTATTAGGCGATTCTGGCATCCAAAAATAGTATGGTTAAGGGTTCCCGTTTCTACACACTCACATCATCCTGATTAATTCCAATCTTGCTTAGGCATTAAGAAAGGTGATATTCTCATTCTATAAAGCTTGCGGATTTTTGCTTTGTTTTATATAGTTTATTTTACCAAAATAGTGGTTGTTTTGGTGCGCAAGTAACACTTTCCATTTTGCTAACCAAGAGTTTTGTCCCATTCATTTCATACGTTTACAGATGTTTTTCTAAGAAGCTCGGCGTGTTGAATTTTGCTATTTCCATCATTCCGCAGCCTTTTTAATCACTTTAATAGCTGAGCACTAGGAATCCAGATAAGTTGAACTTACTTTTACTCTTCGATTTTGTCTACAGCTTTTAAAGTAGTTAAATCAAATGAGTTGTTAATCCCAGATCTGGTTATTTTTATATAAACCGAGACGATGATTGCTCTCCTATATTCCTCATCCGGTCTTACCGAAAAGGAATATACTCATCTTCTTGGAAAATTGCTCGAGTGCAACCTGTTCCAAAAAAGGCAAGAAAACCACGACCTCAAACTATCGCCCAATTGCCTTGCTTCCCATAATCTCCAAAGGCATGGAACATGTAGTCAATCAGCAACTACTCAAGTGCCTCGAGAACAACAGAATAATCAGCGATAATCAATACGGCTTTCGCAAACAGCGATCGACAGGAGATATATTGGCCTATGTCACTCATATATGGAGTAGGGCAATTGAGAACTACGGAGAATCTCGAGCGATTGCGTTTGATATTTCGAAGGCATTCGACAGAGTATGGCATGACAGATTTCTCAACAAACTGCCGTCCTTCGGACTGCCAGCCTCTCTCTGTAGCTGGCTTACCAGTTTCCTTAAAACCGATCTCTGCACGTTGCAGTTGATGGACGCATCTCAGACATATTCACCATTAACGCGGGCGTGTCTCTTGGCGCAATACTTTCACCAACTCTGTTCCTCATCTATATTAATGACCTACTAACCGAAACGAATAATTCTGTTTACAGTTTTACAGATGACAGTACCCTTGTCTCCCTATTTAGATCAGAAAAACCTTTACCAGCGACTGAGACTTATCACCGCAGACAGGAGCAGATTACAGCAATTATTCGAGACCTGGAGAAAGTTCAACCTTGAGGCGACCAAGATTTGGTCCAGTTCAATGCAGCAAAGACCCGAGCAGCTACGTTTACCAAGAGGGTCGATACGGCGGGCCCTGACACCATTATTGCAGGATCGACCATTCCTTCATCCTCGTCAATCGTACTACTACTGAGTGCCACGGTCAACAGCAATATGTCTTGGCATGACCACGTTGCTAACGTCATAAAATCAACCTCCCAGAAGCTTGATGCGCTATTTCGCAACAAAAAACTTTATACCAGAATCTGGATAGTATGGAACACCGCAGACATGTGGCCGAGATGTCCCTGTTTTACAGATACTTTCATGGTAGATGTTCCCAGGATTTGGCCCGCTTCATCCCGCCCTGGCAACGCCTGTCAGACAGTCACGACAGACGGCAAGAGCGCACCAGTTCGTCGTACAACTGGAAACACCTAGAACATCGCTTTACAAAAACTCCTTTGTCTGGCTCACTGAATCACTGCGGAACTCACTCCCAGGACATCTGTTTCCCCCTAATTACAACCTACAACTATTCAAGAAAAGTGTCAATAAACATCTTCGCACACACACCGCTCGTCGTGCGCCATAGGATCTCTCTATAGTGTGATTGCCACTGCCATAAAAAAAAATTAAGCTGCCAACTGCATTTTTTGCCCGGTTTCACTCCCACTCATTTTCCTACTAAAGGTATATCTTTCGACTGGTCAAAGATTCTAACTCCACGGTCTCATAGCCTGTGTAATTAAAATCTATCAGTTATGCCAGTTCCTCATTTTAGCTGGATTTTTTGCTAGGATTTCATTCCAGCATTTTCCTGCTAAAAGTATATTTTTCGTGTGGTTTAAGATTCTAAATCCACATCTCTGCAGTTAGAATTCATTAGTTATGCCAGTTCCTGCTGGGCTGTTTTTATTTTGCAGTCATTCAGTTGACCTGATTTATTTCACGTTCATATTCATTCTAAGCACGGAGTTTTATCAATAGTTTCGATTATCTCAGGATGCTAGAACTAAAACAGAGTCCATACCTTCCAGAATTGAAGCGGTTTTCATTAAAGACTTAGGATTAAGTAACAGTTCATAATGTACTGGATGTTGAGACTAAGATAAATTGGTTATGCACCAAATTCGTTTTTAAAAAGCAAGGTGGGCTTTTTAAAAACGAATCTGGTGCATAACCAATTTATCTCAGTCTCAAGGGAAGTTCTCCCCATACAGAAAATATGTTGAACATAAAAGGGCTTAGCTGATACTGTTGAGTAGCTGCCCAGAGTTGGAGATCTAATGTTAATGTTTTTCTCCTCTTAGAATGTCGGTATAGTTTTCTGAGTATTTGAGACTTCTCCTACCGCATTTAGCTTGACTTTTGAAATATCTAATGAAACAGTACTATAAGCAGATGTTATTTCATTTCGCTTAAAACTGTCTAAATATCACTTAGTAAATAATCCAGACTAAATTATCTATTAATTATTTGGTTCTTTTGAACCTTCTTTGGGAGTTGTTAAATACGTTTCTATTTTCCAAATCACTAAAACAGAGTTTTAACCACAATACCGAAACAGAATTTTTGCACTCGACGCGCGTTTCGCTCACCATGTTAGCATCATCAGGAGATGATTAAACCTGATCATCATCATCTCCTGATGATACTAACATGGTGAGCGAAACGCGCGTCGAGTGCAAAAATTCTGTTTCGGTATTCTTTTAGTGCATGTTGCCGAAGGTTCCAAACCCCAACGTAATTCCAAATCACCTTCAATTTCCATTTTTATTACTGATTCAAATAGTTTCCGAATGCCGAATGTTAGAGCTATAGGTCTGTAGGGGATATTTTACGAAGGTTTTGTTTGGCTTTACAATTGGAGTAATTACCTGTTGCTCCCAATCATTTGGAATATGTTCTTCCTGCTGAAGAATTTTGTTATCAGTGTTTTCCAGCATTAACTTTTCCTAGTGCTGAGTCTTTCGTTTTATTTAGTACTAGATGAATCTGATCTAATGATAGTTCTTTTGTTGTTAGACTGTTAGTTTTCTGTTTGCTCTTTATAGCCAGCGTTTCGTGATGCCTTGATTGTCTTGGGTGCAGATTGCTATTTGAAAACTTTCTGATCATTTACCACACTTTGGCAATAAGGGCTTCTCTGCAGAAGCTTTGGCAGAAACTTAGTGTTTCTCGTGGGGCGGTGTTAATTTAATCTGAGCTATAAGTTTGAAATAGTCTGAATTATCGTGGCTTCTTCTTGGTCTGAGAAATGAATGGTGATATTTGTACTAATATAAGAACCAAGTGATTAATTACCTTAACCGCATAAAATATTTGTCTTTATAATTTTCCTGAAATTTTCTAAAAACAAAAGAGTATTGGTTATTACCAGGAATACATTAAACGATAAAATATGTGGGTATTGTATGTTGTATGATAATTGGTAATTAAAAAAGTAACATGAGGACATTACAATAAATATCTACATACAGTAATAGTATTAATGATTAGGAATTAAATAACGAATAACAGAGTAGTTGATTTTGTAGAAAGTAAAAGTTAATGCACGCGGAATTCGTGAAATCGCCATTTTAAGAAACTTTCACTTGAAAGAAGGTGAATACACTCCGCGGCTTTTATTTTCCGAATAATTGCGGAGATTATAAGAATTTATAATTTTGAATTAAAATTATGAATCTAAATATAAATTATTTCCCGAGTTAGCTGGAATGCAGATCTGTGAATAATAAAGTTGAAATATCAGTTGCGAAATTAATATAATTTTTACATTATTAATTTGTGACTATTTCAAAGTAATATTATCATTTAGGTATGATACTTGTTTATAAAATTCAATCAGTGGTCACAAACTTACTACAAAGGATTGAGCAAAAAAATTGGTGCAGCTCAAGAAGACGTCAGGATTTAAAATATTGCAGCCAACACCCTCTATCATATGCCTTCTATTTCCCGGTTTTGGCTCCAGGTGATTGCTACTTATTTCCGCTAAGAAAATTGGCCATGGTACTCATTTTGCGATAGATAATGATAGTTGCGGTAACTGAATGACTTAAAGATCAGCCACTAGAATTTTATTTCCACGGTATCGATAAACTTAAACTCCATTATACAAGGCGTATTAGAGTTGTAGTGTATTTCGTTTTATTTATAAACTAGGGTTAGATTGTTTTCAATTACTAGAAGTTCAAAGTTCTCAAAAGAAAATTGAAAGAAGCTCGAATTTGTTGTTTGAAAATGTATTCTCTTGTGAAATATTTCATAGATGAGAATATCATATTTATATTTTTTGATAAAATGCTTTTTCAAAATTATGCTTTGAAATAAAATTCTATAAAAAATCAGTGCTTAAAGGATAATAATTGTAGAGGATTCCAAAGTAAGAACAACAATTTAATTAAGCAAGTTGCAAATCTGTTGGCAAAAACTAAAGCAGTACATTTTTTTGAAAGCAATAATTATTAATTTGACAAAAATATTCGAAGGAGGAATCCGCGATGATTAAAATGATGATGATTCAAAAATTTGAAGCTTAACCAAAAAACTGTTTGAAGTAAATATTTTCCGGAGCAGCATATTTTTCGAATAGAAATGAACACTTAGATTGCATTTAGTTTTGATGAGAATAGTATATTCTTCAATTCGATAACGTTTGTTAGGCGTTGCTAAGCTTTTTTCGAAAAGTTACTTTTCAGAGCTAAAAGCCTTAATTCCAAGGACATAAACCTGTTTTTATTTTTTTAAGTATATTCAGTTGTGACAAATTTAAAATTTTGCATGTAAGAAAATCATATTTATAATATTCAACATAGCGAAAGATTAAACACTTTTTGAAATTATGCCTTGACATAGAATTATAGAGAGGCGGCCGCATCAGGCGGCACTGTAAGGGGGTGACATAAGCAACGAAATCAAAATACAATTTAAACCATTCAATAATTATAAATATTTACGCAGCGCTTTCTATATTGATGTATATGATTTACCGCACGCATACGCATGTCATTCTTTAAATCTAGTTCTGAATGATGCAGCGTCTTTTTCTACAGAAACAATAACTTTTTCTATTGAACGAGATTTTTAGACTTTTCTAGTTCTACAAAGCGTTGAGAAGTGCTAAAACAATATGTTTCATAGTCCTAGGACCATTGAGTGCTACTAGGTAATCAAACACAGTATAGATATAGATACATTAAAACTTTTGCAATTATAACTTTGAGAAATATATGATCCAAGTAAAAGAAGGCGTCGAAAGAGATGCAGAAACTAAAGCTAAAGCAATTTTATAAAACCATATCAAAAGTAAAAAGTTATAGACAATCTGCATGCAATTAAATGAAAATTGCAGCTAATGAGTAGTGATGAGCAAATGCAAGACCAAGACCGGGTTAGTCTTGGTCTTGCATATGTGGTATTGGTCTTGGTTTTGGTCTTAGTCTTGGTCTTGTTCTTGGTCTTGCTTCCAGACTCTTCCAAGTCTTGCACTTTTTTGGTTGATTTTTACTCGAGGCAATTTTTACAAAGAAAATAAAAAAAATTTTTTTCAACGAAAATTTCGCGTTTTTTCTATTTCGTGACTCGAGCAGCGGTCAAGGAACCATGCAAAACTAGAATACTTCTTTAGTGTCCAATGAACCAATCAAAACAATAATTAGCTTTCCAACACTTTTTTCCAAATGACACCCTTAATAGACCATAATTTGACTGGCCTATTTGTTTCAAATCCAAATTAGATTTTTGTAATTATGAGTATAATTTTCTTTAAAAATTTTACTGCTCTTTTTACTTGAATACATTCTTATTCATTTACATACAATGCGGTGTGGTAAATAGTGAATACGGTCTAACTTTCCCTGCATGTACCTATCTCACAAACAAAATGATTTTTGACAAACATTTGTAGGAAAGTTTTTCTCCATATTTGGACCCAACAATTTCGATCTCAGAATTAAGGGCAATATGTCTACAAATAAAAATTCCGAAAAAAAAAACGCAAGACCCATAGACTCTTGCATGCTAGGTCTTGGTCTTGCGTAAGTCTTGCAATACTAGGTCTTGGTATTGTTCTTACAGACCTGGAGCTAGTCTTTTTTGATCTTGGTCTTGATCTTACTTTTTCTGCAAGATCAAGACCATGACCAAGACCAGTCGCGGTCATCACTATTAATGAGACTTACCGAAGCTGAAGTTAGAGTCAGAAAGAAAAAACGATGTATCCTTAACAGACGAGAATAACTTTAACATAAACTTATTCAATCATAATCTCTGAACATTACCCTTAATTCTCTGAATGGGCGAGCCACGCTTCTGGAATCCCATAGCAAATATTTTCAATTTTCAGATGACATTTTAAAACTCGGAGATATAGACGAGAAAACGCTAAAACATTATAGCACCAATACCCATATATTACTTTCGATCGAAAACGAATCAGATTTAAATGCAAATGATTACGTGATGCATCTCGAATGCTACCATATTCTATGAAATTTTCGGATGTTTTAAATTATTTTTGCCAAAATAACTGAATTACTTTGTATGTCTAAGAATTTTATTAGCACCATCCTCTCTCCGTAGCTAGTGGGGAAAGAACTTTTTCCAAACTGGAATTAATAAAACACTATTCAAGAAACCAAACAAAACTTAGAAATCTGTAATTAAGTTCTATTGAATCTACATTGGCAGCCCCTTAAGACTACACATCCCCAACTAACGAATTTGCGAAAGTTAGAAGGGTCAAACTGTAGTAGATTTTGTAGTTGATATAGCCGATATCATTATTTAAAAGTAATTTATATTTTCAAAATAAAAATAATATTCTTACATTTTATTTTTTTTTAATCACAATCGACGGTTATTTTAAAGACAAACATCTAAAGGGAAGATTTGCATTATACTGAAAAATCTACCACACCATCCTGCATGATAATTAAGAAGAGCATTGATTTTTTAATTTTTTATTCATTCACTGACTACATAGGAACAAAAAAATATATATTTAGTCCCCAGGCAAATTGCAAAACTGTTGCCAAAAACTGAGGCAGGATGCTTTCCTGAAAACAAATTGGACAGAATGAAAAAATCAGAGTTTATCTAAGATGACTAAATTTAGGAAACTAAAAATGTTGGACAGAATGAAAAGATCAAAGTTTATCGAAGATCATTAAATTCAAGAAACTGAAATTTAGCCAAAAACTGTTCGAAAATGGAATTTTTTTCCGAAAGAAGAACTGATCTGAGTGAAAACTCTTTAAATGGAAACTTAGATTGTGTTTAGTTTTGATTACAATAACGTAATTTTTGTTAGATAAGATTAACTGATAATTTTGGTTAGGCTTTTGAACGTTGCTTTCTTGCGCTAAAACCCTTAATACGAAATTTTAGTTAGAAAACATTTTTAGAGCAGAAAAATGTATTAATGCCGTGGAAAGCAAATAAATGAATTCCACGTACTAAATTTAGATGAGTTGCAGTAATTTCTCATGATGAATTAAATCATTTATTTTTTGTACTTTGAAATAATACAAATCCCATTGAGATTTTCAAATTCGCTGATAAATGTGGTTTCTCGGTGAACATAGAATTTTTGTGATATATTTGGCAAAATTCCAGTTTCCATTGAGTAGCTTTGGCGCGACCATAATGCAAACTGTAGACACTTTTCAAATATAATTTTGTTCTGATTTAGCAATCCTTATATCTGGCATGCATTTTAATCGATTTTACAAATCAAATTTACGCGAAACGTAGGTATACTAGCACGTTGCAGTCAACAAGACAATAATTAGTCTACATACGATACTGTATAATCCGCAGCCGCCATCCACCATTTGATTCCACTCTAATTCTCTAAAAATCGCCTCCATAGAAAGTTGTAGGTTAGTTATGGGTCAATGTTCTCCCAGACCTATCTCAACTGAACTTACAGCATTCGCGGTGGGACGGCCCGACCCATGCAACGATGGTACATGGTACAACTGCGCCAGCGATATTTATGGGAGATATTTGCGAGGAAAGCTCGCGATCGGCTAATGGTGTAAATATAAATTCGGTGTTTTTAATTTAAGTGATTATCGGCATATTGATTATATTTTAATTCTCCAAATATTCAGCCTATATATTCATTTTAAACACCTAAAGTTTTCTTTTCATGCCTTTTCATATGCTTTGGGCGATTTTTACGTTTGTATCAGCTAGAAAATGTACCAGCAATAGGACCAGATAGTGGCCCCACAGAGCTTAATCCTGGATGAAGTAGCGACCTATGTTTATTCTTACCTACTTCAAGTGCAGAAAGTTAGAACTAATGATGTCTGGATAGGAAAACTGATTGATGCTGTATACATTCTATTGTTTATTACTCTGAATCTGCTCTGCTTTTTTAAGATATAAACATCATTGCCATTTGTAGCTTCAAATCACATGTTTTTTAAGAAATATAATAATTTTTTCTAATAATAATTGGTGTTCTCATACATCTAAGTATTGATTGATTTTAAGCCTGAAAACCCGCCAGAGGTCATCTGATGTTAGGTATATCCGTGATGCAGCCCCATAATTAATCCAAACTAGCTCAAAATTGATTACGCAGTCAATACCATATTTGGATAATGATAATATTCATTTTATAATAGAGTATTGGATATATGTCTTCAGTTTTTGGTTCTTAAATTTGACAGTAGCTATCCATGAGATCGAAATATGTATGGTTAATTTCGCCAGAAGCCAGTCATTAATGACCACGTCGCTGACTTGGTTGTTCATAGTTTAGTAATCGCGTTTCTCAGCCTCAAGATACTGCAAATCTTGATATGTCTTTATTTTTCCCTTTCACATACCATCTCATCTTTGCCTTCGTCGGGGGTCTATTCTATATCTCAAAGGCGTTTTTCCTTTTTTACTGCGTTTCTTATTTCATCTTCTTGTTTGGGACGGCGGCGCACTATATTTTGGCCGATGATTATAACTTCCGCACCATCACAAACATTCCTGTTTTATCTATAGGAGAAACGGTGTTTTTTATATAGTTTGCAGAGGAAAAGGCCTGGTCTACTTTACTTCTGGAATGCAGAATGCTGATAATGACTCTGTTGGATTCAGCAGATTCCCATTTTCTTATAAGGCACTTACTCAAAAGCCTCTTAATCTAAAATATCTTGCGATAAAAGCCCTTATTATTGGGAATTTCAATTTTAATATTAATTTGCAGCTCCTCTTTTTTCCCAACTATCAAGTGGGATCATAATTTCTTTCTGAAATGACTGTATAATTTAAAGGCAAAATGCCAGCTTTCTCGAAACCATTTTTAATAATTTACAAATTTGGCCCAACTAGAACCTACCTGTGAATTGGTAGCACATTTATTGTCTTTGTCATATTATTAATCTCTCATTCCAAATACATTTGGTGCCGAAACATGGCTAAATCTTAAGGTTGAAATAGACGACAGGAGCATGTGGGTTCTATCTTGCTATAAAAGCTCTTCCTGCTGGATACTTCAATTTAAATAATTGCAGCTTCTCCTTTTGCACAACTATCAAGTGGGGTCATAATTTTCTTCTGAAGTAGATTTATAGTTACCTGCCTTTTCGAAAGCATTTTAAATAATTCCCTGAGATGTCCAACCCATAGAACTTATTTTAGGGCATTTTTATTCTTGGAGTCGCAGTCGTGAAGGAAACTTGTCTATTTCAACTTCTAGAGTCAGCCATGTCGCAGCATGCTACATCTAGAAGTTGAAATAGATGAAATGATAACTATAATTATTGCAATTTGTTGTTTCATCGTTATTTAAAGGACTTCTGTGCCAATATATTTAGGGCAAATGTTTTTTGAATTAATATTTTTCAGGTGATTGAATGAGCAATGTGTATTTTAACAGTCTGATTTTACCACTATTCAAAAAATTATAAATTTTATTTTATATGCTGCATTTAGCAACAAAAGATTCTATATTTTGTGGTAAGAATTATTGAGTATTAACCCCTTCGATTAATTAATTATTTTATTTATTTGATTTGTTGTCAATAAGTTTAATGGACTTCCCGTTGCGGCATTTAATAATATTAATTAATTATATGTGCATACGAGTATTACATAATATGTATTAGCTTTTATAATACTGTTGTGGGCATAAGTGGCTACTCTGATCCTCCTTTTTTTATGTTGTCCTTCAGCACTTTGTCACTGTCTTTATTTTAGTGGATAATATATTGGCTCGTTTAGGTTTATCAAACAACTAAAATAAGATATTGTGTTAAGTGACAATAATTATGTTTTCTGTATTTAGGAACTGAGTTAATAACCTACCTTTGATCCTCGTTAGATCGGTCAAATTCATATACTACTTTCGGTTTGAATATTTCACTTATAATCTCAGGCTGATATGGCTTTGACTTGTTGGGGTCACTGATTTGTTTTGAGATACTGTTGCTGATTTATTATTTACCTGTTAATTCGAGACTAATTGTTAGTTATTACATTTTTCTTTGTCTTCAATAGTAAAAACTAGTACCTGTTGCTTATTTTCTTTTAAGACTTGTTGATCTCTGCATAGATTACTCATTGTTGTTTCTTCTCATAGTGGTTCCCTCACATATTTTCTTCTTGGTTTTTCTCTATTTTTTCTTTAATTTTATCCCAATCGTCAAAGTTTGTTTTCCTTTCTTATGTTTTAGTGGATTTTGAGGTTATATTGTAATTCCATCTTCTTGCCGACAGTTGGGGACTTTGCTATTTGGGATTTCTACTTTATAATTATCTTTTCACGTGACATGATATAACTTTTGTAATATTTGATTGGTATCCTTGAATATTAATTGTTACTGCCGATTGGGATTTTTACAGATTTATTATTTCGTTTAGAAATATTTCGTATTGTTTATTAAAACATTTAATTTCAGCTTATTAGTTGTTGCTTCACTTTTACAACGCTTGGTTCTCGTTCATTATCTTAGGAATATTCTTGGTATCGACTTTTTCTTCATTTCGACAAGTGCTCTCATCACTACCAATTTTTCTGATTCGTATAAGTGGCAAAGGCAAAATGATGGAAACCGAGAAGAACGAGATCTTCTAGAAATACCTACTGGGAAGAAAGAACGCGTTTGCCGTAGTGTAGTTCTAGGTGACTCAACCTTTTGGTATCGTGTTTAATACTACCCTTCTAGGGGATATGAGGTTGAATCCCTAATTAGTGCTTGAGACAACCGATTTATCGGGATATTTGGACTACACGAGGTAAGATTTTCTCTGGAATTTATTTTTTACCGCCTGCCGGCACATAGTCGACATGACGCTGAAGGTTATTTTCCTTTATTTCTAGAGGCTTTCCGAGCTCACCTTATAAAACCGAGGCAGTTGATCCTCCAGGCAGGCAACCCTCCAACTCGAGAGAGGTAAATATTGCTAAAGTTTTTTGTCTAATGTAATGATTTAATTGCTTTTATCCGTGTTAATTGTTTTTACATCGACCACCAGTTGCTTTGCATTCCATAGGAGATTTTAACTTTTTCCTTTTATCATATCTGAACTTCTTTCTTAATGTAACTTTAGTTTTGATCATATGGAGAAGTTTATATTATTTAGGGGCGGTTCATACCTATTTCTTTTATATTCAAGTTATTTGCACCTTTTCTATTTCTTTTATTTGCTGATGGTTACTGAAAATGCATTGATCATTTTTGGGGTGATTTGTTTTATAAAAAAAAATATATATATATGCAAGAGGAGGGGCTATAATTTATTCATGAAGCAAGGGGATTAGTCTAATTAGTACTGGGTTATTACAGGGTTTTACTACAGGGGCCAGAAGCCAGTACCGGGTATTACTACAGGGGCCAGAAGCCATTACAAGGTTTCACGACCGGGTTTTCGCGACCGGGTTCCACTACCGGGTCCCAATACAGGGTTTCACCTTTGGCTCACTTTCACCTTTTTGGGTGGAGGACTCTCAATCTCGCGCAGGTGAGTTGCTGAGCTTGCAACCTTTTCAGCAGCAGACCTTCGAATCTAAAGTGGTATCGTTAATATTATTTTTAATAGGTTTGTTCTAGCAGCGATTTCAAACGGTTCCAAACCGTCCGGAGTTTGCGCATAGCGATATAAGCGACGCTTATATCGTTATGCGCAAACTCCGAATGGTTTGAAACCGTTTGAAATCGCTCCTAGAACAAACCTAATATAAATCTAACATTGTTGGCCGAGCTTTAAGGTAAAGATTATTAATTTTATTAATTCATTTATTTCCGGCTGATTGATTTAGTTATTGTGGTTTTCGTTATTAACTGATAATATCATTACTGCAATCATTATTGAGGCGGCTACTAATTGATGCATTTGGATTTACATATCTGTATTAATCTTAAGTAAACCAAAGTGATCACTTCGGATAGTAGTGCTTGGAGTTTGTGTAAGGCATAGAGTACCGAGTTTACCAACATAATTGGTCTCAGTACAATCATCATATTGTACATCATCATTAATTACTTAATAGCTTTTTTGTGGTCATTCCTTTGTTTTTAAGTTTCACTGTAAGACTATTGCTGATTTAAGTAAAAAACCCTAGAAGCCAATAGATCGAACCGTAAATTAGGAGTGTGTTTTTTTTTGTATTTAATAAGACGTGCCTAACCCCGCATAAGACCAGTGGAGCTTTTCCAGTTTAGCTGGTAGAACTAGTGGCGCTCACGAACTCCACACCTGGATCCGTGTATTGCACACATTACTCTCCGGTGTTAGGTTTGTTTGCTTTAATTAAAATCATTTCCTTTCTAATATTAATAAGAAAATCGTGTTGCAAATTTGGCGCCCAACGTGGGGCTATTTTTTTAAGAGACCTTTTGAGCCAAATTTGTTACCGTTGTGTAAAATGACACATTTCAAACAGTGTCAATACAAAAGCGAAGTTTGGGCAGATCCTCATCTCTTTACGATAAAATGTAATATTACTACCTGGATAAAGAAGAGTATTTTCATTCACTGAAGGCAAATAATTTGGAAGACTTTTTGAGAGAATCGGGTTTCTAAGATCAGTTTGTTGTTGTTGATTGAAAAGTTGAGGACTTGCTGAATGTGTTGTTTTCTGATAGCATACATTGAATTTCATAAGCCTTGATGATTCTGTGTCATCTTCCGGGAGCTTAAGCAGATTGCTGAATGAAGAAATAGGTAAATATTTCTATTGTTCCGATTGATGCCTTTGATATTTTCGAGATGAAAATAGCAGTCATCGTGATGGTTTCTTGGATCCCTCCAAACTTTATGGAATTGTTTTTTTCAACTGTCCACTGTCGCAAATGTTCAAGGCGTATTTTACACACGGAATGTGAAGGTCAAAATGTATCCTGATCCCCCAAGTGAACGCCAAAACAGGCCAGATAACTTCTTTTCACAAAGTCGAAAATTCGGTTTCTACTTTCTTTCACACACAATATAATGCACACAGCTACTGCTTGTAAATGCCATGGTTGTAACTAAATGTGTATATATAAATAAAGAATGTTGGAAATTTATACAAAATGATAGCACAACTTCACCTACGAAAACTCAGTAGTAAACTGAAACAGGTAGGTATCTTGTATCTCAAAAACTAAAGTTTCTACCAACAAAGACCTGCATTTTTGAAATCAGTACACCAAAACTAGCCAAAGTAAGTACTTGCTTTTCCGGCAACAAGCTATGTAATGCATTGTTTCCCTTTATCCAATTACTGTAAAATGTCAATATATCGCTTTCCTTCCCGTTTGAGTATCTTATCTCATCTAGTCTTTATAGACTTGTAGAGTAATTTATTTGACTTCTGATGAAAAGTGCATCGAGCGTCCATTATACATTAGGAGTCTTTCATCGCCAATATTTACGTTAAATTATAACAATGTCTGAACCCATCTTTAGGTTAAAGTCCAATCATTCCACGAGCTAATTAAAAATGGAAAATTGATACTGGAGGAACTGCAAGCTATCGGTTTAGATGTGCGAAGCTCGCTAGCCAGTTTACAGCGCCGGCGCCGGCCGGTTGAAGTTGAAGTTGCGGCAGTGCTCATCAGCTACTGTAGTATTTGGCTAATCTGAACAAAACTTAATGTAAGTTGAAGATTTCTCTTAGTTAACTCTATTTTGCTCGAATAACATCCACGCCTGTGACTTCTTGATGCGCCAGGAGGCGGTATAATTTTCTGAAATGTATCACCTGGTTATCCCAAAGGTGACTTATTTTTAATTTGCTTTTATGAGTTTGGCTACAGAGTTTGCTAGAACTTCAGATAGCGAGAATGAAAAGTTATACTTATTACTACTCCAAAGAGCTTCCGGAATTTGATACTCTATTAATTCAGAGTTTTGGACCACAATGCCAAAAGGCGTTGCACTAACCATGTTAACAGTACTTACCAGGAGTGATGATTACAGCTACTAGGTTGATTTTCTAATTCAAGTTTTTTTCAAATTGAAACTAGGGCTGTTCTGGTGTCTATCCCTCTTTCATGATCCTTTTTTTTCAATGGAATATTTTTAATTCTGTTTGCTGTCTTTTGATTTGATGTCGTCAATAAGTTTTACGAAGAATATTCATTCTACCATTGCGGGCCATGGTACTTAACATAACTAATTATTAGCTACTCAAATTTGCTATTAAAGTGACCAGTGAATAATACATTTCACATAAAGTGATGACGTATACGTATTCAGTAAATAATATATTTTTTTTATTCCTACGAGTTTTTATGAACCTATTTCTTGTTGACAACTTTCAACCAAATACCGGGAATTTAAATAATGGCTTCTACTAGTAGTAATAAGTATTGATAATTATGCGGCAAAATAAGAACTTATTACCAATCGATAATCGATGCAAAACGGTGGGGAAGTCTAAATTGTTTTTCTCAAGAGGCCTAACAAAAACAGCCTTCCACAAACTTATGCCGAATATCACATACATCAGTGTTTTTCTTTGATCGTCTGCCAGTACATATCTATAAATACTCAACCTATATACAAAAAAAAAAACCACCAAACTTTGAACCTTTTAACGACAACAAATCAAATTACTGCCTTCTTGTTGCGCCTTCACACAAGCCACATATCAATTTGTCAATCCTAGACTCCGCATTTTATCTGTGCACTTTGCAGTGCTTTTACCTTTCGGGGTGAAGAACCTACGTGGCCGCTCTTCAAAGCGTGAAATGGGTCAAACTTG
Source organism: Pissodes strobi (assembly GCA_016904865.1). Taxonomy (NCBI): domain Eukaryota; kingdom Metazoa; phylum Arthropoda; class Insecta; order Coleoptera; family Curculionidae; genus Pissodes; species Pissodes strobi. The sequence goes on from MU181972.1 coordinate 766,616, forward strand.
CTGAATTGCCTGCAGAAAATTACGAGTTTAGTACCCGGAGATCGCTGGTTCGTAAAGTAGAATCAGTGCAGATTTTGCCGGCGAAAACTGGGTATTATGCAAAACTGCCACTAGCATATCTAGATTTTTGTGAATTACCGAGATGAAAAAGCCGATAGTGATAGTTTATTGAATTATTAAAGAAGCTTTATGGATGCCGGTTGCAATAGTAGAGTAGAAAAGTCGACTTTTCCAAGTCACTTAGGATATCACTAACCCCAAAGTATGTCGAGACAAGAGGTGGAGAAGTTCGATGATCTTGCCTGGGGATTATGCTGATTTCTTCAGGCGCAGAGCTCAGTGCAAGCTTTTATCTCAGACTAGTTATTCGAACTTTGTATGTGGGTTTGAATCAACAATGACACTAAGAATTTTTGAAACTTCGTAAACTCCAAACGCAAACATAACGAGTTGCCCTTCGAAATGTTTTATGAAAATCAAATAAAGTAGTGCTGGGGGGACCTGAATTGGCTAACTTGTTTGCTCATCTTTTTGGTGTTTTCAGATCCAGCCTTCCACCTCGAAACATTTGTAAAGGATTTCCTTTATTAAATATTTTACCAATAATCGAAGAAAATTTTGTAAGTTTGTATCAAACTTTAGAAACTTACTCAACAGATAATTTCATGTGTGAATATTTCTATAGACAAAAGTCGATGAGTAGTTTCTAATTAAGTATGATTATGATAATGTATATAGAAAATAAAGCAGATAAAATATTAATGTGACAAATCGTTTTGGTTTTAAAAATCATTTTAAAACTAAATTTATAGGTAAATGAGAATTTGGTAAAATATATTTTTGAAACTGATCAGAAAGTAATTGGATGACAGAAAAATGGCATTCAAAAAAATAAGTATGATAAGTAGGACGGTTCTAAAAATATACTCTTTTTGAGGAGAATAGTTAAAGTGATCATTTAGTCTCAAACAAGCAGTTATTTAATTCGAGAAAATTTGCTGCATATTGGCCAAGCACAAAACTAAAATGAGAACTATCGACACAAATTCAAATTCAAAATATGCTTTATTATCTCAAGAATTTAAGGATCTCATTGACAGAGAAAATAAACATAAAAACTAATGTAAAAGAAACACGTTAAAGAAAAGGCAAAGGCAAATTCAATACATAAAGTCAATAAAATCGGTGCAAATCCAAGTTAATTAATTTTAAGAAATGAAAATTAAAATATGCATAGAAATACACATTAAAATACTCAAAAACACACATATCAACACGTATATACATATTCACATACACAAATACACACCTACATATATGTATCGCCCCCCTGAATTTAATAAAATTTGGTGCACTTTGATATGAACTTATGCCTGATTCAATGGTGTGTTCCGTTTTGTTGGCAAGTTTACCGTTTATCTGTAATCGACATCTGTTTCAACAGAGCACATTATAATTTATTAGATTTTCGAATTCTGCTTAAAATTCTTAATAATTTTCATTAAGAGTACTTTTTTCGAAAGCTAAGTTTTTAAGAAAATCGTGCTCTAATATCGATCAGTAACAGAAGGGGTGGCCCCGAGCGGTCCTTGCACCTAGGCCACCTTGTACTCCCAGTCCGCATTAGAGAACCTCCAGGATGCCGGCCTTGCTTAAGAAAGCCCGCATCTTCTTCAGACTAACACGATGCACCAAATCTGGCTTGATTGGCGTCGCTCCTAAGATTCCGAATCTTGCGCGCGCAAAGGCGGGCATACCGTAAGTAGATAGTATGGGGTCTCATCCTCCTCCACGCACCATCAACACTCTCCCTCCTCTACAATTCTCATCAGACTCAGGTTCCGGCTAAGCCTACAGTGCCCTGTGTAGAATCCTACCAGGGTCCTGCACTCCTTCCTAGGTAGGCCCAACAACTCCATGGGGAGACTTTGTGTGCCTCATGAGCCTCGTTTGTCTCATCCCCGGAGCCGTTCGCCATACCTCTTCGGCCGGACCCTCTGTCTAGGCCTCCAAAGCTCTTTCGCGAACACTCTGGGAGGCCCCCAAACAGGGATCAGGCCCTACATCTACGTGCTGAGACTTCCCTGGCTAAGGCGTCAGCGGTCTCGTTTCCCGGTACACCCCAGTGTCTCGGTACCCAGACCAGCGAAACCCAAGTTCAATCAGCCCGCTCCTACACTCCTTCACCAACACGTGCGGATCGACTTCAGCGCCATGAGAGCGGCATTGCTGTTGGAGCAAAATACATTGAGCCTTATCTAACTCAAACTAATCCAAACCCATCATGATCGCAAAAATTTCCGCTTGAAAAGCCGTAGTCTGCTCGTCCAGTGGGATGGATAATTCCCGCCTCATAGCCTCACAGTACGCACCAGCTCCAGACAGTGTTCCCATTCTGGAGCAGTCTGTGAACCAGACTAGTCCATCACAGGATCCCACCCTTCCCTCCATCCAATCCTCCTTCGTAGGGAAGAGGAAGTCCTCGTCGAAGTCGATCTCAGGGACCTAATATCGATATTTTAATGTATACAATGCTATAAAATAAACAATAAATTAATCTAAACGTTGATGAAAAATCAGATGTTTAAAATGTGTTCCTGACAGTAAGCCAAATTCGGCGGAAACACATTTAAAACATTTAGAAGGTGCTCGATTCTCTTACACTCTCTTTCCATCCTTAGCTTTAAATCATCGATATCATTTGGCTTAGTTTTGAAAACTATATTTTTGAAGTGGCCCCACAAGAAGTGGTCGAGAGGCAACAAGTCCGCAGACCGAGCTGACCACTTGAATGCACTACTAAGGCCCATCCATCTTCCAAAGAAGAAGACAACTAGATATTGCCCAACATTCAGCATTGGGTGCTTGATTATTACCTAAAAAATCACGTTCAAATAATCAATATAACGGATACTTACGATTATTTGTAAATAATTGTGCAACAGCTGGGACAATTTCGGTTCTTCAAAGTTCTAAGATGGGATGTTACAGCCCAAGCAATTACCTTTTGGCGAGATTGGGTACGATGTTCGTGTATCCAACGAGGATTTTGCCTCGCCCAATACCGACAAGTACACCTATTAACTTTCCCATTAAAGAAAAGTTGATTCGTCAGAGAAAACTATTCGGTGGACAAAATTTGGACTAGCGTTGCAACGTTCATATAAAAGAGGTATTTATTTGTATAGATATTGGTATTGGCAAAGGGACAAGAGTCTTGTATTGTGGAAAGTATTATTTGTAAGCTGTGTGAATTTCATGTATTCAAGGCAAGCACTTTCCAGTAAAAATCGAGAGACCAAAGGCAAGATCTCGCGCTCCACAGAAATGGCCTACATGATTTCCTCATTCCAAGCTCTGAAGAATAAATATAGAATTGAAGAAATATTTGAAGCAGCTACCACAAAACTAGTTCCATATCTAAGAAAGAAATTAGCCTTTCTCAAGGTGGTGGAGTCAAGGTAACGAGAAGAATTCTGCATCAATCTGCAGTCTCAAAAACCTAGTAAATGACTAAAAGTTCACTGGATCATTATTTAGAACTATATTACTTAAAATACACTTAAATGTTAGGATATTAGTCTTTGAGGTATCAAAAGACAGTTTGTTAGAGTCACACCACGCTTTTACATGGGCCAAATCAGCATTAATCAAATCTTCCAACGTATCAGCAGCATGAGTATACCACAGGATTGATGGATATATCATCAGCAAAAAGAGTCAACCTGCCCACAATCCTCAAAGCAGCAAGGGCAGGAATAGAGCCGGCCAAAGCACTGACCCTTGCTGTACACCACTCTCAATTGATAAGGATTCTGATACCTCGTTATAAAAAAAAAATATTGTTTGAGAGCGGCCAGACAAATAATAAGACCCAAACCACTTGAGCGAAATCCCTCTAAAACCTTACAGACTGAGTTTATTCGACAATACTTTGTGCTCTCCACAGTAAAACGCTTTTGCAAGATCACAGAATACCGCTGCTGCCACTTGACAGTCATTCACATTCACATAGAGTATTGAGTTTTACATCAAAATGTATTGCGAATAGGATTTAAGTCGAGAAGGAGGACTGTTTAGTGTTATTTTATACCTTGACATTTATGACTGGAATTTTTCGGATATTATAGATTTGTTTAATGAATGCTCCCTTGAATATTTCAATCTAAATAGAAACTAGTTATGGAAATTTTTGTGCAAAAATGTATGACAAAACAAAGATAATATACTCCCACAGAAGACATGGTCATAAAAAAAAAAAGTTATATTTTACTCATTTTATGATAGAAAATGAAGCAACAAAAAAGCGAAACTAGTATCGACAACTTCTTTAAAAGTTCTATTATTTCTCCCTCTCTTTCCCCAACTATAACTAATGGGGATATTTTATTGTATTTAGTTAATAATGGAATCACACAGCAAAAGATCATCTTGTACTGAAAGGTGATAAAACACTCTCTGCCCACAACAACCTGAAAGAATAAAACAACAATAAAAAGGTACTAAAATGTGAAAATCGATTTTTCGTATACAATATAATGGCGTAATTGCACACAGTGGTTGCTCAAAGAAACGGACATTATGGGATTCTATGTTATAAGTATATCGACTTAAATCCTACTTGCATTCGGTCCCTTCCAGGAAATCAGCCTCACTGTAACAGATGATTATTTATTTCGTTGATTGCAGCTAACAAAGACACAGAAAAACAAAATAATCAAAGTCGCAATCGCAATGCCTTCATGGCACCGCGGTTTTTCCCAATTATGTATAATTTTGTTCCCTTTCAAGAACAATTCAGATCTCCTGGCTTTCACGAGATCACGACTATTCAAATCGCAGCTTTCTATTCCTCAGTTCGGTGCATTTTTAATCTTTTTAACTGATTTAACTTTGACATTTCGGATTTTTTGCATCGAAACGATTCTATTAGTCGAATTGGCAAATTTAATGGTGCAGCAAGAATAAATAGTGATTAAGATAAGTTTTGAAACACCTGTTATGCCGTGGCTAAATAATATATATTTATTTTATGCACACTTAGTGGCACCACAATACAGCTTTTTCCAAATGCATGCTAAGTTAACTTTTAAAATTTAAATTTTTAACCAATGGATGGCAGCATTCAAACACCATGTAGAATCGTGACGAAAGTATTAATTTTCTAAAAACCAACAGTGATGAACTAAATGCGGACGTAAGTTATTATAGGTACAATGATCCAGATTACCGCAAATTTTCCAAATTTTTGCTTTGGTTAAAATTTGATTGTTTGGTTGTTCTTTCTGTACTTACATTGAATCGGTATCTCATTTTGATGAGAGACTTGGTGAACTTCTATTCCGTGTTCTGATATACATAATTATGTTTGTAAACCTGTCTTCTTCCATTCTGTCCATTGCGCTTTTCCAGATCTTTTCCATCTAACTCCGCCTTGTACATTACACCTTTATTTCTTTCGTCGCTTCTTCATCTATAATCCGTCTCAAAATATTGTCTAAAGGATCTAATCTCGTATTAATACTTGGTGATATGTCTCGATTATTTTAAAAACCTGATGCTCAATTTTATTCATTCCGAGTTCTATTAAGAGTATATTTATCTGCAAATTGATCAGTACTTTGTAATACGCAGAAGGGGATCATAATAGAATTTGTTGTGTATGTCACACATTTCCTCTCCTAGATCACTGGGATTTGTTGATGTATGCTTGAAAATGATGATGAATAGATTATGATGAAGTTCGATATCAGTGGAAGCTATTTTGAAAAAAAAATGCCTGATTTGAGAATGTCATCACTGAAACTTGTTGAAATATTCCCGAAGAAAGTGATGACCATTAATGAACAGTTGATGACAAGCTACAGTATCATTAGATGCTTTTGTTTTGATTATCTCATCGATGGGATTTTTATAGGAATCCTTAATTATGAAGATGGACAGATTCTGATGAGATTCAGTAAGAATAGAAGTTATTTTGCTTTCTCATTTCTAATATGAAAACTGGCTTCTAAAATATTACTTTGCGGCCAGCGTAATTTATATTATGATTATGACATCTTGAGATTAGACTTTTTAAAATATCTAAGCACACTAAATCCACTTTTTCCTTAAGAAATGCTGAATTTATCAAGAAAGCATATCATTGCCAATCACTAGTGATACACCAAATGAAGTTAGCATAATTTTTGGAAGATCCCTTTAATACTTCCTCACTGAAGGGATCATGGCCAACGAATCCGTTCAGTGATTCTATAGACAAGTTTATCGTGATTGCCAAATTTCCTTCCAGTAACATAAAAAAAATGTTTGAAGATTTGCATCTACCAATAGTTAACAGTATATTCCAGATGTTGCGTTACCTCATTGATTCTGTGAGCGGATCAAGGTATTCTTAGAAGCATTTTCTGAACACACTTCTTACACGCATCTATTCTGGATCTAACTAAGATCATCAGAATTAATGCCTCAGCCCCAACAAGTTTTTGACCTGTTTGATCATCGCAATTTCGGCAACTGGCATTCATCTTCTTATTCCGGTGGAGGAGTTACCTTTTCTGCTTATATGAGAACCTAATTATTTCTTTGAATAAAAATCCAAAGTCTTCCATGTTCCATGTGTTGTTTTAAAATGGAACTAGAAGGTCTAATACATTAAAACGATAAGAAAATGCAATATTAATAGTGATTGACAATAAACTAGAGAGATAGTTAAATGAAGGATTAGATCCATGCAAAGAGAGCATTATAGTGATTCGAAATGCATTTCAAAGATGGTCTGTTCTATTGCATTCCATGGAGACATGGGCTATGGAAATATCGATCTTGGCTTATCCATTCTGTTTATATGGAACTCTATGTACTTTTTCTTTAAGGATCTCAACGACTTGTATGTTAGATGTGTTGTTTTAGAATTAATGGGACTGGAAAAATCATGCAAGATCTCCAGAAAGGAAGACGCTAACCAAGCGATGGCATGAAAGTTGACCAAATGTCCTCAAGAACAGATTATATTAATGATGGAGTTTATTATTAATGATCATTGGTAGAGATGTAGATGACCAAAACAAGATTAGCAGTGGATCAGAATAGCTTCTAGACTTTTATCGTGCTTGGGAAGTTGGCTACATGAACGATGAGATCTAGACAAGGAAAGAACTGCAGTGATTCGAAATGGTTCCCGAAGATATAAGAAAATATCAATGACCTAAGGTATGGGATACGCTAAATGTTACGTGTGAGTCTGTTCTGTAGTATCGAATGGAGAACAGTCGTCTGTCAGTGCCATGACTGGTAGGGTGGCCAATGAACAAATTCTTTGATGAATGGGAAAACAAATAGAGCTATAAATAACGATGAAGAGACGAAGAATCAACTATTCTGATCATGTAATGAGAAACTCAGAATTTCAGTTCCTCTATGGAATGAAAATAAGAATTGAATAAATGCCAAATGTACAGAGAGACTCACATTACCATCAACTAACATCCAGTTGTGGATAGACAACCTAAGAAGAACTGTCAGAATAAAAAAGGGAATAGAAAATATAAGATGCACTTTTTAGTGTTTGGCTGTGTAGGTGTTCGAACATCTGAAGCTCGATCCATCGTCGGAAGAATATATTATTACATAATGGTTGCCCGGATTTAAGAGTCGTAAAGCGGCCGATCAAAGACATTGCTGCCGAGCTAAAAGCGGGCTCGTAAACTCCGCTGAAATCGCTATGCCGCGATGCCGCCGGTGCCGTGGAAATAGAGAGAGAATAGGATCTAGGAAACGATTTTCAACAATAAGAACCTGTGAATAAAAGAAGCGAATTGGCGAAAGACGCTTCTATTTATTGCATGTATCAAAATTAATCAGGTAGATGATACCATTAATTTTTTTTTTTGTGGGTACGTCTTATGCTCTCATATAAATAACGTCAAAAATTTATGTTTCTGCATAGACTGTTTAAAAAGTGCATCAGTGACAGGAAATTTAATATTCTGAAGTTGGAAATGCTTGGAAGGTTTCCTAAAAAAAAAACAATGATCACTACTAGTTCTTCAAAAGGTCGTACGAGGTGAAAATAGCATCTTAAAGAGTTGGTTAGCTTATTAAATGATACGCCATATCTTTGTCAGTTTTACATGGTGCAATAAATATATGTGGTCGGGATACACAAATTCTTTTATTATTGCTTAAAACCATAAAGAAGGGTGTGGTATTTTAATTAACCACTTTTAATGGACAGTATAACATAGGGTGGTGAGAGAAATTGAAACATGTATTCGGTATTGATATAATTTAATAATGCAGGTGTAAATTGCATTTAAATATAATGGAGATAAATAAACAGTGTTTTTTATGTTAAATAGAAAATATATATGTAAAATTCTTAGACTAAAACTTTCAATCACTCATCATTCGTTCAAGTATAAAACTACAATTACAAAAGGTTTCTTAAAATTAGAAATGTCTACTGAAGACTCTTGATTGTTTGATTTAAAAATTAGTTTTTTTCTTTCTTATTTTAATACTTCGTTCTCCAACTTAGCAACTTTCACACAGCATACCTTTCCACTTTGACTGCTTTACCTGCCTTGCTTTACAGGAATTCGACCAGGAATGTCAGTCTGCCTTCCGCCATTTTATGTTCCAATTTCCAACGGGAACGGGGATGCTATCGTTTCTGACTTCGAAGAATTGCTTTAAAAAAGCTCAAAAGGAGGTCTTTGTCCAACCTTGGACAAAGATAACTGAGGTGCACGAAATATTCCCTAATATTTGTGCATACAAGAGAAATTGGCCCAAAAAGGAATTTGACCTTTTGGCGCGAAGAGGCACTTGCTAGAGCTCGGTAGCACGACCGACCCAGCAACGTGGAGTGTTTGCAGTGCACTGGACGTGCACTGAATTGAATAATTTCTTTCGTCGAGCGGCTACTGGCGCCACGATCAAATAAAAAGTGGGGATTTGCACTTTGCCGAATTCGTTTGAGATTAAAAGGGCAGAAGCTGTTTTCTTTCTTTATTTGACAGACTGATTGTTCACAAGGCTGACGGAGGCAAATACATTAACTTGAAAACGATTACTAGTGAAAGTTGGCTCTATTGTAATCTCTTATATTGACAGCACTGCTGTACAGGTTCGAACTAAGGGATCATCCGTCTAGGGTTGGACTAAGGAGCATTAAAGAACTGGCAAATGCTAATTTAAATGCATAAATTGGGTTGTCCCCGGGGTAAAATAAATCTATTTGAGTTTAATTATGGCTCATTCATTCTACATACATACAGGGGGTTCTCACCGAACTATACGGTGAAAAACGATAGTTTCTACACGTTTTGGGGTGTTTCCCCAACAATATGGAAGTAGGATTTTTAATTGCGTTTAATCAATACCTCCTACAGAAATGCCTGACGGCTTACGCGTGACGTTATCAAATCTAGGCAAAAGTTGTTTAGAGGCGTATATTTAAATGTGCAATGTCCTTTAAAATTTCACAGTTAAGTAGACATTTTAGATGCAAAAATCTCAAAAAAATGTAATAATTTTGCAAATTTAACTTTTTTTTAATGTATTTATTTAAGCTGATAATGTTTTTACTTATTTTTTTTAAATCAAAAATTAAATTGCAGTTTACTTACCTTTTTCTGCATACGTAAATAATATTTAAGGGCTTCCCGTTAAAACAAGGCTGCGAGTCATGAACTCAGCCCTTAGATTCATAGGATTTTTTTTAAGGAAAATTAGCAGCCTAACTATGAGAGATCTTGATGATCGAGATATCGATTTCTACTAAGTCGACCGAGGTACATAGAAAAATGTCAACCATTTTGATACCTGTTAAAATCCTGCCAAACGACCGCACTCATCGTTTTCAATTTTTGATATTTTGTGATATGTCATTTGACCTTTTTGATTTTTATGACATTTATGAGTTAAAAAAACATAAAAAATGACGTAGCTGTCAGAACCTGTCATTTGTTTTTATAGAAAAAGAAATACTTAAATCTGGTTCTTTTTCATTTTAAGGTAGTTTAATCTAAAATGCATACAGGTTTCAGATTTTATCTCGGATTTTATTGTTTGGGTTAGATTGGATATATTATTGAGGTCTAATATTTATTTATTAAAAGTCTCCAGTTGTGACTTGCGATTTCTTTGAAAAATTTGTCTCAAACTACAATGAGTAGTAGGCCAAATTGTAGTATAACGTCCAATATGGCAACACTGGATACACGATACATCGTGTTGGGACTCTGAATTTCAATCGTCCAGCGGTCCAGCAGCATGACAATTATTAACGTTAAATAGGGAAGTACGCGTAATAAAATAATCAATACTTTTACTGGGCGCTCAGTCAATTGTATTCTTATGGCAAAAGCATTTGACTAGATGTAATGACGTCACTGCAATTTTAATATTAGCCAGTAGGCCTTTCTGTAGGAGGTAATGATTTTATGCCTGATCCAGCCTAAGAAATCAAAATGATTCACAAAGGTGATATTATATTCAAAATGTTTATAAATTACATATAGCCGCTCAAAACTGTGTTTAGGTCTTACAACTTGTAATTTTTTCGAAAATGAACTAAGTCTTTTACGTTAATTTAAAATTTATAAAAACAAAATCAAACCTTTCCCACTCACAGACAAATCAACATATTTTTTCGTTAATTATTGATATTTTCTGACGTTTTCAAAATTTATCAATTATTGTTTAGCAATTTTTTCGCTCAATTTTACTTTTTAAACGAAAAAAATGGTACACGTTGGTGCACAATGAGTAATTGCAAAAACGTACCGAAAGAATACCAAGAGTTAACGTATTGGTTTATGAGTATTGTTTGGTTTTGTTTGTTTTGGCAATACTTTGTCTGTGTATCGTAGATGCCATTATTTTCTTAAACTGTTAAATGGCGGTTGCATAGACAAAGAAAATACATTTAAATTCCAGGAAATTTTTGGGCGACTACGTACCAGAAAGCAAGAGTTATCGCTACTGAAAGTAATGGATATTTATCATTTCAAGATTCCTAACATCAACACCGTCTACAAGTGAATTTGTATAGGATTACTAAAGTAATTATTTGAAACTTATTTAAAAATCGAATCATTTATTCTTATGATTGATCAAAGAAAAGTACAAGAAAATGTCAAAAAAATATCTACATAAAACAATCCCGTCAGTTCTCTTGTTTCCCACATTTTTTTCTTTGAATCAAGCAGACGCCTGTCCGGTTTTCTTGAGAAATATAAATTGCTTAATACATCACAATTCGGTTTTGTAAACTTCATGAGCACGAATGATGCTATATTCTTATTCTTACGTTTCTTGTTCTGTGGACTAAATTAGGATGATGTTGCTGCAGCGGTGTTTTGTGATCTCAGAAAAGATTTTGACTGTGTGAATCACGAAGTACTTATCAAGAAACTTGAAAGCTATGGTTCAAGAGTACTAGAGCATTAGACTGGTTTACCTCCTACTTGTCAAATAGGCAAAGTGTCAGCATAAACAATACTAAATTACAAATTGAAAGTAACTGCAGGTGTTCCCCAGGGATCTATAATCGGATTCTTATTATTTCTAATGTATGTCAATGTCCTGCCCTATTTGAGCATATCTGGAACTCTTACCATTTTCGCAGACGGTACCACTATGCTCTGGCGGCACAAAGATTCTCTGCAACTTGAAGATTTAATCACTCTCAAACAATGGTGTGATGCTAACTCTTTAGCACTGAAGTAAGTAAAACAAATGTCTTGTATTTCAAATGCGATTTAACCAATATTCTATTGGATACCAAACCTGTAAATTCCTCGGTCTTCATATTGACGACAGGCTGAAGTTTGCAGATCATATTTTGTCTTTAAACAAGAGGCATGCACAAAGCTGCTATGCAATTAAGGTGATCTCTCGCGAATTGGATGCCGAAGTTGCAATGAGTGCTTACTTCTTCGCTATGGCATATGTTTTTGGGGATGTTGCAGGATTTATCTTTTCCGATCAGTTTTTGTCTTGTAGAAGAGAGCAAAAAGATTTGTCTGCAGGGCGAAACCCAGAGAGGCATGCGGATCCCTGTTCCTCTCCTTAAGGATACTTTATTTGGCTTCATTGCTTGTTCTGGAAACGGTATGTCTTGTCCATGAAAAATTTCGATCGAAAATTGAATAACAGCATGGTTATGTAACTCGTTTTAATAACTTCACTGTGAAACTTTCTGGGCTAATAATCAAAAACTCTGTCATATGTTCTGGCAAAAAAAAGTCTAATAAGCTTCTGGGTTCCCGAGACAAGAAAATGGCTGTAGAAAGTGTTTCATAAAAGCGGTAGAAGAATTTAAAATTGGAAGAGTTTACTATAACGTGGATGAGTTCTTTTTGGACCCAATTGCGTTATTTGGACTGGGTTGGCTTTATTTAATTATATGTTTAGAATCATTAGTATAAGACGTAATTTTCATCATCATAGCGATCCTAACTTTGGAGGCGGCTGCTCTGAGAAGTTCGGTTGATGTACATCCATGCCATTCTCGCAAGTTGCTCAGCCATGATATTCTTCTGCTTCCTACACTTCTTTTGCCTTGGATTTTACCTTGTATAATCAATTGCAGCATGTTATATCTCTTTCCTCGTATGACTTGTTCCAGGTATTGCAGCTTTCTAGTTTTGATGGTTTCTACAATCTCCAGCTGCTTGTTCACTCTCTTCATGACTTCGTTGTTTGTCACGTGTTCCGTCCATGATATTTTTAGGATTCTTCTATACACTCACATTTCAAAAGACTCAAGTTTCTTTACAGTTGCTGCTTTCAGGGTCCAGGCCTCCTTTTGATAAAGAAAAGTCGAAAAGACAACACCTTGCTATCCTGATTCTCAGATCTGGGTTCAAATCCCTTGTACTGCGCACTCTTCTCAGTTTATTAAAGTTTATTCGTGCCTTTCCTATGGGTATTTTAATTGATTTAGAGTAGTCGTTGGTAGGCTGATCATTCGTTTTTTTGACGTTTATTGTAAGCACATATTCCTGACCGCATTCAACTATTTTGTTCATTAGTCTCTGAAGATCCTCTAGACTGTCTGCTAATATAACTGTATCGGCCGCGTACCTGATCTTGTTAATCGATGTTCCATTGACCTTAATACCAGCTATTTCTCCCTTAAGCGTTTTTTCAGGATCTCTTCAGAGTATGCATTGAAGTAGTGGGGACAATATACATCCTTATCTAACTCCTCTTCTAATTTCGATCCCTTCTGACATTTGGTCGTTAATGCGAGCCTTTGCCCGTTGTTATAATATCAATTTGATATGATCCGGAGATCGTTATGGACTATCTGCTTCGTTTTGAGGACCTTTATTAATTGATCGTGACGGACTTTGTCGAAGGTCTTGTTATAATCTATGAACCTTGCGTATATGCAAGAGCGTACGCAGGATCTGAACTGGGGGGGGGGGGGGGGGGGGGGGCAGACCAATAAAAAAGCACAATGGTTTTTCTCCTCTTTTTATAAGTTATTAATAACCTCATTCTATTCTAGGGTCTAGTCTAGTCTATTGTACCTCTCGCTAGGTACGCCCTTGCGTATATGTCCTGGTTAACGTCCAAGCATCTCTGGATTAATACGTTAAATGCAAAGAGGTTCTCACGCGTACTCAAACCTTTACCGAACCCGACTCTGTTTCATCTATATCCATGTCCAGCTATTGGTATATTCGGTTGTGGATTATCTTTAGAAACAGTATTAAAGTATGATAATGCCTCATACTGATGGTACGGTGATCATTACATTCCCTAGAGTTTGTGGCCATTATACATAAGGCCTAACCAAATCATTTCGGTATAGCTCCTTGATATTAAGCAACTGCTAGAGCTATATTTAATCGGCTTTGTCTTTTTGGCTTCCTCCAAACCTCCAACCCTCTTCCGATCCTGAATCCAATTCAGGTCTCATCAATGAAGGTTAGAAACCGTCACTGCGGTAATATCCAGTTTGGTGTTCTCAAGCCCATTGCAGTCGCCTACGTTTGTGTGTCAGATTTATTCGTGACTGTCTGCAGCATTTAGAAGTCCCCTAGACATTGTACGGCTTGATATTAACGCATGATATGTGTGCTGAAATTAAAATTGTAGCTCTCGGACTGGTGCTAAGTGCTAAGCGATTTCTCCTAGAATCCTGAACAATATAGCAAACTTGTCTAAAATTGCTTGCTCTTCAATTACCGGATCTCGGACAGAAAGCAACATCACTAGTTTCTTTAGATCGCCGTATCGTACGATGGGGGTTGTACAATGCTTAATGACCGGCAAATTGATGCATTGAAAAACACTCCTCATACAGAGCGATAATTCTGGCTTATCAGAAGTAGACATTTTTGTCGGTTTTTTAATAGGACTGAAATAGATTGGCATACGTGTTTCTATACAAATTTAAACAACAATCTCGGTATTTTACTATTTTGCTATTTAATGGTTTTAAATACTGGATTACAAGAAAGACAGTCATTTTGAGATTCACGACTAGATTTGACGTTGGTATTATCTTAAGAGAGCCATAAACCAAAGAAATAACCCACCTAGAAACCGCCAGGAGCTCAGAATTGGCGCTCAAGAAGAATGTGCCAATTTAACCCAAGACACAATTAATAACCTTATATATAATTGGAATGTATCGACGTTCTTGTCGTTTTACAAATGTTATCATTTTTGTTTCACCGCTTTGTCTATATGTCTTTCAAAACGTTAAAACCAGTAGTATGGCATTTATTTGTGATAATTCGTTGAACAACCCCTCAAACATGGGCGCCGGCAGAACAAATTTCAGGGAGGGGGGGGGGGGAAATAACGTGTAGGTTTTTTCCTTTAAATTTTCTTCTAAAAATTTAAAACCCATGCTCTCAAACTACCCTGTACAGAAATATCACAGCTATATTACGTTCCACGACTCAAAAAGATGGGGGGTCCAAGACTTTTGCAGTGACTCTATCTATATCATATCTTCATATTTTCTATCGAATTTCAATTTGTACCGTTGTAATATTTATTACAAGTCAAATCTTGCACGCTAAAATAACCATCCATTATATTATAAGCAAACTGTAATGAAAACCTTTATTTTATTTACTTTTTTAAATTAAAAAGAGCATTTTATGGAAGAAATTAAACGGCTTTTAGCACAAAATTAAAATGTATTTATTAATTCATAATGAAAACAGTTTATTGCTTCACAAAACAGGTAACCAAGCATGTTACCATTTAAGCTGTCTAACAGTTCTAATATATCTAGTCTATAACGGAAACGCATTTACAGAAAAATAATTATTATGTAAAATTGACGGAATAATTTCTTAAATAGTATATCCATAAATATTTTAAAAATGTATAAAAATAGTTCTAAGACTAATTTGCCGAACTCCGTAAATCCAACCTCGTCGGTAAGCAACAATAACACATCGTTCAGTGAACCCTCGGGAAGAAAATCTGTTCATTGCGTGCATTTTCTCATTGTTGCCAAGTTTATCCAGGAATAGGATGCTCGAACTCTAAGAAGCACATAAGACAAATATTTGATAATTACGAGATTGCATTAAATTATAATCTACTTATATAGATTGCATCTGCACTAATAAAATGTGTAGAGGTTTTTTTGTTTGCATGTAGGGGAAAGCGGGGTAATGCCAACACCTTTGTTTTATAATAGTATTATGTATGTAGTATTATGTTACACTGGCTAGTTGCTGTAGACCTTTTAGAACCTCTATTTGCAAACATTTTTATTGTATTTTAAAGAAAGCTTTTGGGATAAGATCACTATGATTCACATAAAACTCAAATATGTTTTTTGGAAACATATTTCAACTACAAGTCAACAAACAACACACCCATAAATTCCGCGTACGTATGGTTTCGAGCGATCCTCGTGTCATTGCAATAGGCGCTGGTACACGTCTTTCTAAGGGAGTAGTTGATTTGACTAAACCTTAAGATCAGTCAGGTCATCTTCACTTATCTTCAGTAGTGGCTGAATACTGAGTAGGGGCACTAACTACAATAATGAATCACAATTACTGATCTCTTTCGTCAACATTCTTCAAATTTTAAATATATATATAATTAAGTTTTGTGAGTTCCATTGTCACTATATTAGTTTGTATTTTAAATTTAATTGAATTTTGTTAATTATATAAGTATTTCCTATATTTAACTGAATTGGGTGTCCTACTCTATAATTAATTACCAGTATTCACCAATCGATAAAAACGTATCACTACAAGGCCATAAGGGAGAGGGGGGAGGGAGAGTCAGGGGCAGTTGTCCCACCCTAAGCACTAGAAGATATCTATTATATTAACCTAACAAACATTTAAAAATTCATTAATTTCATATTAAAATATTTTAGACGTTGTTCAAACCCCGCAACACATTTAATCTATTTTAAATGTGCTTAAAGATCATCACCAATGAAATTTTAAGAAAAAGCAATAAAATCTGAATACAGCTAGGAGTGATCTGAGTATTTTAAGAATTGTGGGACACAAATATATCGCAGCAACCATCCAGCAGACAATATTTCAGAGTTCTGCCGACGTTCCCTAATAATTCCCTACCTTGACCTAATAATCTCTTCGATAGAATTACGGCTCTCCAACGAAAATACCATGGCCTTTCTTCTAATATACCTTCATCCCCTACATAGATAATGGACATGATGGCGGGTGAGCTAAAAATAAATATTGCCCTTTCTATAATTTATTACAACTTTCAGGACCTCGAAGGTGAAATTGAAGCGTGACATAAAGTTTAGAGACAGAGAAAATTAAGCGAAACTTTCTTAGAGATCTGGATCAGCCATTTGCCATTTGCTGCTATCTTAAAGGAGTCAGAATCATTTTCCCAACAATCTGAAAGGCTCTTTAAATTTTGGCAGCCTTGCCTTGCACTACTTGTACCACAGAGCGGTGGTTTAGCTTTAGCTCTCTTTGCAGAATCAAAACATGGTTGCGCAGCACGATATGTGAAGAAAGACTAAACCCACTTGCCATGATTATTGTTCATCGAAAATTCTTTTTTGACAACTATGAAAGATTTATTAATTGTGTAGTTGACATTTTTATAACCAATCTTAGAAAATTTATTTTTAAATAAATGCGTTTATGAAGAAAATTGCCTATTTATTTTGCTCCTTTCTTTTCGGCCTTGGTTTTAATATCAAAGTTTCTGATTGTCAACCCCCCATCCCACCCACCTCACAAGCTGGCGACGCCCTTGTATCACTATCGAGTACACTATTTCGTTAATATATTGTATTTAAAAAGTAGTTAAAATTATACAGTAATTTCTTTAAAAACATTTATTTTGTGCAACTCCCCCTTTCCACAATTATCTCTTCGTAACTACCCTTCGGGCCATTGAAGTCGAATATAATTTTATATACATTTTTCTGATTCTATATTATACTGTTGTTGTAAGGAGTGGGTGATAGCTGACGTGAATGTACTATTTTTAGGTCTAATTGGTTTTTATTTAATTGAAAAAACTTAAATTATTTTCTTTCGTTAGTATTTTTTGGCAACTTAGCTATAGAGCAGACTAATCATGACCGATGTTGAAGCTGTCAGGTGTTTTCAAAAACCACAAATATATAATTGGAAGGATATTTTCACATGTCTCAACGTATTTTTATAATAAAATCCACAGTGAAATCTAGTTTGAAATCACATGGAACATTAATATTGAAATGTAAATGGTTTTCTGGGGAGTAAGCTAGAATACGGATAATTTCCACATTCAGGCAACGCCCAAGACGATGCATTTCCAGATAGGATTATTTTGGAGTAGACTGCATATATGCTTGCTCCTTTCATCTAGCATGACCCATATTTTCATTGGTGTATTTAGAGGCTGAAAATAGAAATTCACTATTCGAAATTTGATGGGCATTTCTTACTGCAATGTGCTAAGTTCTTTTGAAATCTTATATATCCTATAACATAATAATATGTGATACCTTTAAATTATTTGAATCAAAATCTGGTTTAATTAAATATTGACAATTACCGCTCTGTATCCGACTAGCATATTTTCTCAAACATGTTTTAGAAATGATAATGAATGAATGCTCAATAGATTCATGACTACGAACATACCATTGTGTTGAGAGGAATAATTGTGTCATTGCATTTTTAGGTAGTAGAATTTTGTAGTTCGGTTGTAAACACGTCACGATTTATTGTCATAAACAGTGACCTATTCGTATGCAAACTTTTGGCATATTATGACATAGGGGGTCCATCCTTGAAATGGCTATAGTCCTATGTCGCAGAATGAAAACATTTTATTCAAATTTCAACACCTCAATTCGATTATCTAAGCAGCTCATAGGTGATCCAGTGGCGGCACGGTGAAGGAGGACTTTGAGACTTAACACCCAAGTGGGACTCAGCATCAACAAACAATAATAATTGTAGTCTACTTGTTTTTTATTGATTCGACACTAAACAAAATATATTCGTTTGCTTACATAATAGTTCAGGTGACAAAGGGAGTGTACGCCTTTATCCGCAAATTTGAATTTTGGTATTAAATTGAATTAGTTTAGTTTAGCGCAGGTTGTTTGTGTTGATTTATTATGAGATAAATAAATAATAAACAGTAGATTTGGCTCTTAATTAAAATTTATTGTAACACGCATGCACTAGGAACGTCTCGACTTAACTAACTTTTTCTACCCCCTCTCGTACCCGTAATAATCGAAATAACCACTTTCAGGCCATAGGACCGAAGAATTTTAGACAGCGGTTCTAGTCATAAGGTAATAGCCCTCGTGCTTTAAAAATAAATATTCACGTACCTATTAGTTTCAGCTTTAAAATTATTTCTGCTTTCACAAGTATTAAAACATGGATTAATCTTTGAAAGTCCAAAGTCCCCTCAAAAATTGATATTAAACTTAACAATGCAGTCTGGGAATAAAAACAACATGGTTTAACTTGGTTGCTTAGATTAAAAAAAAACCTAGAAAAACCTAATCAGACCATGAAATTACTCTAAACCTAATCCAGTTCTAAATTCCAGAAACCTAGGTGATGGCAACGGTTTCTTCAACATATCAGCTTTACCTGTGGACATATAATTTATTTCCATTACATTTTTCTCACTTTGATTCCTAGAAAAATGATATTTAATTTCAAAGTCAATCAAATCAAATCAAATCAAATCCACTTGAGATTCCCTGATTGAGATGGTAGTATCATCGGCAAACAAGACAGACCCGGAACTAAGAAAGGATATTAATATAAACCAGGAATAGTAAGGGGCCCATTACAGACCCTTATGGCACCCCAGTGTTCATGATTCTTGTCTCCGACGACACTCCATCCACCACTACCCTTTGAGTTCGTCCTTCCAAATAGGATGTTAATAGGTTAATACTGTTCTGACCAAATTTATAAAGATGAAGTTTTTTGACAAGCAACTCGTGCGATACATAGTCGAAGGCCTTGCTTAGGTCGCAGAAGATGGTACCAATATGTTCTTTGTTTTCAAAACCATCCATAATGGTTGATACCAGATTTAAAATAGCTTGCACAGTATTACGTCCCACCCTAAACTCAAACTGCTCATCACACAGTAGTGAATTTGCCTCGAGAAACAGCGCCACTCTCCAAAACATACATTTCTCATATATTTTTGCGAAAATTGGAAGCAGGGGAATCGGACTATAGTTAGAGACATCCGTCTTATCTCCTTTCTTAAAGATGGGAATCACAATGGCTTGTTTCAGACAGGAAGGGAAAATACTCTTCTTGAAGCAAAGGTTTATAAGTTTTGTCAGTGGTACTGCAATGAGATCCTTGATGACCTTAATAAATTTAACAGACAAACCAACAACATAATGTGCATCTTTGTTTTTTAAGCCAATTACAACTCCTCCAACTTCAAGAAAGCTCGCCTTCCCAAATTCGAAACGTGACCGAGGCTGAGGGTCCAGCCGGAAGTGAACAACTTCTATAGAGTACAGTGCACTCCCAACTAGACCCTCTGCCACTTCTAAGAAAAACTTGTTAAATTCGTTTGGGGAGATTTGCCCACAAGGTCCCCGATGGTCCTTGCCTCCCCGGTTGTTGTTTATATTTTTCCAGATACTTTTAGGTTTGTTGTTAGATTCGGAAATAAAGGTATCATTAAACTCCTTCTTCATCCGTTTTATTTAATTTTTGTATTGTTTATCAAAATTGTGTTTTTGAATAAGCATCTGGTGATGGATAGCTCTTCCACAGGTCAGTGAGAAATTGCAACTAATCACGCATTTCATGAAGGTGGATATTAAACCATGGACAACTGTTTATGACTGTTTCATTTTGTATTGTTTCTCAGGAAATGTGCTTTCAAAAGCTCCATTAATTTTATTACAGAAAAGCTGATGAAGAAAAATGTGCGTTTTTATACAATGACAATCATTTGCTGCAGGTTTTGATGAGGGAATTGTTGGATAAAAATTAGCTATTGAGGGACAAACTAAATGAATTGGAAGAGAAGGTTCAAAATCTACAGAAAGATGAAGTTCCTCATGGAAACTCACTTGACATCATACCGCATTTCACAGCATCGGATGATCTCGTACAAAATCAAAGCAAAGCCGTTGCCTCCGAATTTACGCTCAGCCAGGTTAGTAGCATGATTTCGAATACTATGCAGGAGAAGAATACCACTCACAACCCCCAAATGCCATCTTTAGAGGGCAGAGTCAAGACTCGAGCAGTGAAACTAATAACACCGGTTTTGCTGGGATTCGGTCTAGGAAACGGTTCTCTATGGGTAAGGTGGCTAAAACCTCCACCGACATTGTTATCAAGAAGTATTTAATGAACAAAACAGGCTTAACTATTGAGGAAGCAGCGAAAATAATGGTTAGACTATTAAAAGAGGGTGACTATAGCTCCTCCTATAGGGTTGGTATGGATTGCTCGATTGCGGATAAACTTATAAATCCGCAGTTTTGGCCAGAGAGAGAAGAGGATAGTTCATGAACGTCAGAATGTTGGAAAGTTTCACTATCATAATGATTGTAGTATTAATAACAAAAAGGTGATGTTCAACAAATATTAATATTAATAATAATAATAATAATAATAATAATAATAATAATAATAATAATATATTTATTTCTTCAGTACAAATTACAAATATAAATATAGCACTCTAACTGAAGAAAAAGTCAAAGTGTTACAATAAAATGCATTACTATGTCTAATCAAAAATCATCAAAATCTACATTAAAGACATTACGAAAAAAACTCACTTAAAGAATAGCAGTTCCTCTCCATGAGATATTTTTTTAGATTTTTTTCTGAAAATTAATATATTTGCCGAATCTATGATGTCTCGACTTAAGTGATTAAAAACTTTACATGCACTATACACAATATTTTTTTGGTAAAAAGTTGTATGGTGAGCATTCGGCAGCAAAGTTCTCGTCCACGAGTGTTATAACCATGCTCAGGTCGATTCGATTGAAAAAGTAATTTATTTTTGTACACATAAATACTTATCTCATACACATAGATACCCACCAATGTAAGAATTCTGTTATTTTTAAAATGCTCCCTACAAGAGTCACGATATTTTATGTCACAAATGACTCTAATGGCATACTTTTGAATAAGAAAAACCCTGGAAGCCATTGGACTCAAACCCCAATTCATAATACCATATCTTAAGAATGAATGAAAATTTGCGTAGCATAATGTCAAGAGTGCCTGTTTCCCACAGTGTTGAGAAAGAAACTTCATAGCATAACAACTACTTCCTAATTTGCCACATACATTTTCTATATGGGAATGACACCGCAAGTCATGATCAAAGGTCACACCCAAAAGCTTGGAGCTACTCAACCGAAGCAACTGATCCGGCGTATCTCTAAATAAAACAACGGCATCTTGAGCTTGTGTATTGCGTGTAAATGTCACAAAGTGTGTTTTTTCTTTATTAAAAGAAAGAACTACTATGGATCATTATCTCGATCATTATGATGTATTGCTTTTCACAGAGACATGGATGGAGAATTAAGTAACATCTAATGTGTTGGACTTAGATGGCTACAATATATTTAAGTATAATCGCTCACAAAAATTAGTGAGTGTGAGAGAGGTGGTGGTGTTAAGAAATGTTCTTCCTTCGAATGACTGTCTAGAAAATCTGTTCATTATGACCAGCATAGGTAAATTCCTTTGGGTTGTGTCTATCTCTCACCATCCATATCCTGTGAGAAGTATCAACAATATTGTGCTGCTGTAGAAAATGTTTTAACTGGACAAAAATTTTACTACATTTTCCTATTTGGTGATTTTAACTAACCGGAGATATCTTGATATAATATGGATAATGGTTGTCGACTAACCCAAACTAACCCAAACGGTAACCCTTTATAAGATTGGATCAGAACCATCCAGCATTGGAAATAAATATAGATATTCAACTTGAACCATCTCTTCTTTTTGACTATAATTATTACAATTTTAAACTTGCAACCTGTGAGGGCATTAATGATTATTTAGCTAACGGCAACTGGGATGATCTGTTAGATTCGAACTTGGATTGATTCAATGGTTCAATTCAATATTTTACATTAACGGTCAGCAGGCTATTGACACGTTTCTGCCCATTCATCGGGCAAAAAATTTAAACTTTTCAAGCTGGATTTCTGTTTTTGATTTTCTGTGGCAATAAAGCATACTTGACTTGACTTGACTTGACTTGATAACGACCATTTATAAGAGCGGGGATAAAGGCAAAATTGAAAATTATTGTGGAATCTCGAAAATAAGCTTATTCAGCAAAATGTTTAAACAGATTATAACAAATAAGATGATTCCATTGTTGTCACCCCATCTATGTCATGAACAGCATGGATTCATGAGTGGTAGGTCTGCAGAGAGCAGCCTTCTTGTTTACAACGGGTATATCTTAGAGATCTTGGAGAGTCGTTGCCAAATGGACTCTGTCTACACGGATTTTTCTAAAGCCTTTGATAAAGTTGATCATAGGGATAGGGTCATTTTACATAAGCTGGGAAGCTGTGGCTTCGCTGGAAGGGGAAGGGTCTTTGGTTGGATACCACAGGGTGGACATCTGCCGCCATTGCTGATTAATTTGTTTATTATTGATCTATATATTTCTGTATAAAAAGTATACATTTTTGTTACTTTCAAAGTATATTGATAAGAATGATAAAATTCAAATTAAAAATACTAAAAGATCAAATTGACTATATATCTTTGCAAAGACTACTAGGAATGGATTCTCTGGAACAGAGGAGATTTGTGATGAATGCTAGAATGACGTTCAGAATTATAAATAATGTTGTTGATTGTGCTAAGTTGTTGGAGAGGATTTTGTTTCAAATACCACAAAGATAAGCTAGATAATTTCGTAGGACTACCTATGGAATAAATTCTCCTCTTGCTGGGATGTTCAACACTTTAAATAAAATAGATATAGATATATTTAATGTAATTTAGGCCAGTTTAATAGGTATATAAAAGTGTATTTTAATAAATAAGTGGAATAGGATCTGGATAGTTAAGTATTGTTCTTGTGGTATTGTTTTTTGTAAATGACATATCCGTTGAAATGATTAAATAAAAATAAATAAATAAAATTAATCTGGCCTTATTCAATTTAGTTATCTTTTTGATATATTTCATAAAAAGTATTTCTATTATATTCACCACGGTCCTCAAGTTTACCGACTGAAAGAAGATTTCTTGTAATCATAAGCTCAATATAACCAGGGCCTCCCCCAGAATAAAATATGGGGAGGAGGACAAATTTTTAAAAAGTTTAAGTCAGTAATCAAAGTAAAATGCAGATATGAAAAAAATTATTTTGTAACATTGTTTATAAAACTGTCTTTATTCTTGAGTATGTTTTGCCTGTGTACACTAACCAAGCATAACCCAGAAAATATATATCTTTCGATATGCTTGATCGTATTCATATCTTATCGCGTAGCAATGTGCTAAATGATCTTTTAATGGTCACCTGGTTGGTGGTAGTGTTAAAAAATATTTATAGTATTTTTATTGATGGGAATCTTGAAACTTTGTTTTTCGCAGTTTTATCCACGTGTGACTTTCTTCTGTAAACTTTTCAAGATCATATTTCTGAGAAATTTCATCCTCTCTATGTAAAATGATTTGGGTTCTTTTTTGTATAAATTTTTGATAGTGAAGAAGCTGTTCTGGCGTCGTCGGAGAATCTTATCGAAATCGACTGTATCGCAGATTCCATATAAGGGATAAAAGGAGATAGGTACTCTGTCTGTAGTGTTCATCAGGTCCATTTAATATAAAATTAGCTCTTTGCGTTTGTCGATATGTATCCGCGGAATTTCAATTTCTAATAAAAATTGATTGCCATAATCAACAGTTTTGTCATATATTTCACTGAAATATTTATCAGGATCGTTTCTATGTGATTTAAACAATTGAAGAATTTCATCCAAATATCTTTTCACTAAAAATCAGCCTATATTTTTTTATTGCACTACATTACACATAGTTTCAATTTACTTGAATATTTTGCCATAATACACAAACAAACAATACATTGGGAAGCTAATCAAATCCGACTCATTCTAGATATAGGAGATATTGAGCTAATACGCGCGTGATTACATTTGTTTTTTGTTTGCACATTTACATCCAGACTGAAAGCTAATTTCTCAAGTACATTCTGCTTGCCACGATAACTTTGAAACAAACGTTGCGTTTTGCCCAGGGTCGGCCGACCCCTTTAACCCCCCTGTCCGCGGCCGTAAGTAAGGTAAAATGTATCGCTTAATATTTCAAAAATGTAGACTTATGAGGTTCTAGGCAAATACTTATTAAGTTAATTCAATTTAAGCACCAAACGTTTTTCTATAACCCGATTTCTTTGGGAAAAATGTTTTTTATTCTCAACCAGAAGTCAAAACGGTATCTGCGTAAGTTATCTCCCTCTCTGTAAAATTATAAACTCAGAGCAATAACATATTGACTTCTTATTTTGCTTTAGCGAAAATATGATGATGGACTGTAAAATTATTATTATAATAAATACTAATTGTGAATTATTACAAGAAAAAACATCATGAACTTTCCCCTATATTTAAGCTTTTAAAAATATACATAGAATATTACATGCATTGTTGCCTATAAATATATTTGCTGTATTAACTAGATTTAAAAATACATTTTCTATTGATCCGCCCATATGATTGTATGATTTGTATGGCGACCCATCCTTTGCAAATGGTCCATTGTAATGCCATAACACTATGGAAGGCGTATCGATACTGCGCTATCAACGAGGATAGAGGATGGAATTCAGCATGTGCCAATTCGAACCTGAACTTGCATCCCACATCACTTTTTATAGGCATAAAAGAAACATAATAGAAAGCTCTGAAGCCTTTAAGAGAAGTAAATATTAAACTGAAATAATCGAATGAACTGCATGACAAAAAGTATCTGCCTGATTTTATAGAATCCTAGAAAGGCAAATTTTATTAAAAAAATATTCCAAAATAATTAAAATTATTGCATCTAGAAATATATTTTAATAATTAAATAATTATTAAAACTTAGAACATTGCGAAGTTAACAAAAACTACACACATAAGTTAAAGTGGCACTGCTGGCAGCTTTCGTTGTCAGCTTCATTAGTTATTATCTGATTGAAGTTTTTTTAGCAAAATATTATCTTATTCTTATATCCTTGAATTTTATCATCCATTGGACTTAAATCTTGAACTATTTGTCTCTGTTGCAGAGCAATTAGGACACTGTAAAGTATCTTCTTAGAATTCAGTTTCACACCGGGTTCTGCAAAAATGATATACTTCACGTTTGAAGTTTGGAGATATCTACGCTACGTCTGAAAAAATATTTATTTTTTTCGACGAAAATATAGTCTAAAGGTATTTATGATCCTTGAACCTTCTGTACATTACGCAATTTCTGTACCTTTTTGATTGTCACAAATACAACAATTACAAATAGAAATAACTTTAGTGAATTGTAGCATGAACCGAAATCTGAAACTTGTTTCTTGAAATCGAATAAATTTGTTCAGAAATGTGCTCTCAAAATAGCCCAGGTTTAGGCTCTATGGATTATTTCGTAAGGAGAAGAATATGATAAGATTTTGATGAAAAGGCTTCGAACAGACAGTAATTAATAATAAACTTATCGATTTATGGCAAAACTGTTCTAATTTTTAATACTTCTTTAATTATCATTAACATCCCTATGTAATTGAGATATTGTCGAATGTACTGGACCATAGGACGCGTATTTATTATTTTTGACCAAAACTTTTGTTTATGCAGCGAGGATAAGCGCAAGAATTTTTGGAAAACAGTGTCTTCTGCTCCGTTGATTTCAAAATTTCAAGTCGGGCATTAAACTTCAAATCCGAAACTATTCCTGGACCATCATGTCAAAAATCATTAAAATCTGGCGAAAAATAATACCATTAGATACTCTGCAGAGTGTCGAACCTTCAGAGCAAAGTATGGAAATGGCCGTAATCTTCTAAAAGGTGAACTAATATTACCATGAACCAAAACCGCAGCAATAAAATTAAAAGATGAAAAATTGTTGAAAGAATAAGGAAATTACAAAACTTGCTGATGTAATAAAGAACTACAAAAATAAAAAATGACAAACAATTTTTTTTTTAAGAGAGTATCGCCTTCGATTAAACTTGGAAGAGATCAAGAAGACAAAAGTATATATTAGAGAAAGCAGAGATTAGTCTAAGGTAGTAAAGGCTAAATAAAAATCTGGTCTGGGGGAACAAATATGTACCAAAAGTAGGTACGTATTTTAAGACAGGAAAATTAACAGGATCTTGAAAATTTATAAACATTATAGGACAATACAAAAGACATGATATATCATTAAACTCAAGAAAATATCAAAATAGAAAGAGCACTATACAAATCACCGATAGTCTAACCTAACAAAGATCTTGTTCCTTTCTCATCTTGGCACTCCTTGGTTATGTTTACGTGTCTATGATTGATGATGTGTGATTGTGTCTGTATTTGCCTATTACTGCATATACTGTGGGAGTATGATCAATGTATAGGAGATTACACGGGTTCCAACGATAATCCTGCAGAGGAATGAAATATACGTTTTCTCAATTAGAAGCAGCAGTTAAGGAAACCGACAACAAATGGGATATTGGCATGTAAAACGAATGAGTAAAGAGTGCTTCAATGGATCTCCTTTAGAAAAACAAAGCAAGAAGGCCAGCTACAACGTGATTAGGAGACAGGCACCTTAAAGCACATCAGTCACATCACGGTGTACCAGAGAACCTTGTGAACACTCTAAAATGTTATTAACCATATTAGAAACTGACTTATGTTAGAGAGCCAAAATCTAACCCAAACTGACCCTAAGTATCCCAAACAACTTCTGGTGGAAAACAGAAATACACCAAATGAAGAAATTAAGAAGGCAATTAGAAACAGTTACATGTAAAAGCAGAAGAAGATCGGCCATACAAGCTTGGCGATTAGGGCAGGTACATCACAATAACCCGAGGGAGAAGTACTGAAACACGAGGAATGAAAAAATTGAGATAGACAATAAAAACATTTAAGTCCAGAAGTGATAGGGAGCTTAAGAGATGAAGAACGGATACGTATATCACCATAACTCGAGAGAAAAGTACTGAATCTACTACTGTATATACAAAAACCATGCACCTCTAACCATTTAAAAATTATTAGCGATTGCATACTTTTATTCGCCTAAAATTAAATAACATTATGCAATCCCTTTTATGTGAGTATAAAATAAATCGTTAGATAATAAGTTTGGGTGATAGTGCGGCCCACGAAATATTTCGATCGCCGAAACCGAATGCGAACCGCAATCGCGTTTGGGTGGTTCGACAAATTTCGTAAGTACCAATGACGACCTAGACCCGCATTCGGTGGCGGCTGGTCTAAGTAGGTCAGTCAAGTTGGCTGTGACCCACTTAAAAAGTCAGTCATTGTCAAGTGCACAATTATTGAATCAAGTGTGCGCTGCCGTACGCTCTTATGATGACCCTGAGGGATTCTTATTGGTCCTAGTTAATCTGAAAAGAGATCGACTCTCACGCCTCTTTTTTGCTTTGAAATGTAGATCAGTGCTACCACCCTCAATACTTGATCTAGTTCATTTTGATTATCAGTGTAATAATTACGGATGTTTCGGTTTTTTTAGATCGTGGGGCAATGTTGCCAGGATCAGGATTTCAATTTTTCCTATAGAAATCTCAAGAAAATTACTAGCATTTCCCTAGATCTATTAATTTAAAAAAAAAACTCAAATTTTCCTGGAAAAATTATGATTTATTGATATTAAGGTTTTTTTTTAAAGATAAAAAATAAAGTTCATTGGGTATAGGTTTGTAATGCATTGCAGTTATTGTTTTATGATTTACTCGGATAAGTACAACTTTTAAAAGAGACTCTACGTGAAAAAGTGATTTAAATACTATTGATATTATTTCGTACAACCGTATTATTAATAATAAGAATGAATAATAAATACATATACTTACAAACTTTTTCATGTTAATCATACATGGCAGCATTTAATGTTTCAGTAAGGTCTGTCAAAATGAATTCAGATCTAATCATTTCCATAAATTATCTCATATACTATATTTCCATTTGCTATTACTGAAATTTTCCCATTTTCTCAAATGAGGAAATTTTTTCCCTAGACCTAGGGAAATTTCCCTACCACCGGTAAGCGTATTTAGTTTGCCTCCACGTTACAGAACCCTAGTTAAATAACGCCGCCTGATTGGCTAAGTCGAACCCCGCCCGTCCATGTTGTTTACGTTTTTTCACCTCACGCATTTGTATGAGACTTTTCGAGAAAAGCAGGTATATGAAAGCCTGGCTCAGCTGGTAAGGCTCGCGTTTAAAATGCAGAGCAATGGGTTCGACGCCCGGCCCTTTTAACTTTTTTTATTTATTTTTTTTATTGTTTTCTTGGCATGCCTTGGTTTAGTTTGGGTTAATTTTTTATGGTTGCGTCCCGCAGCGAGCGGAAGGCATTGCATAAATACAAATACGTGAAGTGAAAAAACGTAAACAACATTGACGGGCGGGCCTAGTGTAACACACGTACTTATCTAGCCAACCATGCGGCGCTATTTAACTTGGGTTCTGTAACGCGGAGGCTTCCTAAATACGCCAATGTTAACACTGCCGCAGCAGGTGCGATTGGTGGGTACATTCAAAAATATCAAATGTAGAGTATTGATATTTCAAAATATCACCAGATATTTCAAAAATTTAACACAGTTGGCACAACTAAACTGAAATTGTGGCAATGTGGTATGATGGCTGATCGGATGGTTAATCGCTAGATTCAACACTGAAACCAAAAGTTCACGTTACACTTCCGGTCCTGGCGTCGAAGGATGGACACGTTGGAAACGGGATTACAGAATTCGGCACGGGTAGTGGAAGCTTTTTGCTTAGAAAACGTGCTCTAATCCTTCGGGGGAAGTCTGGAAAGTCGTGCCGGCTAGAAGGTGTAAGGGATGGGTCGCGTAGTGGAGGGTGACCCCTACCAGGACTCCAGGGTTAATTTCCGTACGCAGTAGCGTGGCCTGTGGGCGGTCGGGGGTATATATCCTGTGGAGATTTGGAGTCTCTGACAAAAAGTGGTTATAGTGTGCAAAGCCTCCTTGCATAGGAACACAGTCGTGGAATTCAGTAGCTTATATTTGTGCAAAAGTCAGGAATCGCCAGGGGCACATGCCCATCTTACTGCAGGTTTCCACCGAATATACAAGGCCCCTCAAACTGGAAGATCGTGTAACACAAGCAGAAGGGTAGCTCTCGCTACCGCTCGCCGGACGAGGGGTGTGCTGGCCATTGCCTCCTAGCAAAGCCATTAAACAAGCATCAACAACAAGTTCACCTTCGCATTTTGTCCGAAGCAATATTAATATGCTGATACTGATATTACTAAAGCATGGCATCGGTGATAAAAAAATATTTTTAAATTATGACACTAAAGGTCGGAATTTTCGGTTCCCGATTATCGCATTAACAACCAAAAGCAATTAGCTTCGTCTTGGCAATGGCACATTACACATTGATTATTTTAGCAGGTTGTTAATTAATCTAATCGGAACCGAAAATGTCGCCCCTTAAGCAAATATCAAGGCCATCAGTGGTGTTCACAGGACTCGACATTATTTATTTCAAATAGCTCTAAATACATTTAGTGCAGTCAAAAATAAATTAACATATTCAATAGAAATAAAATAAACTTATCTATACTGAAAAAAGATACATCTTGTCATATTAATATCTCTGTTAACTGCATGCGCCTCGGTACTTTTCTTTAACATTGTGATACACGAGTACATGATACTTTTGCCCAGTATCTGATACTTTCCATTTATTCAGTATATAATTGCAATAGGAAGGCTAAAAAAGCTTTGGGACGCCACTAGCAGATTCAATAATGTATTGTGCAACAAGCGCTGAAAACAGTCATTTTTACATGAGTTGAGTAGTTTGGTGACTCGAGCAGTAGGCGAGTGTGAAAAGAGATTTTCGCAAGTGTTAGTTGCACACCATACCTTTTCTACGACTGCAACAACTAAAATATTTTACCAATTATTCATTTGAAATTAAAGTTTAAGGTTTATCCACCGTATGAAAAGTATACTTTTCACATAGCGTGTGAAAGTATAGCTTTCAAGAATAGTAGAATAGTTATTAGAGTGTTTTTAACAATTTTCAAGGCAATCGTAGAAAGAATAATTTAACAATATAATAATCAAATCAAATAACATTAAAAGCAAAGGTTAAACAATTAATACAATTATTGGGAGCAGTTATCTAGTCTTAACAATGTTAAAATTTAAATATTTAGCAATGGAATATAGAATTGCATATTTAGATTTTTGAAAGGTGATTAAGATATTTTAGGGATAAATAATATAGGTAAATATACTTCTTTTAAGGCATTAAGAGAGACACTCTTCATAGGTCATCCACTATGATGGGCTATACGATTAATATAATCGACCTGTGCTAGAAAAATTTACATTTTTTGAGCAAGTAATTAATTAAATTGAAAACAATTTGAAATTGATCACTTTAATAAAGTAAGCCACAAATTAGAAGCACCTGATTTAGATGCATGCAAAGTTTTTTCCGTTAATTTCATCAGTAGAGGGGAAAACACAGATATCCAGAGCAGCAGAGATTATGCAATATGAAATATGTTAAGTCCTTTCATACATTCCGCAAATTATATTTAAAGGTCATATAATATAGCCACGTTATACAATCGGGCAACGCTGGCGGGAGCAACGTCGATTCAGGAATGGCGGGGTTTCCCATTCCCATCCCAGACACGAACAAAGGAGATGCGACTCGCGTCTACCTACAGCAAATTTTCGACCTTCGGACATGTGCATTTGGCAGCAGCCCGGTGTTGTTCTAATATTTCACGTCACGCGTGGCCCTCACCTCGCTTCGCTCGCTCCAAGGACGAAGTCAAACAAAACTAACCCAAACTAACCCAAGGCAATGCCCAAAATCAACAAAAGAGAACTTTGAAAAATATATGAATTAGCACATACGCATGCGTGAAGGCTCAAAATTGCGGTAGGTAGACGCGAATGAAGAAGCGGAGCGCCAGGGAGACGACTGAGACGAGAATCACGAAAGACTCTCGATGAAGATCGCATAAAGAGGTGTTATCCTGCAAATTGTAATGACTTAATGACGATTTACAGTAATAAAGTTTAGTTTTTATCAGCTTGTTTCAGTTAAATTACAGTCCATTTAATTAGATAGCAGACAAAATAAGAGGCAAGGACATGAGTTTACGAATTGAAGATACCTACACGGGTAATCAAAGTATTCTCAGATGGAGAAAGAGGCAGAGATATACTAGTCAATAAGCACAAATTTCATGTTGCCGTTATAAATATTTTATCATTAGCTTTTGAATTGGGCATAAAATAAATTGAAGCCAAATTTAGATTTTTAATCGACCTAAAGGTATTCTACCTTTATCAAGAGCCTTAAGCCACTTCCGCTCCGTCTTCGGTTGAGCCAACACGTGGCGTAGCCATTGGTACAGGCCATTGGGTAAACACGTGGCAAACGTGCCGTGACCGTTTTTCTCCCCGAGGAAGAATCGGTCGTCCTAGCCAGAAAAAATTCCCACGCTTTTTCAAATTTTTACAGAATTTTAAACAATTATTTGACCCATAAAGAGCTATTGAAAGCGATATAATGAGGACAATGCCTTAAGAAGCCGGAACAAAATTTAGATTTTTGATCGACTTAGGAAAGAAAAACTTCTACCTTTATCAAGAAAGCTTTTCATATATTTCCTGGTACTATGAAAGATATTAAAATTTAATTAAAAAACTATCACATGCCTTTTTAAGGCTATTTTACCACCTCGTTAGCCCCAATAGATCCAGCGGACCATAATGACCCTGCCAAAATATCAAATATTCATAAAAGTTAGACATATTATTCCAAGAACTTTAATTGACGCTTTTCCAAATGTATACGCAATTTATGGAAGTTGCTTTATTCTGGATTTTGGGCATGCCTTGGGCTAGTTTGGATTAGTCTTGTTGAGTTGCGCCCCCGGCGCGAGCGAAGCGAACGGAGGGCCATGCTTGAAGTGATATATTAGAACGATCACTGCGCTGCTGCCAAACGCTCAGATTCGAAAAGTGAAAATTGCCTGCGCATTTGGTAGCAGCGCAGTGTTATTGTTCTAATATATCAATTCACGCATGACCCTAAGCTCGCTTCACTCGCTCCGGGGGCGCAAACCGACAAGACTAACCCAAACTAGGCCAAGGCATGCCCAAAATCAAGAATAAAACAACTTTGAAAAATATATGAATTATCACGTACGCATGCGTGAAGCCTCGAAATTGGTGGGCCTAGGCGCGAATGGTAGAAAATTGATAGAAAAAGTGTAAATTGACAGAAAAAGTATAAACTGACATAAAAAGTGTAAATTGGCAGAAAAAGAGTAAATTGACAGAAAAAGTGTAAATTGACAGAAAAAGTGTAAATTTTCCTGAAAATATTTTGCAATGCTGGCATGTCAGCTCTACGCTTTTGTAAAATCTAGCAGTTTGCTAGATTTATCGAGAATTTACATCAGTAAAATTTAAAATTAAATTGTTTATGAAGTTTCCAAGGTAAATCTAGCGTTGTGTTGAGTTTATCAAGAATTTATAGAAGAAATATTTCACGTGTTTAATTGTCGGAAGTAATTGCACAAGTGCATCAAAATTACCGATAATTTTGCATGACAGCGTGTTGTCTAAAAACTGCATAAGTTCATTTTCATATTTTAGAGAAAGAGCCCGACACCACTCGAATGCAAAATTATCTGGTTATTTTGATGCACAAGTGTAATTCGGGGGGAATATTTCCCGAATAAGGACATAAGTTTTAAAAAAATACATTTTTATTCTTTTTTTAATACAAAAACGTACATGTAACTGTAAACAAAGTACAGAGACGCAAAAATACGATTTTTTTAAACCCAAACGACACATTTTTAATAATATATATTCACTTGACTTTGACGTTATTTATAAATTGTCGCTGTCATTGTAAGCTTACAATGGAATTACCATAGATACGTACGATGCAATTATCGCCGTTCTCTTTCGGTTTCTACAGTGCAATTATCGCTGTAATTTTCCGAGAATTGCACTCCTCTAATGGGATTTTTTATGCATGAGGGAAATATTCGATATAATTTAAAGCTAAATCAGTAGCCAATAGCACTTCGCATTCACGTCAGAAATCTTCAAATTTTCTTATGCAATCAATAGTCGAGCTGAATCTGAGATTTTGGGGAGCAAGAATTTACTTCAGAAACCTTTTGATATTTAATTTCTAAAGATATTTAGCTACGACCACTCATGAAAATGAAAAAAAAAAAAACAACTAACGAACCTTATATCACAGGCGTGCTAAAAATACTTGCTTATGAGATGTTCAACCTAAATCTAACTTTTTATTGAGCTTAGCAAGAATTTACCACAGAAGACATTTTCATTTTTAGCGATAAACTAGATTATTTTTTTTTTCATATTTAATTCCCGTTTAAATAATAAAGTGTACTATTCTAACACTAATGGTGTGGGAATCATATTATCACCTAAGCTCTCTCAGTATGAAATGATTTTTACTCCTTTTTTCGATAGAATGATTTTTATTGAATTAAAAAGCACACCTATCAAACGGAATTTAATACAAATATATTCATCTACTTCTGAAAAACCCGATGAAGACGTGGAAATTGCATACTCAGCATTAGCTGACATATTAAAACAAGTTAAGAAAGAAGACCTCACTCTCATTATGGCTGATTTTAATGCCAAAATAGGCAGGAGCGACAGCTCGGAACTGATCGGCAGATTTGGACTGGGTACTAGAAACGAAGGAGGTGAGAGATTAAAAGAGTTTGTGACAGAAGAACAATTTGTTATCCTGAACACCCTTTTCAAGCAGCCACCTCGAAGATTATATACATGGGCCTCACCTCAGGATGAAGAAGGTCATATTGTAAGAAACCAGATAGACTACTTATTAATAAATAAAAGGTACCGTAACAGTTGCATAGTTGCTAAAACGTACCCAGGAGCTGACGTACACTCAGATCATGCTCTTCTCTGTGGAAAACTTAAACTCATGCTAAAAAGGACAAAGAGGACTATATACAGAAGAAAATGGGATATAAGGAAACTTAGAGAGAATGAAG
The DNA here is from genome assembly GCA_016904865.1 of Pissodes strobi. Classification (NCBI taxonomy): domain Eukaryota; kingdom Metazoa; phylum Arthropoda; class Insecta; order Coleoptera; family Curculionidae; genus Pissodes; species Pissodes strobi. The sequence goes on from MU181972.1 coordinate 801,442, forward strand.
AGTAACTGAAAAAATAGCTGAAGAATGTCGAAAACTCAAAGAAGCTCCACACAGTGTAGAATCGACTCTTCCCAAAATGGCTGAAAGGTTTGAAAGTGTTGGTAATGAATTTCTGATGGCTCAAAAAGATAAAAAACAACCATGGATGACAGATGAAATATTGAAGTTAATGAATGAGAGGAGATTATTGAAAGTGGATAAATCAGAGTACCGAAATATGCAAAAACTAATTCAACGTAAGATAAGATATGCAAAGCAAGTTTGGATAGAAGGACAATGCGCAGAAATTGAAGAACTTGAGAAGAAACACGATACCTTCAACATGCGCAAGAGATAAAAGAGACTTCGGGCCTATATAATTTCAATGTAAGCGGAAAAATTCAAGATAACGAAGGTAACATCATTGTAGATCGCATGGGAAAATAAAAATCTGGAGAGAATATATAAACCAGTTGTTCGAAGACACCAACAGATCGGAAAATCCTCCCACGTACCAGGTACCGGATTTCTTGTCGATTACAGTTGATGAGGTTACTCGAACTGTGGTAGGGTTGAAGAATGTGAAAGCACCAGGACCAGATAATATCCGGAATGAATTCCTAAAACTATTGAATCACGAAGATATCAGATGGCTTACAGATATATTTAATGAAATATACTCCACTGGAATCATACCTGACATGTGGCTCAAAAGTACATTCATAATGCTACTAAGCTCAAAGAACTGTTCAACTGTGAAGACTTTCGTACGATTAGTCTCATGAGTCACTCTCTTAAACTTTTCTTGAAATTAATCCATCAAAGAATATATAGGATTTGCGAAGAACAGATTAGTTCTACCCAGTTCGGGTTTAGAAATGCCCTGGGTACTAGGGAGGCACATTTTAGTATTCAAGTCTTATTCCAAAGAGCTCGAGATGTTAATCACGATATATTTGCATGTTTCGTCGATTATCAGAAAGCATATTCGATAAAATTCAGCATAATGGAGGCTCTGGATTTAGCGGGATTAGAGAAACAAGACTTAAGAATTATAGCAAGTCTTTATTGGCATCAGACCTCTTCAGTCCGAATAGAAAGTGAGGAATACGATGTAGTTCTGATAAAGAGAGGAGTTCGACAGGTGTGTGTGCTTCCGCCATTGATATTCAACATATATTCAGAATACATATTTCGACAAGCCCTGGAAAATACCTCCGACGCGACGGTGTGATTATCAATGGCGAATGCATTAATAACATACGATATGCGTACGACACGGCAATTGTCTCAATGACCTAGAAGAACTACAAAGATTGATGAACAGAGTTGTAGAAGTAAGCGAAAGATATGGACTGCAGTTGAATACAAAAAAGACCAAAGTCATGATTATTTCTAAAAATAAACGCTTGGACGGCCAACTACTGATGCATGATATAGACATCCAAAAAGCTAATAAATATATTTATTTGGGAACAAATCTTAATGAAGAATGGGACCATTGCCGATTGAAAAAGGCCCGCGCCACAATCCTTAAAATGGCAGAAATGTTCAAAAGTAGGGACCTATCTTTAACCACCAAAATGCGAATATTGAGGTGCTATGTGTTTTCAACCCTCCTATACGGCGTTGAGTCATGGACATTATCTGAAGCATCCTGCACAAAATTAGAAGCACTTAAATTCTGGCTCAACCATCGCATTTTGAGGATTTCATGGGTGGATCATATGACCAATGAGGAGGTGCTTCATAGAATGAAAAAATAAAAAGAAATCATGTATCAAGTAAAGAAACGTAAACTTGAATACCTTGGCCACATCATGAGAAATCCTGAAAGATATCTGCTTTTGCAGCTTATACTCCAAGGCAAAATACCTACAAGGCAGAAGGAGTGTAGGAAGACGAAGAATCTCATGACTGAAGAATCTCCGAGTGTGGTTTAATACATCAACTGTAGGCTTTTTCCGTGCAGTGGTGGATAAAGTCCGTATAACCATTATGCTCGCCAACATCCGGTAACGGATAGGCATCAACAGAAGAAGAAAATAATTTAGCGACAATATACATCAGAAAGCTCTTAAATTTGCTTGATTATGAAATTTTCAAGCTAAGTCTGAAGCAAGAATTCCATCAGATCAAAACACGTTTTTAAATTTGATTGTTTATGACATTTTAAAGCCAATAGGTTTAGCAAGAATTCCATCAGATCAAAACACGTTTTTAAATTTGATTGTTTATGACATTTTAAAGCCAAATGCTAAATCTAGCATCTGACTATACTCAGCTAAAATTCACATAAGAAAACTTTCAAATTATCGAGAATTGAATTGAATATGAGAAAGCTTATTAGGATTTAATTGCTTATGAAATTTTCAAACCAAATATATTATAAGGTTTTTAGAGGGAATTTGCAAATTTAAGTTGATCCCTCAAGGGACCGAGAATTTTTGAAATAGATCATTCCGTGAAATAGCTTTCAACCAATATCACCCTCAAATTCATAACATTTAAGCTTGTTCACTAGAATGTCACACGCTTTTTTAGTACTCATTACAGAGTTGAAAATAGTGAATATTAGCAAAGTTTGAATTAATCAGAAGGCATTTTCAATTGAATAAGTCTAGAGTCGACATGCAACCATTAATTAGATTAACCGACCAACTACTTCCTTGATGGAGTGATAGCTGCAAATGGAAAGAATCCATCACTTAAGCCTTAAACATATGGTAAATAACCACAATCAATGCGATCTTACACAACACTGTACAGCAGCAAGAACTGAAAATCATAATAATTGTAGTTTTTTGATCAATATTTCTTCAGATTTTTAAAACGAACTCTTCGCGTAAAATATAGGTACGATACATAAGAAACATTTTAAGTTTTGTTGTCCATGGAGACGAGAAAATAATTCAAACACTTGTTCTAAATTTGCAATATATTTGTTGTAAATTTAATATTATTAGTCCAATTAAAAAAATCAAGACGCGTGATTGGTTGTGATAAAATATGAGAATAGGTATCAAGCAAAAGTATTAAATTTAAGGCTGCCCTTGCCTAGACGAACTGCAACACCTGGGGGGCAGCGGAAGGAGGCGAAGTATCGAAAACTAACGCGAAAGGCGGAGCGTCAACTTTGGACTCTAGAATAAATCCAGGGTCGCAACGCCAAAATTACTTTTACACGGTGCGATAGCTGAACGTTGCAATGTAGTAGAGTGCCCGCGGCCGTTTATTTGGCTTATTTTTCGAGCCCGTGGGCACTTTAGGGCTAAAAAGGTTTGACATCGGTTTTTTGTAGAAGGGGTCTTGTAGATACTAACCCCGTTTGTACGTCAAAAAATCATTGGGTTCATAAGGGCGCAAACCAAAAAAATTCAGTTAAGGGTATCATAAAATTGTGCTATTAATTACACATCACTGGAAAAAAACTGGAGAGGGTTTCGGTACAAATTATATTTTTTAATAATAATTGAAAATTACGTCACGGGCACTTACGGACCCTTCATAAAAATGCGTTTTTCTCAGTTTCGTTCCGTCAAAATTATTATTTTTTAAACATTTTGTGTTCACCCCGCGATATCTTGAAAATTATTGATAATAGGAAAAAATGTTGCTCTTGTTAAAATATAGAACATAGTTTTTCTCATGTGATGGAAGTTATTTCATATTTTAAAAAAATATGTTGAGGTCGGTATTTAATTATTTCTGGGGTAAAACCAATATTTCAGGCTCTCCTCGTCGACAGACTGGCCCGCCATGACCGTTCATCCAGCAGTGACTTATGAAAAGCTAATCGGATGTCGAATTTTTATAGTCTTTGTACGTTGATCTGTGTAGTAGTCGAGTGAATACGTTTCCGAGTGCCGATCGCACGCATTGAATATCATAAGTGAAAGATAAACGTTTATACTCGTAGATAGATGAGCCAAGTTTTCATGGTCTAGTATTATTGTACTACTAAGATTGTCTGGGATCTGGTAAAGGAGCTAAAAAATAATATTTATTATTCATAAATAGAAAAAGTAATGATAAACGATCAAAAAAAGATCGCTGTCATCGATATTTTCTTATCCCTCATACCTATACGAGAACTACATTTTCTTGGGCCTTCGGTTTTTTATATACGGAACTGTTCTTGCAGGTTCTTTGTTCCCAGGCAGATAAAATGCATTCAACATGTTTTTTTGCATGCAGATAGCTTGCGAAGCAATAAAAAAAATAGTCAAAATATCAAAAATTGCATTTTTGTCATACGCTCCCAAAAATAGCTATTTTACGGACTCATTTGAGTCCGTAAAATGCTTCTTTTTAGGCCTAGTCTCTAAAAGTCGTCATGGCAACCTTTACGGACTATTCCAAAATTTCTGAATATGTCTAAATGTTAAAAAAATCGAATGACATGACAAAACTGTCAAATAGTTGCTACGATATCAAATTCTAAGCTAACTTTATCGTACATCATGATTTCAAAAATTATGGCAAATTTGCAAATTTAGGCGTTCTGAAGAATTGCAAAAAGCGTATAAATAAAAATTAAATTTTGGGAGCGTATGACAAAAAATAGTGTTTGTCACACGTACCTAAATGAAGTTTTTCAGGACTCATCTGCTATTCCGGACTCGGCTAATGCCTCGTCCGGAAACAGCAATGATTCGTCCTGAAAAACTCCATTTTAGGTACTTGTAACAAAAATAACTATTTTAGTTTCTTATGGGAATTTCCGGTTTTCACCATTATTATATATTAAGTAGTACTGACCGCAAGTAATAGATAAAAAACTGTAGGTATACAAGGTGCTTATTAATATATCCCTATAGTAATTTTCGGTTTTAGTTTTTTTGCTTAGTAATTGTAGTCAATTCGTTAATAACACGATAGTCTCGTTAGTAGAGCCTGCGAGTCTTTGAAATGTATACTAAAAACACATTTAAAAACTAAATTTAAAGTTTTATCAATGTTTTAACTTTGCATGCGCGAACGTAAGTATCTTGAAAACGAATTAAAATTAAACATAATTTTACATTATTGGAAAGCTTAGGAAAAATGAATGTTTTTATGTCTCTTGGAAAATTTTGATCCCATGCATTTCTTTTTTTCGAAATATGGTCGATTGAAACCATTCAAACGTTTCAAATTCAGATTTTTAAAGTGAAAACTTCTTTAAGCGCGTTTTGCGTTTTTTTTTGCGGGGGTCGAATGAGACCGAGTCGTCACGCATCACGCGTCATGCTCGGATATGTAACGTAACGCTCCTTCTACTGGCGTGTTCCCGTATAGGTTGAGGGCTGAAAATTTCAGGGGATGTAGCCGGGGTAAAAAGAAGAACCTGGACGAAAACGGGACCCTGTACCTCCACCCGTTTGGCCAGGAGAGGGGGGAGAAGCAAAAATTTAAATAATTAATTTTGGAAAAATGAGAATAGGTACGGGGTTGAAATTTTTATGGTAGGTGCAGCCCATGGGGGGCCACCTTAGGCCATACGGGGGAGACCGGGGCTCTAATTTTGGGGGGGAAACCTTTTTTTCGCCCGTATCTCTGCAACGAAGGCTTGGATCGAAGTTCTGAGAAACGATGACCCCGCTTGTTGAAGTTTTCACTTCTATCGTGTGGTCTTAAGCACACACAAGTTTTTTATTCCTTTGCGTATTATTGAACGGAAAGTCTCGTGGTTTTTGTTGGTATTTTTATTTTTTGTTGTGTAATATTTTGTTTTGCATCACGTATATGTGCCTATAGTGAATGTTAGTTTTTTTGGTTTATTTGACTTATTTGATTTGTTAAGTGTGAAAACGGACATTCCGGGGGATCGTCGAAAGAACAAAAAAAACTCGCCTCAAACTTAGCGCTAAGAGGAAACGCCCGGGCCCGAAAAAACAAATCTAATCGGGTGTCGTAAAACTTTGTAGGGTCCTCTACCAGCATGGAAGAGGGTTTTGCGAGAGCATTGCAAGGCATGGCCTAATTTATAATAAATTAATAACTGATGGAGACAGCAACTGTTACAAAAAAATTCTTGACTCCCATCCTTATGAATATTTGATAGTAAAAAAAATAGAATGCCGAAATCACCTACTAAGAAATTATTCTAGAAAAATACGAGAGTTAGTTAAAGATAAAACGCAGGTCCGTTGGTCCTTCGGAAAGCTATTAAGGTGAGTAAATGATGTCAACTATGTTGGGGTTTGAAATCTTCGGCAACATGCACTAAAACGGAATTTTATCCACAATACCGAAACAGAATTATTGCACTCGACGCGCGTTTCGCTAACCATGTTAGCATCATCAGGAGATGATTAAAACTGTTTGTATGTTTTAATCATCTCCTGATGATGCTAACATGGTTAGCGAAACGCGCGTCGAGTGCAATAATTCTGTTTCGGCATTGTGGATAAAACTCCGTTTTAGTAAATGATGGTAAACTACACATCAAATGCACTCGCAAATACTTTAAATTTTGGTTCTTGCTGTACAAAACAAAAATTTGAAAAAAAACTCATGGACAAAGTAAGAAATTAGTGAATTCAGCTCTGCATACTTTAATCTAATATTTAAGTAGTTATCTGACGTGTAGTTTATATTTATAGTTAGTATATCATACATGTATCAAATCACTTATGCCCAGTTTCAAATATTTCCTATGACAACGATTGTTAATTTATTTATTTATTTATTTATTAAACAATCATGCACACAAATTTACAAATTTTTACAATCGTCACAATAATTATGGTGGATAACATCCAGACAACAATTCAAATGTCAGCTTAAACTAGGTTAAAATATATTACATTTTCAATTTTTAAGCAGTTAAACATAATGTCACACCCCCAGATCAAAGCAAATCAAAATCACTCCCAACATCCCTGACCAAAAACTCCCTATAATGATAAAATACTTGGCCAACACTTCTAACTACAGACTTAAATCTTTGGGTTGTTAGTTCCCTTACAGAGGCAGGCAGCTTATTATAAAAGACAGGAGCAAAATAGAGTGTTGCATTCCTTGATGTTGTTAGTCTTAGAAAATCAATCCTGACATTGTTGCGGTGCCTATTATCATGTTGGTGTGTATCACCTAGAGCCTCAAAGTTATGCAGATTGTGATGCATGTACAGTAGGCATTCATAAATGTATTGTGATGGGACGGTCAAAATTCGGATATCACGATAAAACTGCCTAGGGTCCTCGCGGTATCCGATATGAGCCAGAACTCTCACTGCCCTCCGCTGTAGGCCAAAAACTCTTGAGGCATGAGCCGAATGTCCCCACGCCAACATAGCATAGCAAATAACCGAATGGACCAGAGCATGGTATGCCATTAGAGTGACCCTCAGGTTGGTAGTTTTACACAGATTTCTTAGTACGTATATTCCAGCCGTAATCCTCTTGGAGATATGATTTACGTGGCACTCAAAAGTAAGTTTGGGGTCAAGCATGACTCCGAGAAACTTTATCTGAGTAGGATTACTGATTCCCTCATCTCGTCTTAAGGTAAAAGTTATATTTTCAGTTTTGGATTTATTGAGAGAAAGCCTGTTGGCAAGAAACCAGTCACCCACACTCTCAGCACAGTCACCAACCTCCTCACACAAAGCGCTAAACTCGCCATTAGCCACCAAGAAGCTCGTGTCATCAGCATACAATTGTAACCATAGTAATTATAGACTTCATAACTTTATACAATAGATATTTGGTACTTCAGAAACCGGGCATTAGATATTTTTATGGTTATAGAAAGAACAACTCAGACTTAGGATTGCCATAACAAGAGCAATAGCCCATAGAAAGAATGAACAACTACCATTAGATGAAAAAATTAAATTACTAAGAATGGACATAGACAATTCCCTTAGTCACGTATTTGTCGAACACAGGAATTGTAGCCAAATCGGATACTTTTGTCAAAAAGAGAACAAACCCACAGACACAATTTATGCCGATTTAAAAATGACAGGTAGGTTTTAAATGTTTTAATAAGTTAATAATCAATATCAATTAACAATCTATTTTTAAGATCTATCTGAAAAATCACATAATTTAAAAAAATCATATCCCGAAACTATTATAGTCTGATTCATGATGTTAATAATAACATAGTAGAACAATTTAATTCAATTATCGCTAGAATGATTGGTGGTAAAAGAATAAATTATTGCTTACGAGGTAGTTATCAAAGTCGTTGTCCCGCTGCCGTCGTAGACCACAATACCAAAAAACCAACTTACGTAATGAAAAAAATACTTGCAAGAAGGTATTAGTCCATCTAGTTTTCAAAAAAAAAATTAATTTGGTAAATCATATATGAGAAGAGTTCGTCGAAAACTGTTTTCAAAATCAAATTCTGCAGATAAAAAAGGATATGAGGACGAATGTCAGAAACCAGATGCTTAGACGACCTTAAGCAAGAAAAACACAATTTTCTGGAAAGACCTTCTAAATCTGAAGATGAGTTGAAATTAATAGAAGTTGGAACACGGGATCAAACAGATTCAGATGTATGGCATTTAGAGCGCAGAAAAGAATAACAGCCTCTAATTTTGCCGAAGTATGTACAAATATGGTGTCAGAAATAATGGGGCCAAAAGTTGGTGGAAAAAATGCTTTATCCTAAGATTTTTTTTCTTTAAGTACGAATTGGGGCAACGAAAACGAGCAAAAGGCTCTTAGAGGATTAGAAAGGATAATAGAGAAGCCGCTTCCCCTGATGGTCTCATAGAGGAGAAAGGAGTGGTATAAATAAAATGCCCATATATGCAGCCAAAGACCCTATCCCAGATCGAGCGATAGAGGATAGGAAAGTTACTTTTTGACAAAAGATGGAACTATTAACAAGAATCATAAATGGTAATATCAAATTCAGGGACAATTATTTATTATGAAAAGGACGTATTGTTGTTTTCCGGTTTGGACGCCTTTCGGAACAAAGAATGAGATTATTTTTAAAGATGAAGTTTTCTGGGAAAAAGTGGAAAACCAACTTTCTACTTTTTATATGAAATGCCTTTTGATCAAACTTATCCTAGAAGATCAAGACATATACCCATCCGGAATATTTCTTTTAAAACCAATAAGTAGCATATTTTTTTTTAAATAGTGTTAAATTTATTTATGTACTTAACTATATTAATAAATGATTTATGTTCGTTCACTATAGTGTCGTTTTTAAGTAAAACTTTAACACCATTGAGTTTTAAAGAAATCGTAAAGTTCCTAATCCGATACTTCACACTCCATAGCGCAAACATGACAAATTTCTCTCTCATATCAAATTATTATATATAATATAATAAGTACTAACTTAGCGCCAGCAAGAATAATATGTTAACCGTCCAAATATTTCAAATCCGTCTCTGGCTTACTTATCCTAGTACCTACAATAAAACTCGTCGAGGCGCCACGTTACGGCTAGCTAAAATGATTAAAAATGCATTTGTAGACGCTCGGGCGGGAGTAAATTGCAGCCACATTTTTTAAAATTTTGGAACGATTTTTGCTTCATCCTATTAAGGAAGGTTCCGGACATGCTTGTAATTGGTTTTAAGACCGATTCGACTAGGTTTAAGGTTCTGAAAATTACACAGAAAAATGCCTTTTTTAGGTTATTTTTATCTATAGATTTGAAACATTTTAGATTCATTTTGGAAACGGAAATATAGTTACAAGCATGCATTGATATGTATTCTAACAAACAAAAAAAAAATTGTAAGAAAATGTTAAACGGTATTCACAGCATTTGGTCCAGGCCAAACCCTTGCAAAACATGGTATACGCTAGATTGAAGGGGAGCCTTAAGCCAAATTTCCTTCTTTTAAATTTAGTCGGTAGTGACCCACTTTAAAAGTCAGTCATTGTCAAGGGCACGATTATTGAATGAAATGTGCTTGCTGTACGAGTTCGATTTAATGGTTACCGCGAGGTATCAACCGTTTATCTCTCAGATATTTGGTCCTATGTTTGCTCTACATTTTCATAGTGAAAACAAAAACTTAAATATCAGTTTGAACTGATGATAGGTACAGGATACATACGCGAATACATTTTGGGATATAATGATAATAACAATATTAAAAATAATAAATAATTTATTTTGCAAAGGTCTGCAAGAGAGAAAATGCAAAAGTATAAGGTTGATTTATGGAATAAGGGCGAAGGGCATGGAAAGCCGCGAAACTATTTTTTGCCTATAGTATACTATTTTTTGTATATTTAAGAAGGTAATGTAAATGGGTGAAAACTGAAAACTACCCTGTATTAAATATTGGTAGGAATTTCTTACAGTAGAATTTTGTTTTCAGGGCGAGGAAAAACATAAATACAAAATTTTTCAAAATCTTTATTCCAAGGGTAAAACAACTCTAATTTGTTTAATAAAGAGCTAAATTTTCGCCTATTTTAATTTTCATCAAAGCCCTATAGGCTTTGATGAAAACCTCAAACTCCAAGGGGCTAAAACAAGCTCCTAAAAACTAAGTACTTGTGGTTTTGAAAAACCGTGAATCAGGTAATTTTTTTTACATAATATACTAATTTTGAACATTTGAATGGGCAGTGCAAGGGAATGATCCAGCCAACTATAGACCAATATCTCTATTACCATTTCTATCAAAAATTATTGAGATGTTAGTTAAAAAGAGAATGATAGTTTTTTTAAGAAATAATACGATTTTAAGTAGGTGTCAGATTGGCTTCCGGGAAGGTTCAGGCACGGGCGATGCGATATTTGCCCTCCTGGAGGAGCTTTTCTCGAGCCTGAATGTCGGATACTTTGCCGCCGTGCCGCGGCGTTTTGTGACTTCTCGAAAGCATTTGATTGCGTTAATCATGAAGTACTGCTCGGCAAACTCTTTAACTTGCCATCGAATGGTTTAGATCCTTCTTATTAGGTAGGAAACAAATCGTTAAATCCTTAGGAACTGTGACCGATGTATGCTCAATTGAACATGGAGTTCCACAGGGTTCTGTACTCGGCCCTATTTTGTTCCTATTGTACATCAATGACTTGACTTCTCTGAACATTAGAGGACATTTTACAATCTTTGTTGACGATACAACAATCTTATGGTCGGAATGTGATCAGCAATCACTGATGAGAAGTGTGTCTGAAGACTTAATGAAGGTTAAACAATGGTGCGACGCTAACCTCCTATCCTTAAATGTTGATAAGGCTAAATTATTGAGCTTCAAATTCACTTGTACCGACCAAATAGTAATAAACGATAGATATTTAGAAATCAGTAGCTTTAATAGGTTCCTTGGAGTGGTCATTGACGATAAATTGAAGTTCCACGAACACATTTCAATCTTGAGACAGAAAGTAGGTAGTGGGTGTTACGCTGTCAGGGTTGTGGCAAAAAAGCTGGGTTTGGAGGGTGCCAGAAATATTTATTATTCCCTTGTAGGGAGTCATATGAGGTATGGAATTGCATTTTGGGGCTCCTTCAGTCGGTATCTTTTTAACTCTGTTTTTGTCCTGCAGAAAAGGGCTATTAGGTATGTTGGTCGCATAGGCCCAAGAGAAACGTGCAGGCCTTTATTCAGGGACTTGAAGATATTGACATGGTGCTGTCTATTTATAGTGGAAACTTGCTGCTTAATGTATAAAAAATTTAAGATGAATCTGGCCAACTTTGGCTCTGAAAGACACTATAATACCCGACAAGATAGTAATATCCCAATGCCCATTCCTAGAAGCGAATTAACCAGGAACTCCCTAATTTATTTAAGCATTAAAATATTTAACCATCTACCAGATCATATAAAATCTGCAGGAACTCTTATAAGTTTTAAGGGATCAATGGGATCAGTCCTAAAAAGTAGGGTATTTTATAGCTTGGAAGAGTATTCTGCAGATGGCTGGAAGTAAACTCTGTCGCTTTTTTTCTGTTTTATTTTCTTTATTATATACAGGTTAAGTGTCCGTCTAATTGATTGATTTGTTCATGTATATTGTCAACTAACATAAAATCATACAGTGGAAAGTTTGAACTTA
>MU181972.1:813421-873361 GCA_016904865.1 Pissodes strobi
ACAGCGCAACTACTGCAACGAAGTCAGGTCCATAGGCAACAAGCGGTTGGAGCGTATATGTGACAATATTGCTTGTTTCAAACAAAATTTTCTTTTTTGAATTCTTTTTGTGCTTTTCCAAGTTTTAACTTTTTGATGTTAACTACTTATTTTTAACTTTTATTTGTAACATTTTATTTTCCACATTAGTTCCATACTTATCTAATTACTAAAATTTTCTAAAACATCTATTTTTAATGAACCTCCTTATACACATCCCGTCTGCAGTGCAGTTTTTTTTTCAAAAACCATCATCATCAGCCTCTGAAAGTAACTGGTCCATATTTCAACTCATTCACTCGAAAGACAGAAATAGATTGTTAGGTAAAACAGTGGAAAAATTAGTTGGAATTAGAAGCAACCTTTACCTTCTAGAGTCTCTGGAAAACAACATCGGTAAAAAATTTTACAGAAAAGTTGCCTGTATTACCGACAAATATGCCAATAAGTTCCAAGTACAAATCATCTTAATGAAGATTCTTCTGATACTGAAGAAGATGATCGTAGTGTTGATAATACTGATGAAGAAATTGTATCTTCAACAGCTCGCTAACTGTAGGATTTTTTTATAATCTCTGTGTGTTTTATTTTTTATATGTTATAAAAGGTGTTCTGTTTTCTTAGTAAAAAGTTTATTTAAACAGATTAATTTTTGTTAATATTATTTTGTTTTTTGTTTTGTATAACAATATCATAGTTTTTGCTGTTCTTTTTTTATTTATTTTGTATGTAAAGGTATCTTTAAAAAATATTCCAGAAAGATTGCCTGTATTACAGACAAATATACCAAGAGGTTCCAAATACAAATCGTCCTAATGAAAATTCTTCTAAGTCTGAAGAAGGTGATCGTAGTTTTGATAATACTAACGACGAAACTGTGTCTTCAAAAGCTAGTTAAGTGTAGGATTTTTTTATAATCTCTGTGCATTGTGTTTTATTTTTTATATGATATAAAATGTGTTCTACCTTTTTTAGTAATAAGTTTATTTAAACAGATTTATTTTTGCAAATATTATTTTGTTTCTTGTTTTGTATAAAAATATCATAGTTCTTGTTGTCCTTTTCTTTATTTATTTTGGCAGAAAGAACATCGGTAAAAAAATGTTCCATAAAGGTTGTCTATATTACCGAGATATATACCAATATGTTCCAAATGCAAATAGGCCTAATGAAGATTCTTCTGATTCTGAAGAATATGACGGTACTGTTGGTAATGAATAAATTGTGTCTTCAAAAGCTGGTAAACTGTAGGATTTTGTATAATCTCTGTGTATTGAGTTTCATTTTTTATATGATATAAAAGTTGTTCTGTTTTTCTCAGTAATAAGTTTATTAAAGCAGATTGTTTTTTGTAAATATTATTTTACCTTTATTTTGTACAAAAATATGATAGTTTTTGCTGTTGTTTTTTTATTTATTTTGTAAGTCAGAACATCGGTAAAAAAAATTCAGAAAGGTTGGCCGACAAAGATACCAATAATGTTTCAAATACAAATCGTCCTAATGAAGATTCTTGTGATTCTGAAGAAGGTAATCGTAGTTTTGGTAATACTGATGACGAAATTGTGTCTTTAAAACATGGTTAAATGTAGTTTTTTTATAATCTCTATAAATATTGTATTTTATTTTTATATGATATAAAAGGTGTCCTGTTTTTCTCAGTAATACGTTTATTTAAACAGATTTATTTTTGTAAATATTATCGTGATTTTTGTTTTATATAAAAATATCATAGTTTTTTAATTATTTTTTTATTTATTATCTAAGTAAGAACATCGGTAAAAATTGTTCCAGGAAGGTTGCCTGTATTACCAACAAATATGCCAGTATAAATCTTCCTAATGAAGATTCTTCTGATTCTGAAGAAGATGATCGCAGTTTCGGTAATAATGATGATGAAACTGTGTCTTAAAAATCTGGTTATGATTCTTTTATAATATCTGTCTATTGTGTTTTATCTCTTATATGATATAAAATGTGTTCTGTTTTTCTTAGTAAGTTTACTTAAACAGATTTATGTTTGTTAATATTATTTTGTTTCTTGTTTTGTATAAAAATAACATAGTTTTTGCTGTTATTTTCTTTATTTATTTTGTCAGTAAGAACATCGGTAAAAAATGATTGCCTGTATTACCGCCAAATATACCAATATGTTCCAAATACAGATCGTTCTAATGAATATTCTTCTGATTCTGACGAAGATGATCGTAGTGGTTATAATACTGATGAAGAAATTGTATCTTCAAAAGCGGTTAACTGTAGGATTCTTTTATAATGTCTCTATATTGTGTTTTATTTTTTATATGTTATAAAAAGTGTTTTGTTTTTCTTAGTAATAAGTTTTAAACAGATTTATTTTTGTTAATATTATAGTTTGGGTTAGTTAGGGTTCTTTATTATTTATTTTGAAAGTATGTTTTTGTCTTTTGTCAGAGTTCTGTTGTAGGAGTAGTACAATCTGTTTTGCTGCAGTTCTGTTTTTGTATAGAATTGTATAAAATTTTCAATTTTCCGTATTTTGGAAAAAGATCGTTTTTTCCGAAAGAAACCGATTTTTTCCAGCTGTCTTATATCAGAGTTCTGTTTTTTAGACCTCGCTATTTAGGAGTTCCTATTTAGATTCTTTCTGTAGTATAATCTGTTTTTCTTAAGGTTATGTTTTTTACAGAATTTAAGAAAAAGTTAAATTTAAATTTTTCCGTATTTTGTTTTTTTTTCACCTCTTGGAAAAAGAACGTTTTTTTTTTCGAAGGAAATCTATTTTTCCCGAGCTGTCTTTTGTCAGAGTTCTGTTTCTTAGACTTTACTATTAAGGAGTTCCTATATTTAGATTTTTTCTGTAGTATAATCTGTTTTTGCTACAGTTCTATTTTTTTTTATTTTCCATATTTTGTTTTTTTCCGACACCTCTTGGAATGGTTTTTTCCCGAGTTCTTAAAACACAAGTTATTAAATTAGAGAATAGTTGTACATTTTAAAGCCTTCTATCATTCTATTTATTATAATAAAATATAAATATTTTGAACTGTTGCTGAAATGCCCTGAAACCCAACTTTTTTTGTTAATAGAGCTTAAATATCGTTTGCTAAAAATAATGATTGTATGAGAGAACTTGAGCCATAGTTCAACCTGTTATTTCATTATGCTAGAAATGAGATTGTCTAAGTCATAAAGCAATAAACTAACAAATAGTGCTTTCTCTAAATTTCCCGACATAATGAAAAATAAATTAATTTTAAACAATTTCCTAAAAGTTTAGTAAAAGGCGGCTTGCTAGTGAAATTTTTAGTTTAGTATTTTGGTCACTATACATGTCCAAATTGTAGACGGCTCTCTACATGGTAACATCAGTTTTATTGTTATTTTTTATTTATGGTTTTGTTTAAAACTTTTTGGAACGATATTTAAAGGGATGTCATCTGTTGGTGGGGTCCAATCAACAAAAACTAACTAAAACTAACCTGACGCATAAAAAGCAACTACATTCATATTACAGTCGCTCTATGGCGAGATCCTATCGCGTCTGCAGTTTACGTATAAGCAAGCAACCGGTGCGCAACTGTCCTATATCCAACAAGTAGCCGGCGCGCAACTGTCCTGTGAAATTAAGACTACCTTCATATTTTTCTGACTGCGTCGCGCAATTGACCAACGCCCACCCTACTAAATGTGGGACACCTGCATATGTATATGATTTTATTTCAAAATTTGTCCGTTTATGAACGTTACAATAATAAGCGTTTATCAACACCTGAACAAAATTATGTATTAAAATATGATTATGTCTAATTAAAATTTATCAGGAATTTTTCGTAAGCATACTTTTTACGAGTAGCCAATAATTAATTAACTACTATGATTGCCCGTAGGTGTTCAATATCTAACTTATTTGCTTTTCACTTCTAACATTAATTTAATATAATTTAATGTACCTATAACTCAGATTTTTCTTATCCTCATATATATAACGCCTTAGAGATTTTATTTCCAAAAAAATAAAATCCCAGACGGGAGGATGCTAATTCTGCAGAAGGATGAAAATCGATGATCTCTTTACATCCTCTCGCCAATATATTTGTTGGCTGCGTGCACGTGGCACTAGCCCACACAAATTTCGCGAAATAGGTCGGGCACGTGTCTTTTTTCGGCGCCTACGGAATCGTTCTGCTGGGATTTGAACCTTCTTCCAGGGAAATAGAGGGGGATTAAATATTGTGCAGACTGATTTATCCCTGTTTGTTGCGTATGCTACAAATATTAGCTGTCATATTAGCTAATCGTTCCTTTATATAGATAAAACATTCGCTTTTGATAACCGGTAAGCAAATATAAAATTCTTTTTGAACACGAACCCAGTACCACTTAGCAAACTGATACTCAGTAAAATAACTAAATGAAAGGGCTTTAGTTGGAAATTTTAAAAATCTATATTTGGAAAAAAGTTCCATTTTTAAAATTAGTAATTTCAGGATCAAAAAAAAATAGTCTTTGAGCATCGAAAGCCAAGGTGTAATGGTCCACATCTACTGCTAGTGATTAAAGAGCTACGAGATTACTTTATTGTTTTTATCTACTTGAAGGTCCTGCGCATATTCATTTTGCTTTAATGTTTTGACGCAGATTCGAAAAAAAGCTCTAGTCTAGAATATAATAATTCTAAGAAGAATAGGGTTTTTAGGGGAAAGCTAGCACGCAGCTAACGTACAATCTAACTAATATATAATTATATGTTTTAAATTAAGTGCCTCATTTGAGAAGTGTGTTTCAATCAATGTTGTATGTATATTGCATTTATCTAGTTCTCAACTAAACAACATATTTTACAGTTTTAATTATTTACCACATGGTATAAACTTAAAAGCTTTTAAATGTTATTTTATGTTGCATATTGTAAGGTATATCATTACAATAATTCAGGAATACATTGAATATAATTATTATGTTTTCAAACGTTAGACAGAAATAAAGCTAAAGTAAATGTTTAAGTTTGCATGATGCAATTAAGTCAATTAATCTACACCCCTAAGATGAGAGCTTCTGATACCACTTTATGTAAGGTAAGGAGCTTATTTTTGAAGTGAAACTTGTTTAGCGAGTGTAAAGTCAGAAAAATGAAACGCTTATCAAAATGAAACGCTTATCAAAGTTGAAACGGTTATTTGAAGTGAAACGCCTCTTTAATTAAGTATGTTCCAGTGTAGCTGACGGGTTGAAATTCTCAGGACATTTAGCTTGGGTAAAATTAATGAGGATCCTGGACGAAAAGTGGACCCCGTACAAAAACTGAAATAATTAATTTCGGGAGAACGGGAAGAGCTATGGTAGGTAAGCCTCATGGAAGCTACCTTTAACCATATGGAGAGACCGGGGCCTTAATTTAAGGGGGGATTTTGGGAAAAAAAATGTTTTTTGCCGATATCTCTGAACGGAGCCTCGGATCGAAAATCTGACAAGCGATGATCCTTGGTCATCACTGGACGGGGGAGGAAGGGGGGATTATTCCCCCACCCCTCACCTCCCGGATACCTAAAAATTTTTGAAAAAATGAGGAAAAATTGAAAAAAACGTAAGGTAATTGTTCGAAAAGTTAATGAAAGTATTATAAAACGAAATAAAAAAAGAAAAAGTTAATTAAAGAGAAGTTAGAGAATCGCGGTTTTCGGCGAAATAATGACGAAGGGGTTCAGCTACGAGGCCGGGGATGGCAAAAATGGGAAGAAAAAAAATTAAAGTTAATAAAAATATTATAAAACGAAATAAGAAAAAAAAATTAAAAAAAAAACAAAAGACTGTTCGGAAAGCTAATAAAAGTATTATAAAACCAAATAAGAAAAAAAAATAATAATAACGGAAAGAAAAAATTGTTCGGAAAGTTAATAAAAGTATTATAAAACGAATCAGAGAAAAAATTATAGAGAAACGCGGTTTTAGAAGAAAAAAAAAGTTGAAAAAGAAAAAAAATTAAAAAGTGTCGAAACGGGGAACGAAAGTTGAAAAAACAGGTTAAAAAAATAAAAACTTAATTTCTAATATCTCTTTCAGAAGTTTCACTTCAGTTGTTCAGGAGAGGCACATAATTTTTTTCTTATCTCACTGATTTTAAATCGATCAAATAAGTCAATAAAAAGAGCATTAAGTATATATCAAAATCTACTTAAATTAATAACAAATAACCATATTTGCAATTTAATTATTTGTTATAAATATTAATATCAGAACGGTTGCAATCTTTCACATTAATTTCCTGATAAGGAGAAAACTCACGAGAAATTACTTGAAACATTAATCGTCTAGTCATTTGTAGTAACGTAACATCTAGTGTCCTATTGTGTATCCAAAACAGTACCAAGAGAACGAAGTATTTCCACCCATTTTTTAAAACCGCCATTACAGTTATTAATTTTACATTCCGTTTTATTCCAGTAAATCACGATAATTTTTAAATTATAATTACCGTTTATTTTTACTTTTTAAGGGCGCAGGTATACATTTATACAATATACAAGTGATGATGATTTATTAACGTGCTTAGGCGATTATTCAGCTGGTGCTACGCACTCGTACAGATTTCGCATGCGTGCGGAGCGTGCGTTAATGAAACTCATATCCCACTTATATCGTAAATAACTATTATTTATTGGCTCATATATCCTTTAAAGGCTGACAATTTTAGAGAGAATATATTTAAAGTTTTTTTTTATTCTTTTATGCCAGCACATTACACATCAAGTGAAAAAGCAACATCACAAAACATATTGCACTATTACAGAGAAAATATATCTTTACATGTACCTGTACAGGGTGTCTCACATAAGATCCTCTATCCCCTTATCTCGGAAGATATTCGATATACGAAAAAAAGTTAAATACAAGGTGTTATTCTTTTTAAGGGAGCTTTTATATTATTTTACTTGCACGTATACAGGGTGCTCAGTTTTCCATGGTCAGGGATCAACTTTTAAAAATTAAATGGAACACCCTATATATTATTTTGGATATGGATTCCTCATAAAAAATAAGGGTGACTTTCCGTAAGATATACTATACCTATCTCTCATGGTTTAGGATATAATAGCCGTTTAATTTTTTTTTTGCTAAAATCATGTTTACTAAAGGTAGTAGGGAAAAATATAAGCACATAATATTTTCTAAAACTGTAATTTTTTTTTAAAGATAATACCATAATATATAATTTTAGTTTGTTAGTTCGGCTACAAATTATACAGAGTGACGTCAGAAATTATTCCAATTGGGATATATAAGATCACCAAAAAGTCGATAATTTTAAATGGAACACCCTGTATATCATTACGGATTTCGATTGTTCACAAAAAATCAAGATAAATTTGTATTAAATAGCCTATACCTATCTCTCGCCGTTTAGAAAATATTCGCTATTAAACATTTTTTATTCAATAAAAATATCTAATGCTTATATTTTCCCCTACTCCCTAACTACCTACCTTTAGTAAATAGGTTTTTTGTAAAAAAATAAATAAAACGGCTATTATATCTTGAATTGCGAGGGATAGCTATAGAATATCTTACAGAAAGCCACCCTTATTTTTATGAGGATAAATATCCAAAATAAAATACAGGGTGTTCTATTTAATTTTTAAAAGTTGATCACTGAACATGGAAAACTGAGCACCCTGTATAGGTGCAAGTTAAAGAGTATAAGAGTTCCCTTAAAAACAATAATACTTTGTATTTAAATTTTTTTCGGAAATCGAATATCTTCCGAGATAAGGGGATAGAGGGTCTTATGTTAAATTTACACTCGAATTTACACGAGATATTTTATTTTATTGAATAAAAAATGTTTAATAGCGAATATTTTCTAAACGGCGAGAGATAGGTATAGGCTATTTTATACAAAGTGATCTTGATTTTTTGTGAACAATTGAAATCCGTAATGATATACAGGGTGTTCCATTTAAAATTATCGATTTTTGGTGATCTTATATATCCCAATTGGATTAAATTCTGACGTCACCCTGTATAATTTGTAGCCGAACTAACCAACTAAAATTATATATTATGGTATTATCTTTAAAAAAAAAATACAGTTTTAGAAAATATTATATGCTTATATTTTTCCCTATTACCTTTAGTAAACACGTTTTAAGCAAAAAAAAATTAAACGGCTATTATATCCTAAACCATGAGAGATAGCTATAGTATATCTTACAGAAAGTCACCCTTATTTTTTATGAGGAATCCATATCCAAAATAATATACAGGGTGTTCCATTTAATTTTTAAAAGTTGATCCCTGACCATGGAAAACTGAGCACCCTGTATACGTGCAAGTAAAATAATATAAAAGCTCCCTTAAAAAGAATAACACTTTGTATTTAACTTTTTTTCATATATCGAATATCTTCCGAGATAAGGGGATAGAGGATCTTATGTGAGACACCCTGTACACATCTATATGAATATTATTATACAAATTTTTCAAATTGAAATTCAAATAAATTTTATCAATATAGCAAAACTTTCAATACTAAATACAGACAACATAACAACATTACATTTAAAATATCATACTAAATGACAATATCAAAAATGAACTAAATTTGTTTTTCAAAAACTTTTACAGCCTTTCTAAAACCTTTTACACCCACTATTTGTCTTATTGTTTCTGATAGTGAACGGTAGGCACATACTGCCATATAGTATGGACTCCTTTCATAAAATGATGAGCCGTGGGCAGGTACTCTCAGATCATTTTCACCTCTAGTTACTAACTCCATACCTCGATCATAAAGCTCACGATTCAGCACGAAACGATCTGGATTTCTTTTCAGCAACCTAACCACTGAAAGGAAATACAAATAAGGAACTGTCATTATATCCAGTTCTTTAAAGTGTTTTCTACACGATGTTTGAGGATATAGACCCAACATGCACCTAATAATCCTTTTTTGGGTAACAAAGATTCTTTGAGCCACCCTAGAGGATCACAACGAAGAAATACCATAACTGAACAATGATTGGACATGAGCAAAATAATAATCACGAATACAGTCCAGTATAGTAAGTTAAAAATAACCCAAATTAACCGAATTTTGGCGACTAAGCAAAATTAACCAAAAACATTAAAACTGGTTATAACATATTGGAAAGTTGATTGAATGACTAAGCAAAACTAATCAAAAGTAACCCAAAGCACCAAAACGGGCTAAAATGTATCGAAATAGGTTACACAAGTTAAAGTAAGTTAAAACTAATCAAAACGAACCGAATTTTGGCGAAATTGATTATAACGTATCAGAACCAGCTCAAATAAGTGAAATAAGTAGATACTAAGTGAAACTAACCAAAAGTTGATTAGACGACTAACCCAAACTAACCAAATCTATTAAAATTGATTATAACGCATCGAAACTGACTGAAATGACTAAAATAAGTAGAGACTGAGTGAAACTAACCGGAAGTTGATTAGACGACTAACCAAAAGTAACCAAATTTATTAAACTTAATTATAACGTGTCGGAACCGGCTCAAATAACCCAAACTAACCAAATCTATTAAAATTGATTATAACGTATCGAAATCGACTGAAATGACTAAAATGAGTAGACTAAGTGAAACTAAACGGAAGTTGATTTGACGACTAACCAAAATTAACCAAATTTATTAAACTTAATTATAACGTATCGGAAATGACTCAAATGACTAAAATAAGTTGAGACTAAGTGAAACTAACCGAAAGTTGATTATACGACTAACCAAAACTAACCAAATCTATTAAAATAGATTATGACGTCTCGGAACCGACTCAAATAACTAGAATAAGTTGAGACTAAGTGAAACTAACCGAAAGTTGATTAGACAACTAACCAAAACTAACCAAATCTATTAAAAATGATTATGACGTATCGGAACAGGCTCAAATAAGTAAAATAAGTTGAGACTAAGTGAAACTAACTGAAAGTTCATTCGACGATTATACAATACTAACCAAATTTATTAAAATTGATTATAACGTATTGCAACTGACTCAAATGACAGATAAGTTGAGACTAAGTGAAACTACCTGAAAATTGATTCGACGATTAACCAAGACTAACCAAATCTATTAGAATTTATTATAACTTATCGTAACCGGTTCAAGTGACTAAAGTAAGTTGATATCAAGTGAATCTAACCGAAAGTTGATTAGCAGACTAATCAAAAGTTACCAAATCTAATAAAGTTGATTATAAAGTATCGTAGCCGGTTTAAATGACTAAAATAAATTGATATTAAGTGAAACTAACCGAAATTTGAATTGACGACTAACTAAAACTAACCAAATCTATTAAATTTTTTTATCACGTATCGGAACCGGTTCAGATGACAGAAATAAGTTGAGACTAAGTGAAACTAACCGAAAGGTGATTGGACGATTAACCAAATCTAAACAAATATATTAAAATTGATTAGAGTGTATCGGAACCGGCTTCAATAAGTAAAATAAATTGAGACTAAGTGAAACTAACCGAAAGTTGATTGGACGACTAACCAATAAATCTATTGAAATTGGTTACAACATATCGGAACCGGCTCAAATAAATTAAATAATTTGAGACTAAGTGAAACTAACCGGAAGTTGATTGACGACTAACCAAAACTAACCAAATCCATTAAATTGATTATAACGTATCGACGTAGACGTAATGACTAAAATAAGTTAAGACTATGGGAAACTAACCGAAAGTTGATTGGACGTCTAACCAGAACTAATCAAATCTATTAAAATTGATTTTAACGTATCCGAACCTACTCAAATAACTAAAATAAGTTGAGACTAAGTGAAACTAACCGAAAGTTGATTCGACGACTAACCAAAAATAAGCTAATACTTTAAAATTGATTTTAACGAATCGTAACCGGTCCAAACGACTAAAATAAGTTGATACTAAGTGAAATGAACCGAAAGTTGATTAGACGACTAACCAAATCTATTAAAATTGATTGTAACCTATCGGAACCGAGTCAAATGACTAAATTAATTTGAGACTAAGTGAAACTAACCGAAAGTTAATTGAACGACCAACCAAAACTAACCAAATCCATTAAAATTGATTATAACGTATCGGACCCGGTTCAAATGACTAAAATAAGTTAAGACTAAGGGAAACTAACCGAAGGTTGATTCGACGACTAACCAAAAATAACCAAATCTATTAAAATTGATACTAACGGGTCGGAACCGACTCAAATGAATGAAAATAAAATAATTTGAGACTAAGTGAAGCTAACCGAAAGTTGATGGAACGACTAACCCAAACTAACCAAATCCATTAAAATTAATTAAAACGTATCGGAACCGGTTCAAATGACGAAAATAAGTTAAGACTAAGGGAAACTATCAAAAAGTTGATTTGATGACTAACCAGGTTACTTTTGGTTATCTATTAAAATTGATTAAACCATAACGGAACCGGCTCAAATAAGAAAAAAGTTGCGACTAAGAGAAGCTAACCGAAAATTGATTAGACGACTAACCAAAACTAACCAAATCTATTAAAATTGATTAATCGTATTGTAAGCGACTCAAATGACTAAAATAAGTTGATACTAAGTGAAACTAACCGCGTTAGATCGGGGATTGAGAGACGAATCGTATGCAGTTTTTACAACCACCACTAATGTTATAAATAATACAAACGAACGAAACTTGAAGTAATATGCAATTATGTGGTATATTTTGGTCAAAGTAATCTGCTAAAAGTAATTTTTTACATTAGATTGTGTTAAGGGTGGGTTAAGGTGACTTTTAGTTTCTCACGACAGACTAGTCGTGTTTCATAACGTTAGATCGAGGAATGTGAGACGAATCGAATGCAAATGGTCTTTTGTTTTTTACAACCATACTTATAACGTTTTAAATTGTAAAAAGAACGAGACTTAAAGTAATATACATTTATTTGGTATCAACTATATATTTCCACACAATTATGAGTTTTCTCCGTTCTCAAATTTAATAAGCGTTGCATTCTGCTTTGGCTTTTTTAATGTCCCCCCCGGTTGCATCTTTGTGAAGGACTGTGAATTTTTTATTCAGAAAGGGTGGTTCATTATTTGTATTTGAAGCAGATAATATAAGTATGTCTATTTGTCAAAAAGTTATCATTATCTGCTAGCCGGCCACTATCTTTCTCCAAAACGTATCATGTTTTTTTAAGACAACCTCACCCCATGATCCAAAAAGATGTTGGCAAAATAATCTATTGAATGATTTCTTTTTGCATATGTATAGCTGGATTGGTACAGTTACAAGGCATAAAAGGAGACAAACTTATTAAAATAACAAGACACTCCACTGTAAAATCAATCATATTGTTACGGCTAGCCTATACAACCATCCGAACGTTTTTGTGCTACCCTATAAAACTAGCCGCCGCCGCCGTGCCGCTCGCTTCCCTGTCTGTATGACTCATCGCCCGGCCGGTCGCGAAGTTTCAGGATCGCTGGAATTGTCTCGATG
Organism: Pissodes strobi; assembly: GCA_016904865.1. NCBI lineage: Eukaryota > Metazoa > Arthropoda > Insecta > Coleoptera > Curculionidae > Pissodes > Pissodes strobi. The sequence goes on from MU181972.1 coordinate 825,941, forward strand.
GCCTCGTCGAGATCATATAGAGTGGCGTCGGAATACTTCCCGAATATTCGTGATAGATTTAAGATTATATATAAGCAGACCTAAGGCGAATGTTAGTCAGTCGGTTAGCAGTTCAGTTCAGTTAATCATTGAGTGTTGAATAGATATTAGTGGTAAAGTTATAAGACTAGTTTAGTGAGTTAAATTGTATACAGTGGTAGTGAATAAAGAGAGTATTAGTTGAAAATAGCAAAGTTGTAATTCTGTTAAGAACCCACGGGAAAAACGTAAAAATATCTTCAAATGGATGAAGATAACGATGCTGGAATAATAAATAAAATGAGGGATAACAACACCAATAATAATTTTCTGGAACCAGAACTTTCTACCTCAAATATGATCGGAAATATTGCCGTACAGAAATCGGCGGCTAGTTTTGAGCGAGACTGGTCTTGGTCTTGCAAAAAAAGCAATACCTAGACGAGACCGTATTTCGGTTAGACCAAGACTGTGTATGCAAGAACCAGATCAATACCAATACCATGCCCCGCAAGACGAAGACTTTTGCAAGTTGCACGAGTTTTGCGAGAATCTTTCAAATTTCGCACTATATGATAATATCAAGGGATTTATAACTGGAAGATTGAATAATCTGGACGAATTCCCGCCTTTTGAGTTCTTCACTCCTGTCGTGTGATCTTAAGTATACACCGTTTTTATTTCTAAAAGAAATATGCCCATTAGGTTAAGACAGTCCAGAAAGCGTGAAAATCTAACATATTTCTCGGGATGAAAATCAAATAATAATTCAAAATAATTACTAGTTCGTCTAATTATGAGAATCTCGGACACTACAGCGAATCTCTAGACAGAGTGAGTGTGAATTTATTATTTGCGATTCTGGAGAAAAGAGGAAGCTGACCAATTGGTTAATTTCAGTAGTTACCAAATAAGCTCATACGAAGTTTATCACGAGAAAGTCATTCGTACTAATAGTTGCTGTCATGCATTTAGCAATTTCAAATTGTAGATGAGATACACAGGAAGTGTTAAAACTATAGACGAGCCCAAGTTCTAGCAAATGTCAAAAATACGCCTCGTAATAAAATACGTTCAACAACATACATCTTTTATAAAATATAAATGATGAAAACTTTGATTTACTTAATTTATGGTGGATAACTGCGTATTATTTCCATATATCATTTCGTCTTGTCTCTAAATGATTACGTGACAAGTGTGAAACATGTATGCTGTTATCGGAACGTATTACACGGCCATCATGTATTACGTTCTGTTTTCGTGCAAGGTTGTATCGGAGACCTTAACCTACCATTAGAATAAATTTAGTGAAGAGAGAGTATCACTGATATTTTAACTATTTCAGTAAACTATTTTAGGGACAGTTGAGCGACAAGACTCTTGTAGAGTGGACAAAAATTTTGAATTCTCATAAGATCTTGAAACTGTTCATTTTATTCAATTAGCTTTTTGCTGAATCGTTATTTTTAACATAGGGAATATTGGTCAAAAACAAGTGGAAACTTTCTCCCTTGATACAAGATATACATACACAAGAGAGTACAATTGAATACAATTGAATCTATGGACGTCATAAAATTTTAAGGTTCGGAAGAACCTTTCAAATGTATCCGCAAAAAAAATAAATGCATTAAGATAAAAACAGAACAAACGATTAAAAGAGTTACTTAATTATAAATACAAAGTACAAGGCGCAACATTGTCTACACTTTTCTGGAATATTTCGGTAACTATTAGAGTTAGCTAAAAACTAATGTGCTATGGTATTGAAGAAACTTAATATTGGAAACACAGATCTTAAAAGTAATCACTCGTTTAGAAGATGCGAACATGCCTCATAATTTTTTTGACCTCCAAAATACAAGAAACTTTTTGCATCATTTTTTTTTCGCGTGGAACGTAATGTTTTTGTGGAAATTTCGCAACAGGGTCCGGTTGTAAAAATAGAAAACATATTACATTTTTTTCGATAAAATTAAAATTTAAAAAATACAAATTGCAAATGATCAAAATGCACCCGTAAGAACAATAATATAATAAATAAATTCTCAACAGTATATTATAAATTAACCCAACATCTCTATGTATTTATCTTATGACTAACAAATACACAATTTATGTGCTAAATCAAGAAATTATACTTTTCATTCCATTATTGTATCAGTAAGACCTTAAGAAATGCTAATGGATATACAGGCTGTCTGTTCGAATAATTTTAGGGGTGATTCTACATAAGAAAGCATAATTTTTTTTCATGAACCATTGTCCTAAAATGCATAGTTTCCAAGATAGAGGGTGTCAAACTTTTTTTATTAATATCGTAAATATCCTTTTACTGATTTTGTTCAAATTTGGTAGTGTTGTCTGTAATAATAAGGAGCTCATTCAGCCTTAGTTCAATTAAAAATATGAGGTCCAGTGGCATCCCGAGGACATCATACCGAATATTATTGACACAAAAAAGTGGGCCACTAACTTTTTTAAGCCTTTGATATTTTTTTTGTATTAAACAATAAAAAAAAAAACATTTTTGTTTCTTGAATTGTTTTCGTATCTTACTTTGTTTTCGAGAAAAAAAAATAAAAACCAGTTTATTACATTACTTTAGGACATGAAATTCTACATCAAAAGCCCACCACTATGTTATGTCTGTAAATCAATGGTTTATGCTGTTTATAGAAATTGTTATAATAATTTATTGCAATCTTTAATTTTTTTTCAATCAATCAATCACCCTTGATGATTTATTTAGATACAACTTGCAGCGCTTTCCAGAGAAAAAATTAATCTTTATTACATCCCGCGATGAAGCAAAATAAAAGAAAAATAAATTAAGAGTTGCAATAATGTATTATAAAAATTTATATCAATAGAATAAACCATCGATTTCCAGAAAAAAAAGTAGTTACCCATCAGCTTTTGATCTAGAATTTGTTACCCTAAAGAAATATAATAAACTGGTTTTTATTTTTTTTCTCGAAAACAAAGTAAGATACAAAAAAAATTTAAGAAACAAAAATGTATTTTTAGTTTTTTAATACGAAAAAAATTTAAAATGTTTAAAAAAGGCAGTGGCGCACATTTTTGTGATCAATAATATTCGGTATAGTTTGAAACCCTGTATCTTGGAAACTATGCATTTTCGAGGTTCATATCAAGAAATTTTCATGTTTTTTTAAATTAATTAAATTATTCGGATGGTATTTCACACTGGAAACTGAGTGGATAAAAAAACTTCTATCTATTAACTATTTTTTGATCATAAAGCAGGGGACTAGTTGGTTATAACATATTTTTTTATAAATAATTTTCGAAATTCTGTGTCTCAGACTTTCAACGGCTTTAGGCTACTAACATATACTACCCCAAACCAGAACTCCATAACGTAAAATTGATTCAACTAAATTTCGATACAGAGAAATTAACATATTAATATTTAGAAACTGTCTTGATGCATAAAACTTGATTATTAAATTTTCCCAGATAGAAAATTTTCCGCATCAATGTAGTCAGTAGCCGGCTCACTTTAGTTATAGAAAACATGATTTCATTAGTTTTTTGACAATTTAATGACAACTTATGTATGTCAAGCCATTCCTTAACTAACCTAATGTCATTCATTGAATTTTCTTTTGTTTAAGTCCAAGTGAACCCACAAAAATATGATTGCAGTATCATCTCCTTATGAAATTGTTTTACCGGTTTAAGTTGATTTCATTTATTGATTTTATGTATAAATTAAATAAGACTGTTTCCTGTGGAGCACTAATATTTATAGTGCAAAAATCAGTTAGTATTTCTCTAATTTTAACCCACTGTTATCTATTTAAAAGATAGCTTTCAAACCGTTAACACAGTACTTCACTGTGTCGAAAGCTCTTGATAAGTCCAAAAACACAGCCAAGCACTTCTTATTGTGATCATGACTATTTCGCACTTCTTCTGTAAGATGATGATGCTAGCATTTAATTCGGCAATAAATCCGAGGTGATTAAATTACTTTGTTTTAAAACATTCATTGACCTATCTTTCAGAAATTTTGCGAACAATTTAGCAATCTTTGATAGGTATAATAAACCTTGTATTATCGGATTTTAAAATGAGCGTAATTACAGATATTTTATTATATTTAGGTACAATTCCAATTTTAAAAATGAGATTAAATACGTGTTTTAAAGGAACAAGCGAGTAAATATGTAAATGTGTTTTATTATTTTGATATTCATACCATCATATTCTAATGTAATTTCAATTTACTTAAACTTTTGATGGATTTGACTTAAAATGATTAACTTCTCTATGTTGGGCTTTCTCTCCTACATAAAATTAATATTGATAAAAATATTAATATTTTATAGATTTTTCTTAGTGTTTGGAGATATTCAAAAGCGTAAACAAAATAATATTAAAAACAAAGCAATTTTTTTATTCAAAAACAAATCCTTCCTGAAACTATTGAAGTAGTCATATTTTTATTTTATTTTTATAATATCCTTTTCTCTTAATACGAACTGATATTGTAGGTATTTTTTGGCCCTTACTTAGATATATTCTTCAATCCATCTAGCAAAACATTGACTCCACTTAACAGTATTCCTTGAATAGAGATACCAATTAATTTTTTATTGCGTTCGGTTAAGAAAAATGTTTGAAATGACGCTAATACAATTTTGATAGAAGATCCCAAAAACGTACTTAAACTGTCCTTTTAAAAACGAAGAAAACGTCATCGTCATACCTGAAAACCTAAAAAAGTTATAGTGAGGAAGAAATTGGCAATATCAAAATATTTAGTATACTTAAAACTTCCAAACAGAATATGAAAGATTAGAAAGAACATTGCCATCATTTCATTTTAGTTAAAATTTTAATGGATTTGACTTTAAATGATTAACCTCTCCATGTTGGGGATAAAAAATAGGATTAAAATTGTTATAAATATTAATATTTTACAGATTTTTCTTAGTTTCTGGAGATATTCAAAAGTGTAAACAAAATAATCTTAAAAACAAAGTAATTTTTTATTTAAAAACAAATCTTTCCTGAAACTGTAGAGGTAGATTTATTTTTATTTTATTTTTATAATATCATTTTTTGGCCCCTAATTAGATATATTTTTCAACCCATCTAGCAAAATACTAACTCCAGTTAATAATAGTACTCCTTGAATTGAGAAATCACAAAAGTTTTTGTTGCGTCCGTTTAAGGAAAAAGTTTGAAATGACGTTAATACAATTTTGATAAGATCCCAAAAACGAACTTGAACTGCCCCGTTATACAAAGAAAACTTAATCGGATTATTATCTAGTGTTTTTAGAACATAGATTTCTCAGCTAAACCCACCTGAAATGTCTCATAACGATCAGGTATGTTGTTTGTTATCCATATTCCAACCACTCAGAAAAATAATTATTACAAATCTTGACCATTTCTTTGTTCTTAGTAACTAGTGTATCATTGCCTAAAATATTTATATAATTATTGTTATTACATTTTATATTTTCGCTGGTAGCCTCTGCAATAAGTTCATAAGTTTTTATGTATCACACCTATTTTCCTTTATGTTTGTCTTAAAATACAAATTTGTTGCATTAATAATTATTTTTTTTAGGATTATTGCGATAAATTTTGTATTTAATGTCTTTCCCATGAGTTAATTTGTAAGTAGTTGCTTCTTTAATGTGTCTTTGTGCTTTATACAATTTGTTATACCATTGATACTCAAGGTCTTTTGCTGTTAAAGTTTTTATTGTTTTACAGGATGAGTATAGATTTTGAAATTTATCAATAATTTTTTACGCAAGAGAAATCAAACCACACCAGGTCCAGGCCCATTCCGTTCCTAGAGCATTCCCATTCCACAATGTTCTTTTCAGAGCAATGTCTTACATCGTCGTTCTCAATGACGAACTTCTGAGCACGACCAACTAAATATGAGCTAATCCAGTTTAAAAGTGACTGACGCATGCCATACCGCTCCTCGGTATCATGGCCATACACGTCTATAAATACATTAATTCCAAGTCTCTGTTTTCCTAACCATTGAAAATTTTTCTCAATAAAATCATAACCTACTGAATCTATTGACTTGCCCTTAAAATGTCCGTCTTGGAACTTGGAAGTGGCCCAAAAGAAATTCCTAGTAGGTCTATATAGTTTTCAAGCCGACTTGATGAGACTTTGAAAATTATTTTTAATGTAGCTTAAGGAAGTTGCCAGTCTTTCAGCACAGGTTTTTATTCAATTTATAGTTCATCTAACCCTGCACCTTTTTTATATATTTAGGCTTTTTTGTTATATTTATTATTTAATAAAGGACGCTGCCTTGCTTTTGTAGCAATCGCAGTAAAGTGAAAATCAGTGAAAACTTTCTGAAGGCTGCTTTTCTTATTTAGAGAAGTAATCTACGCTTTTGTTCCAGACAGGCCTTTGAATAGCCGCATAGCTCTCGTTTGAAATATTTCCTCCATAATGATTTTCTATTATTTATTTTCATTGCAGTGGTTGCGTAGTTTAGTTTGAAAGGTGTTTACTACTAACTATTTAATTGAATTAATTACTTCTCGCAGTCTTTATCAAGCTACGCCCATAATAGGAAACAAAAATCCTAAATTGTCACATCAATAAGTCTACATAGCATAGAACTCAACTTAATTCCAAGCTATTAAAATAATTCCATGGTCACATTTTAATCAGTTGGTGTTCCTTGATGAATTGGTAATTCTTATTTGGTGAACTTGATAATGAAATACTTTTAAAGTGGGTCACCTAGTCACCCATATTCTTTTGGATTCCAGTGAAAGTCATTTGCAAATCGATTAAGCTTTGAGAAAAAATTTACATGTCATTTAATATAATGATAAATAAGTATTTGGCAATTGTTTAAAGGGAACGGTCATATTGAAAATGTAAACTTTAATTCGTCCTTACCATCATCACTATATCCCACTCGTTTATTTCCCAACGAATACGAAATTAGTTATTCCTACGACCACTTATGAAAATGAGAATAACTTGGTTGGAAAATGCCTTATATCACACCACACATGTATTGAAAGAGATGTCAAATTTGAACAGATGGCACTAGTGTTCTTATGAATCTAAAGAGTGCTTTTTGTGTAATTTTCATAGTCGGCAGTATTTCTTTTGGGCGTGTATACTTTTGAAAAAGAGGTCACGTTTGGTTGTGTCGTTCTTGAAAAAGCCGCAAGGATCGAAAAAATCAAGATCGCAGTTCGATAGAAAATTTCTAGAGGAAAAATTCTCTCTTTGTTTATAATGGGAAAATGTACTTTTGTTTGTTTTGTTGAGGTTTTCACTTCTATTGTGTGGTCTTAAGCACTTTTTTTCTATAAATAACCTAGTAAATGTTGTATTGTATTGTACCTACACACATTTGATTAGCAGGTATTCAAAATTCGTAATAAATTGGCAAATGAGTCATAATGAGTATAGATCCAACTAGATGAAACGGTGTACAAAATAGAAACAAATAAAATTACGCAAATATTCAAGAAAGTACGTTAGACTTAGAAGCATATGCAACGTTTACCAACTAAAAGTTTCCAATTTCGAGGGCTTATACCTACAAAAGTATCAGAATTAAAAACATGCACCTCAAATTAACTATATTCTATAATTAAATACTTCCGTTATGATTCAAAAGTTCTATCCCCTTTTGCATATTCAAGCTGATAAAATTTAAAAAAATTACTTAAGCTACTTATACAAACTTTCATTAATTCATTAATTAATTATTTTAATATATATCTAAGCATTTGAAAAAATTCTTAACGAGGGCAAATCAGCTTACGCCCACATTTAAACTACGACAATAAATCGTATTTTTCCTTACTTAAGGATATTTTAGTCAAAAAATTGGGTCAGAGTAGTATTTTTGTAAACGAAATAGTGATAAATTTTTTTATTCATCGGTTGGCGCCTTTTTATTATGGAATTGGGACAATTATTTTTATACAACATCGATATGTAGATATTACGTATTTCGAAAGAATGAGCTATATTTTAAATGAAATAGTGAGTCGCATTTTTGCTGATTGAAACCAAAAAGGCTGGAGCATAAGATTAAGGTGTCAAATGTTGTTATTTAAACTAATTCTGTATCTAACCGAATAATCTTACAGTACATTTCTTAGCTTTCTTTTGGATGTTGGTATAAAAAGGTTAAACCTGGTACCAAAAAGTAAAGTGCCCTAGCTAGTGTGTCGAAAATATACAGGACCTCTCATTGAAAAGATATTAGTATATTTCATTCCCGAGATTACAGGGGCAGCTTAAGGTGTAAGCGAGGTAAGCGACGGAGGGCGCAGCTCGCACAGGGGCGCAAAATTTGGGCGAAAATTCGAAATACCATAAAAGGTAGTAAGGTACGTGGCACGATTCAGAGCAGTTTAAGTTTAAGTAGATACATTTTATTAATTTTTTTTTATAAAAATTAAAGGCTTTCCAAAACAGAAATATTTGAGGTTAAAGTTAAAACTCATAATAGAGAAAACTTGTTGCCTATCATCGATGTGTTACGCGTTACATTATTTATAAAATTTTGCTTTTAGGCCATTTTTAAATAACCACGTATAACGATACGTTACGCATACTAATAATGATAAGTGTGCAAATTTGTAGTACTGCTTTTCTGTCTTGTTCTTTCCGTAAAAAGTCCCCCTTCTAAATTCTAAATAGTTTCAGATATCGATTTCAAAGCTGCATGGCTATAATAATGCATAAAATACAATATTTTTACATGAAACTGATTGTTTTAGTTTTCATGATGGCGATCGACGCCTGGTGTAAATTCGAAGCAGTTTTTAGATACTGATTTGAAGTTTGGGGGGGGGGGGCATAATAAAACATAATTAAAGTACTACATTATGACACAAAAATTAATAGCTGCATTTGCCAGGAATGATTAGCAATGACAGTAATTTTGCCAGGAATGCTATCATGCCAGGAATTTGCAAGGAATTAATAGGCACCAATTAATAAAATATTTATATATTAAAGTCGAAAATTAAATTACAGAAAAATATCAACAAAATTAGAAATTTACTTCAATTTCACCGATGAAAAAATCCTTTTGCGTGTCTAAATAGTATCAATAAATATTAAACACTACCTTCTTCAGAAAAGGTGGCAATATTATACAAACTGGACAAAAGTGTTCTTTTTTGCTTTCCTACTAAGACATATTTTTCATTTGATTTGGGAATAGAGTCCCCATCATATCCTAATTAAAAATTATAATAAATGTGCCATTTAATTCCGAAGAACTTTTTATGTAACACTTATTGTATGGAAGAAAATAAAAAATGTCTGGACAAAGGAAATTTTTCTTCAAAATAACTATCACAAAAATGTGTGCAGTGTTTGCCTTAATGCTTTGTCAAAATCAAAATTTGTATTATCAGCTGAAACCCTTATCAGTGTACAACTGCATGGAATAGTCCTTTGAAGCATCTCTGATAGAAATTTCTTATGGATACTGCGCCCAACATGCTTCTTCTGAATATTTTCTATTTGGCATTAAAAAAAATCACGGTTACTTTCCTGAAATAGGGAGTCGATTGAAATTTGGCTATCGAATTATTCATGTGCTATCGTATCAGTATCAGTATCAATATCAGAACGGGTGACCCCTAGCGGGCCTTGCACTTAGACCATCAATTGGATTCGTTGTGCCCCCAGCCCGCATTAGAGAACCACCAGGATGCCGTTTTCCTTAAGAAAGCCCGCATCTCCTTCAGACTAACATGACGCGACGCACTGAATCTAGCTCGATCAGCGTCGCGACAAAGATTTTGCATCTTGCCCACGCCAAGGCGAGGCATTCCGTAAGTAGATGGCACGGGGTCTCATCGTCCTCCATGCACCATCTTCACTCCCCCTCTTCTGCAATTCTCAGCAGTCACGTGCCGTCGGTAGAATCCTACCAGTGCCTTGCACTCCTTCCTTGGCAGGCTCATCAACCCCCTGGTGAAACTCTTCGCAGGCCCCTGTATCATGAGCCTCGTCTGTCTCATCCCCGGAACCGTCCGCATTACCTCTTCGTCCAGGCCTCCAAAGCTCTTTCGCGAACAATCTGGGCGACTCCCACACAGGGATCAGGCCCTAAGTATCTACGTGCGGAGCCTTCTCTGGCTAAGGCGTCAGCGGCCATGTTTCCCCAGACCAGCGTAACCTTCTTGTGCTTTGCAAGTTCAGTCAGCTAGCTCCTATACTCCCTCAACAACAAGGAGCGCGTGCGGACAAACTTCAGCGTCATGAATGCGGCTTTGCTGTCGGAGCAAAAGAAATTCCTCCTGCCACCGGCATTAAGCCTTAACGACTCCCAGACCTCCGCGTGAAAATTTTCGCTTGGAAAACCGTAGTGTGCTCGTCCAGTGAGGTGGATAATTCTCGACCCATGGGCTTACAGTACACACCAGCTCCAGACAGTTTTCCCATTCTGAACCCGTTTGTAAACCAGACCAGTCCATCCCAGGATCCTATCCTTCCCTCCATCAAATCCTCATTCGTAGGGAACAGGAAATTTAGCCCGTCGTGGAAGCCTATCTCAGAGACCATCACGTCATATGGCATACCAAGGATAGTTAGGTCCCCAGACAAGACCGCAATGGTCATAGGAGCCTTTGTGCCCCCACATCCCCGCATCAGCCAATCTCATGGCTACTCTAGCCGCCTCGTGCCTCACCAGTCCAGTCGCCGCCAGTCCACCGACGGAGGCAAACCCACCAGCGCCTCCAGGGCTATCGTATGAACATCTTTTTCGAAAATCCGTTAAATTCTTGCAGATTTATAGGGTTTACAAAATTAACTAAAATTTAGCCAAGAAAGTTAATTTTTTGATAGATATGACATGACATTCCTAGAAATGGGTTTCTACGAGATATTAGGCCTTTTGGACATAGGCATTCTCGAAAAGCAGACAATTGATCAAGTTCAAACCGATTCTATTTATCGTGTGGCAGAATACTATGGTAGTGAAAATAGTTTCTGTAAGCAATAAACCCCCATGGTACTGTGAAATATTTTCGACGATTATATTACTATTAACATCTGGATATCAAGCACTAGGGATGTAGTCGTGGCATAATCACTATCAAACTGAGACAGAATAGTTCCAAGAGTCAACTAAACATTTGAACGAAAAAATAGTAACAAATGATTTTATTTTAAGTGAAATCAACAACTCGTTGTCTAATTATTGTCTAACATTGACTGACTGCATAAGTTCCAATAACAATTTATTACAACTTAAATTCGATAGTTTAAATTGCCGTCAGACACGAATGCCTATTATTAAAATAGTCATTGCGCCATCTGGCCAAACTATATTTACTTGTATCAATCTAATAATAAACTGATATTTTTATTTTTAACGTTTTATCCATCTGAGAGAAAGCGAAAGTCCACTTATTCTATCACGTTTGTTGAAAACTTTCTTCACAACCAACATTGATGCACTTTCTAATAATAATCTGCGAACCGCGCGGGAATTATTACTGCCAAGATACGGCTGACGGAATGATCATTTTTATTCGGTTGTTCTACGAAATTTTATGCATGGAATGGTGCAACGAGTGGAATAGGAAATGTTTAAAATAAAACCTTGTAAGCCGCTTATGAACCCTGTTAGGTCTCAACCAATTTTTCTTTGATTTAGTCAAAAGAAGCAGATGAACTGCCTCTCATCTAGGCCACCTCACCTAGGACAAGCACTTTTAGTAATCTCACACTGTTAGTTTTGCATAATTACATAAATTATTCTTCCCATGATCTATGACTTGAATATTTCGGCCCGAATTTGACCTGAGCCACCCTAAAAAGCGTTAACTTTTTCTTATTCAGAGATTCCCGAGTTTTTTTTAAATTACTTTATTCTTAAATACTTTAGCTTTAAATGTCATTGTGAGTATTTTAATTTAAATTTACTATACACCTGCATATTCATATAGCCATCAATACCCTTTCTGAAACATTAACTATATCATTGTTAGAAAGAAATAAATTGAATACCAACATTAATTATTACCTACGTTTTAATATGTAAAATATATGGAAGTGATAATAAATCTAACATAATTATATTATATTATATTAATTAAATCAACATAAACTGTAATTTCTGAACATATAACTAGTTGCTTTTCTTTTGCTGCTTTATATTTGTTACTTAGGTCTCCAGAATGAGCTCCCCACCACCTTCCTGAAGGCCAGTGCCTTGACATAATTGGAAGATTGCAAATTGTTCTGTGTTATTTTCAATCAGTCTCTTTTAATTCAATACTCAGCAAATCAAGATCGTCCTGATCTATGGCTGCTATCAAATAAAAATATATCTACTAGATTTAATTTGCTGGTGTTGGAAATGCGAAGCTTATCATTATCTAAATAGCAACGCGAAGATTATAGCTTCATATTGATCAGTTAATTCAAGATGCTCTCCAGAACATTTTGATCTTGTTTCTACTTGATAGCAAAAGCTGCAGTCCATCGATAGTAGACGTGTAGAGTTAGCCAATGCCTTCGCATTTTTGTTGGGTCTCTATGAGACCAAATTTTGCTTGAAACTTTCACTGTCAAGACGAGTTGAATGTTTCCTTCATAATTCCTTCCATTTTTTTCTGATAACCCAGCTGCTCTCGAATTCTCTCCATCAATACCATTGCAATTGCACCTTCTGTTTTGTCAATGTTGCAAATTGATCTGTGTTATTTTCAATCAGTTTCTCTTAATTCAATACTCGGCAAATCAAGATCGTCCTGACCCATGGCGGCTCTCAAATAAGAAAGTATCTATTAGATTTAATTTGCTGAATGATCTCCCGTGTTTGAAACTGCGCAGCTTACCATTTTTTAAATAGCAACGCGAAGATTATAGTTTCATATTTATTAGTTAATTCAAAATGATTTTCACGACATTTTGATGTTGTTTCCACTTGATAGCAAAATCGATAGTAGACGTGTAGAGTTAGCCATTTTTGTTAGGTCGCGATTGAGACCAAATTTTATTCGAATCTTTCACTATCAAGACAAGTTGAATGTTTCCTCCATAAATCCTTCCATTTATTTTTTCCTGATAACTCAGCTGCTTTCGAATTATCTCCATCAATTCGTCTCTCTTGTCTCTGACGCTTTGGAATGGTCCATTCTCGACTGTAGCCAAAGTTTCGTTGGATTCAACGATGATCCTCTTTTCATTCTACAACAGTCTAACCGTACACAATGCTGAATATAGGCTAATTCAATAATCTTCTCATTCCATCGGTCTTACATTCTTCATACAAGATAGCTACATAATTTCACTTCAATATAGCGCATATTTGCTTGCATCTACATCGGTTAGTTCTTCTGTCCCTTCGTTCAGAATTTTATCTCTAAGGCCTACCTATGGTTCTAATTGTTTTATCTAGGTATTCATTCATTTCATAGTTTATATTAACATATCTGCTCCCTATGCCACACCACGCAGAAGGAATTGGTTCAATATTTTTCGCTTCGAGCATTTTGAGATATCTGACCTGAAAATATTTCTGAGTGGTCAAAAGCTGCCCAAGTCAGGTTTAGTCTTCTATCAATTGTTTGATTGCCTGGGATTCGCCTCAATCAGATCTCGTCGCCCAGATACTTAGGCGTCCATACTTGGTAAATGGTATGGATCCTCTGGTTACTATAAGATTGGGCTCTTTCAGGTTAATCCAAATATTAATTTTAATGGAAGTTTGGAGAAGTTGCTTCAACATATTTGTGGCCTTGTAGACAGTGGTTTGCCCATGAGGGGGCTCAGATATGTCAAACAAAAAAAAGTGAAGAGAAAAATGGACAATAAAAAAAAACGAAAAAAGATATATTCTAGTAAATCAATCAAAAATCATAAATCATATATTTTTTTTGATTTTCATTTTTCAAAGTAATAATTTTTAGTGTAACTTGTAATTTGCAAGTAAATTGTATACGTACATACATTATGTATGTTGTTGGGAAATTGTAACAAAACATGGTTGACGAATGACATAGACAGTGCGGAGCTCCAGATGTTTAACCATAATGTATACCGCAAGGATAGATCCACTGACACTAGTAGCAGAGTCTATAGATTGCTGGGCGGAGTTCTGATAGAAGAAGAAAAACGATTACTAGCATAATTTTACCAGCAACCAAAAGCATTGAACATCTATTTATAGAAATATCATTTAATAAAAACAAATTCATTCTTGCCATAGCTTACTTCCCACCAAGGTGTTCCTTTGAAAAATATACAGAATTTCGAAAAAAAACTGGAAACACTATCTGAAGAATATCCTGATCACAAATTGTGTGTCTTGGATGACTTTAACCTACCCAACAGTCTGTGGACCAAGGAAAAATTAGCTTCAGTGGCGAACCACTCAGCAGGATGCACACAAAATTAGATTGAATCCATTCAGGTACTATCTCATCTATGCTCCTACCATAACATTTTCCAGGTAAACACGGTCAGAAATGTTAACGATGGCTGTTTTTGCAAGATAGAGACAGCGAATATTAACTACGATAAGAAGATTCACTCTCCGCGGCGGCACGTCAACGGTATGTCTCCTTCCCCGCGCGAAAACTAGCATGATACTGGCATGTGACCTTTGGACCCGGCGCACACTGGTCGAATTTCTAGGAAAGCTGGCCATAATAAGGTTTACCAGAAATAAGACATAAAAGTTATTAAGTATTACACGTTTAATATATCGTGTTTTAGACAAATAATTGTTGAATTTTTTGCTCATCATCTATATTTATATATAGGGAGTATCAATTTTCACTAACGATAAAAATCATGTATAAAAATCATTTGTATGTTCTTAAATCGTTTTAAAAAAGGATTTTGAAAATTAAGGGCTCCTTCGTTGTAAAAAAAGGGTTTTAATTCGATGATCCAAATTTTGTTTTTGCAACGGTTAATTCAGGAGTCTCACGAGCAAAATGAATGTTAAGCGGACGACAGAAACGCGTTGATGAGGGCCTGCAATTTTGCCGTACATGTATTTCAGAGTTATCGCTATTTTTAAAAATTAATCTAATAGGGACGCAACTAGTAAAAAATATAGAAGCATCAGTGCAGCTGTTGTTCAAAAACACTTGCTTATATTCTGAATATCCGAAGGTAATATCAAAGCCATATTTACAAATTAAAACTAAATTATAAATTTTTATCTGCTGATTCAGCCAAAGTATTTATTACCTCTTTTTATAATAACATCAGTCTTGCATCAGCAATAATGATTCTACCGAAATTTCAGCTTCAGTTTCACTTACTACAATATTATGGGATTAGGGGTGGGCGACAATAATCGATTATTCGATTCACTTTTAAGAAATTACCGATTAATCGACTTATCGATTAATATTTCAGAAAATATCGATAATTGATTATTTCGATTAATCGATTATTCAGTTATTTGCTAAAATATTAAGAGTTTAATCGATTATTCAATTTCTTGCCCACCCGTACCGATGACTTTACAACAGATATAGCAAGCAAATGACATTTGAAAATATTTTCAGTACAACATATGAAGCAAAAAAAAACAGAGAAACGTAAATGCTCAAACAAGACAGCAGCAGGGAAAACTGCGCACGTTACAAATTTAGCCAATAAGGGATCCTCATTTCGACGCGTCATTTTCTGATAATCTGGCTTCAGTTGTTGCACAATTAGGTATAACACCAACACATAACCTCAACGGAGTATTAGCACGTTAGCAGTATAGTAAAGTGTGGCAAGTATAACTGGAACAGCGGAAGGAATGCGGACAAAAAATTGGCGATGTTGTCGAGTAACTTTAATATTTTTTGAGAATTAATATTGATACCTATTATTTAGACAAACACATAATTTAATATACTCATTAACTCATTGAAAATAACTGGAAACTGGAACTTTACTATTACTTCAACTTTAATTCATAATCTATTTTACACATTATCAATTTAAATAAATTTGCCACATTTATATCTATTTGCCCGATACATCCGGCAACAGGTGCGTCAAGTTCCCCTCGTCCTCGTGACAAAGTGCATCAAGACGATTGGCTGCAAGTCATTTTTCCTCGCTTCGCTCCTCAAACGTCGCTGTTCCAAATAAGTTTGCCACACTTTATATCAGTCTTTATCTTTTTATTATGTATTTAGGCAAAACTATATGATAAGAAGGATCACTCTCCGCGGCGGCATGTCAACGGTGTGTCTCCTTCCCCGCGCGAACATTAGCAGAATATCGGCAGGCCATGTTACAAATAAAACAATCATGTTGGCAGGCGACCTTTGACGCGGCGGCCATAGACCAGTTCATCCTTTTGTCAGATTAATTTTCACGCCTAAATTCTATAGTCGAGTCAATATTCGATATAAGGTAATATCGCTATTTTTTAGTTGTATTGTATTACAAAATAGGAATGAAATATACAGTAAAAATATTGTGCGAAACCTTTAACCAATTTTAAAATCACCCAAAACGCCAAAATTTAATTACATATTAAAAGATGGGGCAAATTCGAGCAACATTTTCTTCTTGATGTCTTTTGTCAGAATATTAGTATTCGGAAATATGGTGAAATCATTAACACAAAATCAAAATCTTTTAAATATTAGTTATTACATACCTTGAGTATTGTTATCAATAATAACTAATTAAAAACGTTAACAGATTTTTGAAACATCCAGTTGAATACAAACTTTATCAAAATATTTATTTGGTGATAATAAAAAAAACCATAACGTAAGTTTGACAGGGCGCTGCAAACAATTCAGAAGATATCAATTGTGTTTTTCCAAAGCCAAATAGAGTATTAGAGTGCTATAAATAATTTCGTCATAAATTTGATTAAATATACCGCAAACGAAAATATCGTTTATGGCCAGCTTTTATTTAAATTCAACCTGTGTGCGGTGGAGTTCGCTGATCGTTACCAGGCAACGAAGAAAATCAACGACGATTCCTTTGTAGCGCTTTCTGGCCATTGAGTGGGCCTTCTTGTCGTAGTTAATATTCGCTGATAGAGACATTATGTTAGTTGAGGCCGAACATGCTCTACTGCCAATAGACCTTTACCATCCACCACTCTCATTTTCCATGCAATGTGAATCTGTTCATTACAATAAATCTGGTCTCAAGGGCGATGGCTTCTATAGAGTCATTCAATCAATGGACGTGAATGCAGTGATTGATTTTTTATCCCAGTTCGAATGGGATAAGTTACTTATTTAATAACAAATCACTTAATGATATGGTTAATGTGTTTTATGATATTGTTTACTTAATAGTTGATATTTTTGTTCCTTTAAAAAAGTATTCAGCTAAGAGATTTCCTATTTGGTTTTCCCAAGAACCTAAAGAAAAAATAATTGAAAAAAGAAAACACATAAGAAATATCTAAATCTCGGTTTTATCCTGACTACAATAAATTTTCTATTTTAAGAACGAAGTGTAAATCTTTAAAAAATAATGTTACCAGAATATTATAGCTTTAACTGATTCTTAGAAACAATGTTAAAAATTTCTTTTTTCTCGTCAATTTATGAAGAGCTATCAACTTTGGATATGAGCAAAGGTCCGGATGGTCTCTCACCATATCTTATTAAACATTGTAGCTTTATACTTTCTAAACCGCTTCATACTATTTTTAATCTGTCCCTTAAAACTGGAACTTTCATAGCTCCCATACTAAAATCAGATGATAATTCTTAGGTCGAGAATTACGGGCCTATCACTATTTTGAGTTGTATTCCCAAAGTATTCGAAAGTTTAGTCTGTGACTAATTGACTGCTGATTTAAAATATTGCTTCATCGACCAACAATTTGGATTTCTTCCCCACAGCTCTACTGAATTAAACTTGCTTACATTTACAGATTCTCTCTTGGAATCATTGGAAGAAGGGTCCCATGTGCTGTATATACAAATTTCACTAAAGCCTTCGATAGAGTCAACCATAAAATCCTTATCAAAAAGCTGAGAAATAAGGGAATTCAGGAAGAGCTTCTAGAATGGTTGATATCATACCTAACAGATAGAACACAAATTGTACGCATCCAGAGCTTTCAGTCCCTTGAGATTAAGGTACCATCTGGTGTTCCACAAGGTTCACATCTGGGATCCCTCTTCAATATTTATGTAAATGATATTGCATCCTGTTTTATGTTCGCATTTTTCTTACTGTTTGCTGATCATCTAAAATTCTACATGAAAATCCAGAACCAGGATGGTTGTCACAAACTTCAATCCGACTTGGATTGCTTATTATGCTTATCTCAGTGGTACGATCTCAATGGAATGGAACTGAATATTGACAAATGCCAGTTGATGAACTTCAGCCGCGGAAAAAATCCCATCCATCAGGTTTATAACATAAACGGCTCACCACTATTGCTCACCTCTCAAGTAAAAGATCTGGGAGTGTTGCTTGACGGTCACTTATCTTACACACATCACTTATCATCAGTGGTCTCTAAATTACTACAAATTTTGGGCTTTATCAAACGTTGCACTAAGGATTTCCTAAATGTTCATTCCCTCAAACCACTATTCTGTGCCCTAGTGCGACCACATTTAGATTATTGTTCTTGTGTTTGGTCTCCCTCTTATAATATCCACCATTGAAAGAGTGCATCATAAGTTATTGAGGTACACAGCATTTAAGGGACAGCATAGAGTTGAAAACGTTATTTATGGCAGATTGTTCGTTTGGAAGTACATGTAAGTCAATGGGGAAAACTGTTGAAAGTATGGGATGAAAATAAAAACAACATTGACTCCATAGTATATCAAAAATTGTCAAACGTTGATCTCAAACGATCTATTGAAGAATACCTAAATATCATAAAACCCATAGCTGTAGCACTCGATAAAGTACAGAGAAAACTGCTTGTTATCTGACGCAGTAGAAATATGGAAGGAATTAGAGAATAAATTCGAGGAAGAATTAGAATTACGATTGACTCAACTACATGTTTTTGATAAACGATATAAACAAGCACTTATGCCTTACCATTTTGTAGCGTATACGTTGGATGTAACTAAAATTAAATTTAAATTGACTGGTGAAGAGAAAGATCAAGCATTAAGTATTGTGAAAGAAATGTTTGAAAATACTGGATTACTACCACTTATTATAAAAGTTGAAGCAAAAATGGAACCTTTTTCAGCACTTATGTTTTCAGAAGAGATACTATGCAATATTGTAGTTTTGATATGGTTGGTTTCGCAAACAAAAATCCTGAAGTTGAGCATCTTCTTCCTATATCCAAGCATTTTTATGTGGTATTGCTTCTTCAGCTTCGGTAGAAAGAGTTTTCTCTACATTTGGACTCCCCTCTCATGCGCTGGGTTTCTGTGTACGCCACTGCTTGTAGATATTGTCTGATATCAGAATAATATCATAGACCAATCTTAAATGGTTTAGGTTTTGTCCATGTATAATTAGGTACCCTCATGTTTTGCCAATTTATTTATTAACATAGTATCTATCAGTGAGTGTCTATTTTGGTCTATATTATCGAAGCCTTATTTATATTCTACGCAGTTTTCGCTCCAAGGATTTGCCTATTTTCCACATTTTAAAACAACAAATACTTTCTTAATGAACATGTTGGATATTTTCTTATCGTCATTATGTAATGGCGATGAGCCGACATCGTATTAACAGTCTCTACGTCCCTGATGAATGTACTGCGAAAAACCATTATTACCTGTTCCATTACAGCCCCTATATTAGCAATAAAATAGAAAAATCGTAAAATATATAGGTATATTAGTGAGGCGAGTCAGCCACGTGCATGCACCGCGCTGAAAATTACTAGTTTAAAGGAAAGTTCAACGTCCGAATGCATAAGAAATTACGTTGGAGGTGTCCGAACAGTTTTTCCGCACGCTTTCACTGCATTCGCGTGTTACAGATCGATCTTTCAATGCGATTTTATTGAATATGAAACATGTGTGTGTAGACCTCTTTACTAGATCAACTCGGAGATTGTGTTCGTTTTAACCACAGCAAGTCATAGATTAAACAGGGTCGGGCTGAGGTCATATTCCTTCTCTCTGTATACCATTACTTTGCAAACAATAATATGAACAGTGGTATAAATAGCCATGTATCTAAATACAGATTGGTTATTCGTTCAATTTAACCCCGCCATTGAAACAAGCGGAAAAAATTAGTAGGATGTGAACTTCTTCAATTTTTCTTTTAATTTCCAAGGCGGCAATCATTACGACAAGATATTTTTGAACATTTTATTTCATTAAACTTCCAAAACCTTAATACAACGTAATAAAAGATTATCTTAGAAGAAACAAATAGGTGAGTTACAAGTAAAATAACAGCAATTGGTGAAAAAATATGAAGCTGCAGCTTTTAGAACTCTTCTTGCCTATGTATACCCATCGAGTTTGACAGAGAAAAATATTTTTATGCGGCGATCTTCAACCGGAGCTGGCAAAAGTATTTCAAAATCTGAAGAATTTACGAGTGATACGTCTTCTTCTTGAAAGCGAAAACTATATATTACTTTTATTATAAAGCATGACGCTTTGAAAAATTTACCTCTGGCCAATGAAAGGCAGCTTTCCTTCCATTTCTCAGAAACTTGACAATGTAGTTTCCATTAACCAGTTTTTCTTGTATCAGGCCAACGAAATGTTTAAAGTATTCTTCGTTGCAAATCTTACAAGAACATAATCATTAACAACTGCAGACTCGATCGGATTTTCGTCCTTCTTTGTGTTTTCTTCTTTCACAATCAAAATCCTGAAGTCCTGAAGGTCTATTTCGTCGAACAGTCACTATTTAATTCCATAACAGACTTTTTCTAATTTTTGGTGGTTGGTGCAGTACTTCTAGAACTTTCTCCTATTTCGAAATCTTGTCCTATGCTTTTACCCGGTGCAATGTTTATTTCCTTTTTTCTTTGAGTTTTAGCTCCCCTTTTATTTATTATTTTTTATAGAAATTATACAAGTGTATCGTTTAAATTAATTTCAAAATTCTGATTCGTTTCAGTGTCATCAGTACGCAGTAATATGTTACGCAGACGATGTAACGCTATTCGCGGACACGGAAGACGGACTGCAATGGCTCTTCCAGGCATTTAAGAAAGATGCCGAAAAAGTTAACATGGAAATATCAATCATCAAAACAAAAAGCATGATGATCGCCAGGGAACCACGCAGATGCAAATTAGAACTAAACAACAAAACAATAGGCCAGGTTTTTGAATTCAACTATCTGGGAATAACAATATCACCGTATGGGGAACTCAAGAATGGCGTACGGAACCAGGTAAACAAGGCAGCCAGGATAGCAGAAGCCTTACGAACAACCATATGGAATAATACATTCATATCAATCCCGACCAAAGTTAGAATATATAAAGCATATGTCAGGCCCGTAATGACATACACGGCAGAAACACGAGCTGACACAGCGGAGACAAAAAGGATGGCAGGAACCAATGAAATGAGAATACTAAGAATGATCACATGGAACACACTTTGGGATCAAAGAAGGAGTAACGAAATTAGGAAAGAATGCGAGACAGAGGACGTGGTTAGATGGACACGCGCTAGGAGACGCTTCTAGAACGAGCACATATCCAGGATGGAGAACCACAGACTGGCATAAATCGCCAGAAATGGCAAACCAACATCCGGCAGACCACCAGGACGGCCTCCCAAGCGGTGGAGGACAGCTGGTCGTCGGCATCCCAGGAGGGACAAATAAATGGGTAAAACAAGCCTTAAGGCTTTCGCAAAGAAGAAGAAGAGTCATCAGTACCAGGCAATTTCTTTAATATTTTGCTTCTATCTAAGAGGTTTATACCCGTTGTCCGAAAGCCACTTTTAAGGGTTTGTTCACCGGTTTCTGCGAACTTGACCATCAATTTCTTGAAGAGTTATGGAAACGCCTCCTTAGGAAGACTTAGTGTTCCTGTTGCTAATTTGTAATTTATAAGAATGGATCGCCATTGCTTCTTTAGTGGTGCGAAGACCGCGACATCGAGCGGTTGAGCGATGTGGTGTTCGGCGGTCTGATATCTTCTTCAGAGAAATTGCTCGCTAAGTTATCTCCAATCAATACTTTGACTCCTTGATATTATCTCGTATAGAAGAGGAAAACAGAAGTAAACCAATTTGAACATGTTGCAGAGTCGAGCCATCTATGAGTTATGCGGTTGTATCTTGTTTTACCGGGCACTCCTTCCATCCAGGTTGTCCAAAGGTTTTTTGCTTTATAAATTACATAAATTAATTCAATATCGTGCACTTCTAATGTATTATGATTTTGCAATAAATTTGAGTAATATAAATTATAAAAAAGTTCATTATGCATTTTGCGCTAATTTATTTTTGTTAATAGGCAATTAAACATACACAATTTTTTTATAAGATTACATGCAACTTGTAGATTTTTTATTTGCACGTGGTCATAAACTTTTAATGAATTCGAACTGTCATTTGGTAACCTTTAGTATGATCCAATTTTCCATTATGAATATACCTGCGGAATTTCCAAGTAAAATAGTTTTAAAAGAATAAAAATAAAAAGGTCATAACAGGGTCAGTTCTTATCGTAAATAATACAGGAAATAACAGCTTTTTAGGGAATTTCAAAGGCTAATAATTTCGTTTGAAATATATTATAATATTTTGACTTATGGCGATATTTACGAAGAACCACTTTCATAACCGCTTGCATCTTCAATTTACTTTCTTTGTATAAACTGCAACAATTTAATAACAAGAAAGTATTTTTAACGGAAAGTAAAAAATAATGACACAGAGAGTCTCTAGAAATTGGAACAGTAAAGAATAGCTATGTTATTTTGAAAGACAGCTTGAGCGAAGTAAATAGAGTCGAAGGTCGAAGCTGAAATTTCAACACAAAAAATTAAGTGGAGCATACATAGCATTCAATCATTCATAACAATAAACCCAATAACAATAAGGAGAAAAACTTGGTCAATGTAGGTCAATGTACCTAGTGAAGGCTTAATGGATCTTAGAAGGATATTACTAAATCAAACGAAATAAAGCACAGAGCAATTAAGAAACTTGAATAAACAGATAGACAAGACGGCAACTGTATAGGTGAGAATGGGAGAGTTAGCATACTTAGAAGACAGTCATTAAAGGGTCAGAAGGTAATATTTATCATTAAGGTCAAAAGAGGTACTTAAAATATCAACAGGGAACAGCTTCTACAAGTCACCAAGCAGCTTTATAGTTTTTATAGTTTCCAAAAAAATGAAGAAGACCCCCACGGAATTGCGGGCCACCAAAAAGTCATAAACCAAGGGTGAAAGGAAATGTCATGCATTTCTTTAAACAAAGTCGGAAATGCAATGCTCTGTTCACATCAGATGGCGTAATGAAAAAACAACCTAAAGGCACTTCTGAAGAAGTTTTGGCTTCGGATGGTGAGGTAATACACACAAAATGGCGCAACAATAAACCTCTGGCAATGACTATGATTTTGAAGGTGTTGGTGAACTTGATAGTTGTAGAAGATGGGATAAATCCACTAAGCAATTTGTGGATATTCCTAGGTCCGAAGAAATTAGATTGTCATCACGATACACATATAACGGTATGCTGATTTCTAGACTCGTTTTTGACTCACCCGCGCATCTACGTCATCCGGGAAAATTTGACGCTGTCATAGTTTATTTAATTAAGTGGATTTTTAGATTTGTTTTGTGTTTATATATGTTATAGGATTATTTAAATTAAAAACTTATAGTATAATTATGCCGAACTGTGCTGTGGCTACTTTTAAGAACAATAATAGGACCACCAAAGGGAGTAATATTAAATATTTTCATTTTCCTAAACACGAGTTAGCAAATCAGTGGATTCGTGCTTGTCGAAGAGATGATTGAATTAACATAAAAGATGGTGAGTATCTTTAATTATTAAAGCTTTACTTTATTATTTATTATTTTTATTACATATTTCCATGGTTTACATGATTTTTTATGGCAGTGGCACACACTCTAAAGGGACATCCTATGGCTAGAGATGGATCCTAATTTCACGTACCGTACCGTGATTTTAGCTGCCGCTAATTCGACCTTCGGGTGCTGCTGTGCCTCAGTTCCGTTCTTTAAACATTCTTTTCAGATATACCACGATCAAGTCACGGTTCACGGTCCAGCCAGACACTATGTGGTTAAAAAATATTTGCCAAAATTTTAATAAGTAAAAAAAATAAAGCAACATGTATTATTGAAGTGTGATTGAAGTGAAACTTCTTAACGCGCGCCGGGAGGAATATTTACACATGCTCATATACGATGGGACCAGGGTGCTAAAATCGGTTAGGTTCTGTAGCGCTACAAAAGCTCATGGATTTGCGACCTAATCGCGCCATGTCTTCGTGATGCACTCGTTCTGTTCCAACAGCTCTCGTGGCCGAGTGGTCTAGGTGGTTAGGTCTCGATTTGGCGGCTCTATATAAGCGGAGCGGCGCAGCCTGAGTTCGAACCCGTTGCTTTATTAACTTTTTTTTAAGGCTTATGAAGAATTTTTTTTATTGAAAAAAAAACAAAGCACCGAAACAGTTTTAATGGAATGATAAAAAAAATTATTATGTAAAAAATAACTTTTTTATTTTCAAAGATTTTTGGATATTACGTTGGGGTTTGGAACCTTCGGCAACATACACTAAAACAGAGTTTTATTCACAATACCGAAACAGAATATTTGCACTCGACGCGCGTTTCGCTAACCATGTTAGCATCATCAGGAGATGATTAAAACTGGATTATGTTATGGCTTAAGGTATTGGGATCAAAAAGTACTTTGCAAACCGAGTCTACTTCAGTGGAAATGAAATAAATATGTAAAAAAGGGCAAAAAATATTTGAAAGGGTTCAGAATATTGACTATTAAATAATGAGGTCAATACAAAGAAAATTAAAATTGTACTTTAAGTTTGGTAAAACTTCTTGTGGGCTAAATTAAATTGGATAATTTTTTAATGCTTAATGGCTTTTTATTTGCAAAAAGAACTTTCTCAGCTTAGATCAGCTGAGAGAAGTTCTTTTTGATTCTAATATCTTAGCCCACCACATATCCAAAAATAATTTAAAAAAATCGCATGCAAATAAAAAGCCATTAAGCATTAAAAAATTATCCAATTTAATTTAGCCCACAAGAAGTTTTACCAAACTTAAAGTACAATTTTAATTTTCTTTGTATTGACCTCATTATTTAATAGTCAATATTCTGAACCCTTTCAAATATTTTCAGTGGCGTACATTTAAATTATTTTCTAGAGTAAAACTATGCATAATATATCAATTATAATTAGTAATATAAATATGGAATGAAAATGCTTTTATTCTTTAGTTAACACACGTACACGTATAATTAGGAGCGTACCTATTATCGAAAATGTCCTTTAAAATCCCCCAAAACTGCGAATATTGCATTTCAAAACATAGGTTCTATACACGCTTACATAGCAGAATCGAAAGCGTCGTTCCCGGGTGACGTCACACGTTTCTGTGTGGGAGGTTCTGCCTGCGCAAGAGCATACCGTTATATGTGTATCGTGATTGTCATCATATTTGAGGGAATAGTATATTTCATTACCAGTCCGGAAACAAGGCTTTTCCGGTGCGCGCACGACAGTTTCTGGTGTGAGGCGTAGCCGAACACCGGAAGTCGTGCAAGCACAGGAAAAGCTGTTTCTGGACGTGTAATGAACGATATTTTTCATAATACCTCTCTGAAATCAAGAAATAAACATAAAATTGTTATAATTTTACGTATCCAAAATCATGTCATAATACATTTTGTATTCAAATGAAAGCAAACGTCAAACTTGCAAGACAAGCAAGACAGGTATTTATATATGTGTATCGTGTCTAATATTCATCAAGCGTTGATATGAAAATGTGTTTGTATGCTTTGTTGTAATTGAATATGCAGCTAATTTTGAAGTATTTGTGACAAGTAAGGTCAGAATAAATAATAGTATATTATTTTATATGGAGGAAAAGTGATACTTTTCATGGCGCGCTCGTGTTTAACAGCCGAACGGAGTGAGGCTGGTAATAGAGAGCAAGCCATGAAAAGTAACTTTTCCTCCAAATAAAATATGCTGTTTTTTCTTCAAATGTCGACAAATTCATGCAGAAACATCTCTTTTTAATAGTAATAATATCTAATTATTATTAAAGATAAATGGGTTCGCAAGGCGGCTTAGACCACGGTCGTAGGTGGCCTTGCTTAGACCGGTGTCGGTGAATGTAACATAAAGCTGTCAGTGGACACTGTCAACAATAATTATTTTTTTAAGATTGCATCTCCGATTGCGTTTTAATTCCGTATTGATAAGCAGTTATTGAGTAAGTTCGATTAAATAATAACCAATTTGTTCCTAAATTAGTGATTTTTAGAAATGCAGTCACAAATTGACTGATAAATACAAATTGTAGTTTAATAAATCTTGAGTTGTTGACGCTTATTTTGTTGTCTGTTTGTATTGTATCTATGTTGCTATGACAACACTTTTACCTCCGCCGGCGGAAAAGTGAAAAGTAAAGCTCCGGCGGAGGAAAAACGAAACTTCACGGCCGCCTACACAGTCGGGTAATGACGGATTTACTGACGTTTGAAGAAAAAATAATTTTACTTAAAATTAGACTATTGACGCTAAAATGTACTAGGGCACGGGAAATTTTTTCCCGTGCCCGGACCGAAAAGACTTACTTTCTTTGCTCTACAGAGACGTCGAAAATGATAGTTTTCAGAGAGGTATTATGAAAAATAATTTTTTTCAAGTTAAATTTCATAGGACCAATTATGGGTTTTTTTCTCCATTATCAAGAAGCCGTCGTATGATTAATAAAAAAAATTATTTTGTATGACATTGATATGTTTAATATTGGCTTTAACTCTTTTAAATCTATGATAAGAAAATAATCATTTTGTGTTTGAAAATTTCTTTCTAACATTGTACATTTGACTTTGTAAGAATTTGTTTAATTTGTAAAATGGTAAAGCCGTATATAAAGATTCTATTCTATTCTATTCTATTCTATATCAAATCTCCGGGTTCATAGCGTTCGTCGCCTTCCGGTTCCCTGTCTCCATCCTCGTCGTTTATTGTAGTCTCTGAATTCCGCCCAACCATGTGGTCTTTGGTCGGCCGCGTTTCCTTCTTTCTACTGGGACCCATTTCATAAGTTTCTTTGGTAATCCTTGGTCCTCCATTCGCTGTACATGGCCATACCAGCAGAGGTGTCGCTGCTGTATTTCTTCCACTATGTTGGTTTCCACTTTCATTTCTTCCCTTATTCGATCGTTTCTTCATTTCTGCATTCTTGAAATTTCCACGGCTAGGAGTCTATTCTATATCCGTTTGGATAGAGAATAGACTCCCGCCCTCACAGCCATATAGTAGTGTTGGTTTAAAGAGAGTACTATATATTTGGTGTTTTATTTCTATTGAGACGCTCCTAGACCACAGGACTGAATTTAGCGCTCCAATGACTTGCTTTATTTTTATAATGCGTTCTTCAATTTCCTTTTCCGTGCATCCACAGCGCTCTATCTTTGTTCCCAAATATACATAATCGTAGCATCCCTCTATTTTCTCACCCGTGTTAAGTAATAAGTCGCGGCGCTAGCCTCCCACACCAAGGTACTTGGTTTTTTTTTTCAAATTTACTGATAGTCCCCAACTTTCATATTCTCTAAAGAGTCACCTGGTCATAAATTCCAAATCTTCGTAGTCTTGTGCCACTACAACCTGGACGTCCGCGAAATGGAGCGTATAGAGGGTTGTTAAGTCGACTACCTGCATTTCCATTCTTTCACATGATCGTTTCCATTTTACTAGCGCTCCATGCAGGTATATCTTAAACAAAGTTGGTGACATGCAGCAGCCCTGCCTAAGACCTTTCGACCCTGGAATGCTTTCGAACAATTAATTCTGTGTTGTTGATGTTCGATTCTTCAAGTACTTGCCATAGTTTTGGTATTGGTATATTGCCGTAGGCTTTTGTAAGGTCAACGAATAGTAGGTGAATTTCTCTATTTGTGGTTCCTTTTTTTTCTGTAAGTTGGGCAATACTGAATATATCATCGACGCATGAGCAATCCGCTCTAAACCCTGATTGTTCCTCTATTTCGTAGGGTCCATATTCTTCTTCAACCAAGTTCCTAAGTACTTTCCCGTAAATTCTACTTAGGGTGCTCGTGACCGATATGCATCTGTAGTTGTTACAATCGCCCCTTCGTCCTTTCTTATGGATCGGTGTAATCCATTCCTCCTTCCAGGTGTCTGGTATTTGTTCTCCATTCACATAACGCTCGAAAGATGTTCTTAACATAAGAATTAGTTTTTTTTGAACCCGCTTTGATTAATTCAGCTGGTATGCCATCGGGATCGTTTGCCTTCCCATTTTTCATTGACATAATCGCCGATGTAACCATTTTTTCTGCTAGTTGGACTCTGGGTCCCTCAATATTGTATCTTCTGGGTGAATCGGTCAGGTACTGAGGTCGGTGTTCTGTCAGTTCATCAGAGTAGTGTTTCTTCCGCCTATTAATACCAGTCCGGGAAATATTTGATTTATTGGTGGTATTCTGTCAAAGTGATCTAACACATCTCCATATTTCTGATGATCTTGTTCCGCCCATATGTGTGTTTAGTTCCTGAGATTTTCTATCCCATGTCTTATCTTTGTTTTTATTAATCATCTGCTTGATTTTTTTTTGTTCTGTTCTATAAAGCTCTCGATCTTCGTCACGTCCTGGATGAATCCATTTTTTGTATGCTTCCTGTTTCCGCTCTTTTTGCCTTTCCGTGTCTTCGCTCCATGTTGTGAGTTTATTTCTGTTGTTTAGGTCTTCTGTTCCAAGGGCTTCTAAGGCTGCTGACTGTATTGAGTCAACTATATGTTCATATAAGGCACCTGTTTCCTGAGACTCCTAGTCTTCGTTAAGCTTCTGGTTTAGACGATTTTGGTATAGCTGTCTACCACTTTCTTGATACAGACTTCTTAGGTTATATTTAGTACACTTTAGCTTAGTTTCTACCGCACTTGTACTCTCAGTTTCAGTTTTTATGGTGTTAAATGGGATTTCAAAGTTTGCTTTCGGCAGAAAGTGATCAGATCCGCATTCTATACCTCTGTGTACCCTGACATCATTTACTTTGAATTTTGTGTTTTTTTTTATAATAATATAATCTATTATTTTCCTTAAATGTCTTGTATCTTGATGCCAGGTATATTTGTGGATGTTTTTGTGTTAAGAATTTTCATATTGTACTGGCTGCAAAGACTAATAGGGCTCTCGCCATTTTCATTCAGCACTTCTTCGCCATGACGACCGACCACGTTGGAATGCATCTTCTTTCCAGTTCTGGCGTTTAGGTCTCCTAGTATAATCAATTCTCTATCTTTTCCTATTTTGGCAATAGCTTCATCTAGCTGACTATAAAATTCATCTTTTTCTCCCACTAGGGCATTTTCGTTGGGAGCGTAGAAACCGACGACCGTTATTTTGTGTCCATGAAGAGTTAAATTCGCTGTTATTATTCTTTCGCTTACTGCCTCCCAATCCGTTAGTTTATTTCTGTATCACTTGTCTATTACTATGGATACACCTTTGCTGGCTCTGTTACTTTTTGGGATGCCACTAAAGATATGTATGTAGTTTCCTTGTTGTTCAATGCCATTTCCTTTCTTTTTGGTTTCTGTCAGGGCCGCTATGTCTATCTTCATCTTTATAAGACTTCTTTCTACATCTTCTATTTTAGATTGTAAAGTGGTAATATTATCGCGATAGGATTATATCCGCGACGCCACGCCTTGATTAGTGTACAGGAATATAACTCAGATTCGGGATCGAACTACATCAGGTGAGACGAGATGTTAAAGAAAGCACTTCAGTTAAAAACAACGTCTACTGGTCAAGGACTTAATGTGAAAACATTAACAATGTCTATTGGTCAGAAACTTAATAAGAATATAATTATACGATTACTAAGGTGCGCATGCTCTCTCGATTGAGGTATATTTTTGAATTGTTTATGGGTCTTTGGTCACTACTGTTTTATAAATACAGTTTTTCTTAAGAGTTTGTGTTGTGTTTCATTTAAGGTTGGTTTGATACTAATTACACTCAGAGTTTACACTGTACTTTTAACTACTTGACAGATTCTACTTAGAAAATTATCTTTCCCTCTTTCCCAGAACTTTGACAATTTTATCATAGATTCGACATTGACTACTGTGGATAGGTAACCCCTGGACTTCGCGACCATGTGATCAAGCAAAGCTCAAGTTAGGGTGAGGAGAAAAGGATAGGTGAGAACCCAAAACGTCCATGTGAACAGCCCAGGAGCTGGTTTTAGGTGAGACACAAACTAACCCGAACTGATGGTTCGCTAGCGTTTTTATATGATAAAATGTGCTGATTGTTGCACGTTTAAGGTTCGTAATCGCTCCCGTTGACTACTCGCGTTGTTTATAATTTGTTTTTAAAGTTTACATAATATTTTGAAAGTTCAAGTTCAAACTTAGGACAGGGTGATATTTATTTAGTAGTTTATGCATTTTAGTAGTTCAGAATATGGATGGAGTCAACAAACATGATTTTCTGATAAGTGTTTATCGGACTTTTATAAGAAGTAGAAAAATTAAAATTGACTCACCTAATGTTCACCCATGCAATGGATCTAGCAGGTGCAAATAGTTGGTTGGAGTACAAAGACAATTGCAAGATATTTGAAGTTTCTCCAAAAAAAATTGACGGATCTTAGATCACTGCTTTTAGATAATCTTCAGTATGATCCAAATCTCCTTTATGCACACATCTACGGAAAATCAAGGTAAAAAAATTAAAGGGAATTTCAAAGACTAATACTTTTGCTTGAAACATGTTATAATATTTTGACTAATGGAGATATTTACGAAGATCCACGTTCATAACCGCTTACATCTCCCACTTAATTTCTTTCTATAAACTGTTTAATAATAAAAAGGAAGTATTTTTAACAAAACGTTAAATAATGATGAGACAGATAGTCTTTAGAAATTGGAACACTAAAGAACTTTCACAAGCAATAGCTAATTTATTTGGAAAGACTGCTTGAGCGACGTAAAAAGAGTTGAAGCCAGTGGCGTAGCTACCGGGTGGGCCAGGGGGGGCAAGGCCCCACGGCGCCAAGAGAAATTAGGCGCCACTCCGAATTTATAAATATGCTAATGCTAACAATGCTCATGAGCTTAACTGAGTTTTTAAATTAATTAAATTATAATATAATCACACAACAAAATATGTATTAAACTTTTTACCCAACCAATACATTTTGTGTCAGGTATTTATTATTTATGCTACGTGGAATAAAAAGATATATCCCGGCGGCATTTGGTACATGCAAATTTGTAAAAACGCTGCGTAAGGCGGCATGCGACTTCAAAGACAAAAATTCTGAAAATTTCGGTCGTGAAAAAGTATGTGTTTTTGAGAGTTTCCTATTTAGGCAGTACCATTAGCCAGACAAGTCTCAATAGCCTAGCAATACTAAGCATAGAAAATTAACTTGTCCAAAAAATTAATTTTGGTCAAACAATCGATCAATTTACGTCGATTCAATACCGAAGAAAGACTCCAATGTTTAATTAATTAATTAATTGATTAAGGTTACAGATTTTTTACGTTTATATTTAAATAAGTATGTACCTGTTGGTTGGTTGCCGTTTATATATTTTATATTCATATTCCTGTAAATAAAAAAAGCGTGTGCACTATGTGCGCATATCAGAAGTGAAACTTCTTAAACTTAAACACACTAGGCTCAAATTTGGTTAAAAAGTTGTTTTTTTTTAATATACCACTCAATTAACAAAAAGAGAAGGCTTAAATGAAAAAAAGCTATTCTTCATAAAAGTTTCGCTTATGTCTTGACAAGATAATAGAGCAAACCCCATATTTTTATCTTGTAAACTAACAAAGATATCACAATAATTATACGCCCTAGCCTTATACATATCTTAACGGATTTGGTTAAAAAGTAGTTTTTTTTAAATATATTATTGAATTAACAAAAAGGAAAGGCCTAAATGAGAAAAATATTCTTCATAAAAGTTTCGCTTATGTCTTGACACCGTAATAGAGCAAACCAAATATTTTTATCTTGTAAACTAACAAAGATATCACAATAAACGTCCGTGACCGTTTTCCGTTCCCTGCCAGCTCGCCCGCCGTGTGTCGGGATCGCGACCTTCAAATTTTACTCCCGGCGCGCGTTAAGAAATTTTACTTCAAAAATATACGTTTAATATGATGGTGTATTGTTTTTGGAATAATTTGCGTATATACACAAAATATAGGTTTGTTTTAGGCGCCAGCGGATATGCTTGCCCCCCGGCGCCCACATTTCTAGCTACGCCACTGGTTGAAGCTGAAATTTCAACACAAAAAATTGAAGTCTAGCGTTCAGAGAAACTAGATTGCAATAACGACAATAAGGAGAAAAACATAGTAAACATACCTAATGAAAGATGTTATTAAAACAAGCTAAATAAAACAAAGAGCAATTAAGAAACTTGAATAAACAGATAGACAAGACTACAACATTTAATGATAAAAGTGGAAAGCAAAGTATAGATAAAAATGGGAGAGTGAAGATACTTACAAGGCAGACATCAAATGGTAGGAAGGAAATATTTATACCCCAGGTAAAGACGTAACATACTAACAGAGAATAGCTTCTACAAGCTACAACAAGATGTTCATGCAGGCACTTGCAGATGATGTGGAATCGATTAAGCCCGACCCGAGGAAGAAGAAGAAGATTGCTTAAAATGAGAGTATTGCCTATTCACTCCATAACTCCATACTAGCGTTACCTCCACTAGCCACCTTTGATATAACTTGTATACTTTTAACAAGTAAGGTATTTGATTTTAGAATAGAGAAAAGTGCAAGGTACTAATTTTTGGTAAATAGTCTATGGTTTTATACAGACAGATTAAATGAGTGATTAACACTTGATTTTCATTCAAACGTGTCTGTGTTTTTAAATTGTTAATGGGAAATGAGCTAATGATGCCGTACATTTAACAAAACTAATTAACTATATACAAGGAAATAAATCATCACGTTATATAAGGAATAGTAATAATAAAGCAGCTCTATGGAAATGCATTAATATTAATTGGTAATTCGAGGGAACATAAAAAATTTAAGCAGTACATCGTGCAAGCAAATTTTCCAAAACGTGAATTTTATAGTTCGTGATATATCGATAACGATGCTAAGTGATTAATGTGAAATTTAGTACGGTTAATAGTTTTATGCTTAATCTGTTTATAAATAAGAAGACTTTATACGCATGTGGAATCAGTACTTGTTTAAGATATTTTAATGATTATGGTTTACTAATTTTCGCTACTCTAATTCAGAGATTGAATCCAATCTGTGTATCGATGAGCAAGTCGTACCTTTCAACAGGGGAAAGCCGTGCTAGTGAGGAGTAAAAATATTTGGTTTGTGTGGACTTGAAGACCATTTCATCGTTTACTAAAAAGGCACTACAGACCTGATTGAAGAACATTTGGCAATTTTTGAGTTGGGACCTACCATAGTAATCAAATTACGTGAGCCCATAACGGAAGTGAAAGTAAAACATTATTTTGATAAATACTTTCCTAATTATAATCTACGTCAGTGGCTTTGTAACAAAAGCATATTTGCCCCATGAATCGATCGCTTCCGAAAGCCTCGGCTCACACCAGATAACGTAATAAAAAAACAACCTCGAGGCACTTCTGAAGAAGTTCTGGGTTCACAAAATGGTACGACAATAAACCTCTGACCGCACAAAATAGTTATAGTACCGTTCACAAGGAAGAAAAAGCTGGAAAACCTAAGACCACCTTCACTCAAAGAAGAAACTATCCCATTGGCGAACACAGTGAAGTATCTGGGAATTACCCTAGAGACAACACTTAACTGGAATGCGCATCTGGATAAAATTGCCGCAAAGGGAAAACTGTCACTGTGTACCTGCAGACGCATTTGCGGCAAAACATGGAGCAGACATCCCAAATAAATGCATTGGCTATATATTAGGGTTATTTGACCAATGATAACATATGGCATATGGAGCAGTAGCTTGGTACTATAAGACCTTACAGAGCTTCGGGAGAATCAAATTATCCACTTTACAAGCGTGTCTAGTAATTATTAATCCCGCCTTCGGCACTACGCCCGCGGCAGCGCTTGAGTGTCTTCTAAATCTACCACCTCTCCAAATATGACTGGAGAGGGAGATGGTGCCGAACAGGCTGAAAAACGTCAATGAGCGGGACAGTGCTTTGGGTCTGTCATCAGATGTTATGCCTACCAAAAATAACTATTACCAGGGCTATGACGTCCTCGTACCAGTGATGAATGAATGGGCAAAAAACTCGGAACATCAGAGAATAGTTGATTCGCTGACGGCTCCAAGACCAATGATGGTACAGGAGTCGCGGCATGGACTAAAATAGCAAGGTTGAGCTTAAATGTTCCCTAGGCAAACATGCAACAATTTTTTAGGCTGACGTTCAAGCCATTGATATGACTGCACAGTGGCTCATCGATAGAAACTGGAAAGGCAAGCCAATATAAATATTCTCGGACAGTCAAGCGGCTTTAAAAATTCTTGAATCTAGCCGTTGTTCATCCAAGGCAATATGGAACTACTCATCGAACTAGGTAGAGAAAATAAACGTACACTGATCTGGATACCTGGACATACAAGATATGAGGTCAACGAAAGAGATGATGTTCTTGCGAAGCAGGCGGCCGCAACGGTCTTTATAGGACCAGAACCAGAACTGGGAATAGCTTACAATACAGCTAAAGAAGTCGTCTCCAAATGGACACAATAGCAATTTGTATACAAATATTAGAGTTACCGGGCCAATCTCATTCAAAGATGGCAGTGAATCTGCCATCAAGAGTGAGAACTAGACAACTCCTTCAACTTGGCTGAAAGCAGGTGCAGGCTATAGTTAGCATATACACTGGCCATTGTCGGCTAAGAAGCCACATGAACAAGATAGGGTTTTCCGATGAAACGAAATGCCGCGTGTGCTTTGAGGATGAAGAAACAATGGAGCATATTTTATGCCACTGTCCAACAATGGAAAGAAACAGACAAACAGTGTTTGAAAATTATCAAATTACATTTGTAAATTTGAAAACTATTCACCCGCCGAAAAGCTAATCGACTTCATGAGAGGGATCGAGCCTCTGGCCTAGTGAAAACCACAGATGTGAGCCCCAATAGACCAAGGGTCGCAATGGAGGGCCCCATCTGGGACCACTCACGTGTACAAATACGAATATGAAAACCTCCGACAATGGTTTTGTAAGTGTTGGTGAACTTGATAGTTTTAGAAGATGGGATAAATCCACTAAACAATCTGTAAATATTCTAAGCCAGAAGTAATTAGATTGTACAGCTCACCCATATCATCAGTGTACAATCTTGATTTTCTGACTTTTATAGGAAAAAGATAATAGACTCTCCGAATGTTTATCCATGGAACCGATCTTGTGCAAATAGTTGGTTGGGGTATAAAGAAAATTACAAGATATTTAGAGTTCCTCCAAAAAACTAATCGATTTGATCACTTTTAGAATGCACATTCCTGGTGCTTATATTCATTCGGGTAAATCAGATAAAAAGCGAGTGGTGCTATCAATCTTCTTCCCAACCACAAGCGTAGAAGACAAAAATGGAAATAAGGCCTATAGATGACGTCCGCTTTGCTGAAATGAGCCATAGACCGATATTTGATGAAACCAAGGACGGCACAAGATGCAAAAATGGTACATTGCTCCTTATGTACCCAGGGCCCGGCCGCTGCTACTATGTGTGCAAACTGTGCGGTGCACACGGGCAGCCAGAAATAGGGGCGGCCAAAACAGGCACCACTAATTTTTTTTTCTTAAATTAATACAAATAACAATAAAATTAAATAATGATTCTATTTTCCCTAATAAAATTCTTATTAAATATTTTATGACCTCAGCCTCTATAACGCCGTTGATTGAAACACTAATATGCATTTTTATGTATGGTCTTTTACTTTCTAGGCTTTTCCCCTGTAATTGACGTCACTGGACAAGGTCTTTTTGATTTTATTGAGAATAAATTGAAAGAATTAAATTTAAATATGCATTATTTGCGTGGACAGGGGTGCGATAATGGAGCTAATATGCGTGGAAAACACATTGGATTGCAAAAAAAAATCTTAGAAAAATATCCTCGAGCATTTTTTATTCCCTGTTCTGCACACAGTTGATTACACTACTCGGCCTACGGTCTCGTATTTGTCAACACCATAGCTGTTATATAAACTGACAGCAAAACTGTCATTGACTGCAAAACTGTCAAAAAAAAAAACAAAAAAAAGTTCTGTTGATCCCTACCAAATGAAAAGTTGCCGATCGCTACCAAATTTCACAGTAACACTCCTTAGGGCAATCTAAAGATTCCCTGAAAATTTCATCAAAATCGATCCAGCCGTTTTGGAGTCCATAGGGAATATAGATATACACACATCGCCTTTTATAATAATATATAGATATTATTATGTAGGTACCTCAAAAAAAAACTATACTATTTTTATACGTTTCGTTAAATATAAGAGGGCGGCAAATATTGAGTTGCACACAGGCGGCCAACACCTTAGCGGCGGCCCTGTATGTACCCGTGACCGCAAGTGTTTCGAGGGTCTTCATACAAAATAAATGATTTTATTTTAAACAATTATTTTATTTTGTTTTTATATTTTCTGACCATAAAGTCCTTTTGATTGTGCACACATTTATTTCATATTTCTTATATAACCATGAAAAAATATTTTCAAAAATCTTTATAAAATCGTTAAAATTATTATAAGTTGTGCTCTTCCCTTCTTGTTATCTGTTTTCTTTCTTTCATAGGCCAGATCTTCAAAGTTTTATATATCTTACTGAGCAACATCCTTATTTTTCTTTTCCATCCATTTTGCCTTGAACACTAACGCCATCCATTCTGATGCTGTGGGCAATAAATACTACAGTTCATCTTTGAATAATTCAGTAAAACTAATTGAGTATTCAGATTTTTTAGAAGAGAAACGATCGTTCTTGCAGCTACACAAGTAATGTTGTGTTCGCCAATGGGATGTATCGATTGTCACAACATTACTATTGCGAGTGGACTTCAGTACTCCGACACGTTTGACAGCACGCGCCTTCCGAAGATGCGCATGTAAATGGGATATATCGACAACAGTTATAATTGAAGCTTCTTCTCGTTTGGCCTTCCCTCAATGAAGGTACCTTATGGCAATTAAGTTTTCAACTGCTGGTTGATGTGTGCCAGATAGCATTCTTTTGTTAATATTACAAAGCGTAGTAACGCGTATCGTTTGTTAGAGTACCGGTTATGCTGTTGTGAAACATCGTGTGCAAAGTGGTGTGATAACCCTTTTATTTTAAAAGGTAGGTTCGACCCATGTGCTTTTAGTAGATGGCTAAAAAAATCTTTCCGAGGAACTGATGCCCATTTATTATGGGGAATTCCTTCCTGGATCCGAAGTGGACCAGGCCGAGAGTTTTGTGGAGAAAGTGATCTTCCCAGCTGAGAGGTTCACCTAGCTTGTCCATCTATACTGGAGTCCAGTTCAGTTGCTTTTCACATACGAAAGGCTGAAGGTATCGGCGAGTCCTGGTACGATCTATTTAAATTATTAAGTGTTAGCCCTACCTGTATCTATAATTTAGTTCTTGCTCTATCGTGCTAATACCTTAAATTTCCCTAGCGATTACTCTAAAGACAATTACCGAGAAATATATTCTGAAATATTGCTTCAAGAGATATTGAGGTTCAGTTCTTTAACCTTATCTAGCGTTATTTTTTGTAAAAGGCACTCTTCTAAAGCCCTGCCAACCTGTTATCGCTTTCATTCTCGTTAATACCTAAAATGTGCTATAGCATTAAGCCGTTTAGGTTATTTATGCTAAGTTTATTATATCAGCTTGTCAAACCCATGGCAGAAAATTAATTAAAACTATTTAAACCTTATTAATAAACGTTTCGCCTTGATATCGGCAGAATTGAGCTCAACTCTCCTTACTTGGTGCAGATATATTTATTTATATTTATTTTATTCAGTAAATCCCTTTTAGTTTAGCATTTGGAAGAAATTTTAGATATTCCAGCTGCCAAGGAAATAAGCTAAGCGTAGTTTAGTGGATATTTATTCTCTAATTTTAACATACAAATTGTTATATATTTAAGCAATAGCAACTGGGTAATATTAAAATATTCTTTTAAAGATAACTCCGCTCGTTAAGTAGTATCAAGGTAATTTATTAGTTTTATATAGTAATTAGTAATGTTAAGTTATTGTTCAGAGACTTGCTGAAGTAGCATAACTAGTGCTACTTTTTGTTTTGAAGTTTAATCGCAGTGAGTACCAGGCCTAAATCGTATAATTGATACTTGATTATTGTAATTTCTAGTGTTAGAGTGTCAAGATGAAACTTAATTTCCAATTACCATAGCAATTAATATAATTGTAATTTGAACATTAAATACCACCTGTGGCATAAGTAGGTCAGCTTAAGTAGCAAAATATTAACCATCAGTACTCAGAAAATCTTTTAAATTTTAAGAAAATGGATTGTTCTACACAAGTAGTATTAATTTTTTAATAAACTGGTTGTTTGTAATTATTTCTGGTGTTTATTTTGGAAACACTATTTAGGCGATAACTCAATCTCACTCTATTTTTTTACTTTTTTTCACAGGGTATTTTTTCTAAATTTTATTATCCGATTTTCAGACAGATAGAATTTCTAATAAATTTCTTGCAGTAAAAATTTAGTGGCACACGCTCTAACTGCCATAAACTTTACCCACGCCTTTAAAAAGAACAAAACCATAAAAGGGCTGAGTGAGTTAGGCATATGGACCAGCTGAATGAGCAATTAGCAAACAGGCTGGTTACAATCTTTAAAAGCTTTGCCAGGGTCCGATGCATCTCTTCACTTCCCCGTTCAAGTCTATGGTATTTGATATGCAGGCTTCTGATGATACCCCATTAAAAATGTAAATAACCATAAACCAGCATTTGGATGATTCTTATTTCCAACGTCGAAATCCACCCAATTTTTTCTAATATCCCATTCATCGTAAATATTAAATATAATTTGAGAGGCTTTTTCTCAACGAGATATTTTGCAGATAGCTTTTTTTCGGCACGAACATGAGTTATATTATGATTCATGCCTTTCAAGCTATATCGAATATACCAAGTCACAAAAGTATAA
The DNA here is from genome assembly GCA_016904865.1 of Pissodes strobi. NCBI lineage: Eukaryota > Metazoa > Arthropoda > Insecta > Coleoptera > Curculionidae > Pissodes > Pissodes strobi. The sequence goes on from MU181972.1 coordinate 865,348, forward strand.
GAACTTCAAAAACTAAATGTAAGAGAAGTATGTGCAAAAAAGTTGCAATCGTTCTTGAGTTAAATAGAGCCCAAAATATTAAATTATATTTACGGTTTGGTGATAAAAGAAAAATAGATAAAAAAGCTGTTCGAAGAAGAATTTCTTTCTATCTGAGCCAGATAGTTAAAATTGGTTTCAAGTAAGAAAAACTTCTTAACGGTCATTAATTAATTAAAAAGTAGTGACAGTAACAGAAGAGTTTGGCAAGGTGTGCACACAGTGCAATAAAATTGGAAAGTGGTTCAAAGTATAACATATTTCACACTGGCAATGAAAATTATTTCGCTTATAATGCGTTGTTAATTTTTAAATGTAACAGAAAAAAACTGGGACTATCACGACAGTATTAATAAAGAAATTTTTGGATGGATATTTAGTCAGCATTTTGAACAAGTAGCGTTCACTTATAATCAAGGATTGGAAGGAGAAAATAATTAAAAGTAAAGCAGAAAATCTGCACCGATTTTTAGATAAGTTTCGGAAAGCTAGTCCTGGGGGGCTCATTACCTAAGCCAGAGATGGTTAACCTGTGAACTTTAAAAAAACAAAAAGCCAGAAAAGTAGACACATAATAACATAGCTGCTACTTTTTTAGCCTTTAGCAGGTAAATAATATTCCCAGTACATCTGTCGGGGAACGAGGAAAGCTACGCTTCTGTTGCTCACGCAGAGACGCCTCTTTCACGTCTTCTCGTAGATTCTCATTTTAATGTGTGCCATAAGAATATTCGCAATCTGAAGCAGTGTAATCTAAAGATATTATCAGATTAACAACAATTATAATTAAATAAACATATTGCACCTGCACTTAGTTTTTGCAAACAAGGATATCGCTCAGGTTATATTCAGAAACAACTGTGAACATCGAGCCTTAAGCCGGTGCTGGTGCAATAATGAAAATAAAGCATTGAAATTTTCCAGTGACCATTTTAATGTTTAAATCCCTGCAATGTTCAATATTGATACAGACACCGTGAGTGGCACATGTTTATTTATACGTCACAAACCAATACATAAGATTCTGAAAAACAACAAAAATAGTGACACAAAATGAGTAACTACCCTGAACTATGATCGCTTGATTTTATTTTGTAATGAAGGTCGATAGATAACTAACTATTCAGCCTTTTTCTACTAACGCTAACAATAATTGTTTTTAGACTTCCTTATTGGCGATCTCATGGACGTTTACACTTTACCATGGTATCACGTCAATTTATTAAAATATTTTAAATTATCTGTTTTATATAAATCACTCGGTGATTAGAAAAAACGCTTCAAGGCAAGGACTTTTAAGGATAATAAGAAAAATACGTGTGTACGGTATCCTTGTTGTGTATTTGACTGTAAATAAACTAAGCATCAACAAGTCAATTACTATTTGTATAGACGCGCGGTTTGCGTTCTAGTGATTTTATCTTATACCAGGTTGCGCCACCAACTTAAGTACCTACTTAAGAATTAATGTCGATTAAACTTTAAAGCTTTCTTTGAAAGTTGGATGTCCGATTCGTGTCTACCTACCGCAATTTTGAGCCTATGCACGCATGCGTACTTGCTAATTCATATATAGTTCTTTATTCTTGATTTTGGACATTGCCTTGGGTTAGTTTGGGTTACTTTTGTTTGGTTGCGCCCCGGGAGCGAACTAAGCGAGCGGAGGGCCACGCGTGAAGTGAAATATTAAAACTAGAAAATGCACACGCAAGTGCGCAGGTCCGAAGGTCGAAATTTTGCGGTAGATAAACGCGAGTATCGATTGTCTGTTGTAGTATCTAGAAGCGTCTAGAAACAGCCCGGATATTTTGGCTGGCGAGCATCTTGACATTCGTCTCCACAGTTCGGTGGGCGGGACATGGTTTGTTTACAATATACAGGATTAGTTTGAATGTCTTCACGATCCAGTCAGTTGCTTCCAACGGGTCTAGTGGTCTAGCGGTTAGATGCCTGTGCTTGTGATAGGATGCTCCGGGGTCGATTTCCGTCAAGTGGCAAAGCTTTTTTAAGGTTATATTTGTAAAAAGTTTTTTTTCTTCATTTCGGATATGCCATCGGTTAGTTTGGTGTGGTTGCGCCTCCGGAGCAAGCGATGGGTCATGCGCGAAACTTGGAGCTAGCCCTAGCACGGCACCTAATGAGCCCAATAAAACGTTTACTATTATTTCACTTCACCCATGACCCTTTGCTCGCTACGGGGCGCAACCAACAAAAGTATAACTAACCCAAGACATGCCCAAAATGAAGAAAAAATACTTTTACAAACCGACAGGAATTGAACCCCGGGCCGCCGTATCACAGGCCCAGCATCTATCCACTGAACCACCAGAGCACTTCTAGACAATTCATTGCACCGCAAAGACATCGGTAAACTGAACGCTCATTAGGTGCCGTGCTAGGGCTATCTCTAAATATGCGTGAAGGGAAATATTATAATACTTCTGACTACAGGATTTAAGAAAACTGTTTTATCAAGATATTTAAAACAATTAATGCAAAAATTATTAATTTACTTCCTCAATTTGATTTACAAAAATGCATCGACCGGCCAACATTTAAATTTTCAAATTGCGCGCCAAGTCACAAGGACCAAAGCTGTCAAGATGCTCGCCAGCCAAACTCTCCGAGCTGTCTCCAGACGCGAGTGATGTAACGTTATTTAAAACTTAAACCCTTTTCAGATCCCATGTCCATCACAATAAACATCAATTTTCGGATTGTTAAGGTGATGGTGATGAGAAAATACTAGCGCAAAGTGATAAAATTTTGGATTTTGGAAAATACTCAAACAGGCATAAGGATATATGAGCCTACCTTAATGATATATATATATATATATATATATATAGATATATATATACATATACATATATAACTAAATTTATGTAGGTTTCCTTTGGGACGGACTGACAACCCGTCAGTCTGCTGCGAAGAGACTACGCAAGGAATCTCCTCACGAATGGAAGCATACATCACAAATTTCATCAAGTTATTGTCAAAAGGTATGCCCTTGTGCGACGGAAGATGCGAAAGAGCTATAGGTAGGAAAGAGCAAGCCTTCAAGTATTGGCAAGTATTGGCAGTAAAAAATTGGCTCTAAATCGCAATTATTTTGCCGAAGGGAGCAACGAATGCAAACGTGTGACTGACGAAACTAAGGACAAACAGAATCAAAGGATCAGGAATAAACTTTTGCAATGCTCCAGTGGCTCCAGGAATTTCTGATCGGTAGCACAGGCAGTAAGTAATACCTATACAAAAACATCTCTCCTATCTTTGACAGACGAACGTGGCATCACAGCGGCCACAGCTAAGGAAAAAGCAAACATGCTTGTCAAAATGTTTTCATCGCACTCTACCTTAGACGTCCCCTAAGGCAAAGCTCTCTCCACCATATCTAACATCAACACTACCATGGCAGAAGTTAAGTTTCATCACCATAGTATTTGTAAAATTCTCAAAGAACTGGATAAAAAAAGGCATTAGGACCGGACGGAATATCTGTCATTGTGTTAAAGAACTACGCCAATGAACTAACACCCATTTTTTTACAGATTTTTCTCTGTCTAATCGAAAAGAGTTTTACCCACCTTCTTCAAAAGTCGCTCCAGTGCAACCTATTCCAAAAAAGGCAAGACAACCATGCCCTCAAACTATCGCCCAATTGCCTTGCTTCCAATAATCTCTTCCAAAGTCATGGAATGTGTAATCAATCAGCAACTACTCAAGTAATAATTAGCGATAACCAATACTGCTTCCGCAAAGAGATATCGACAGGAGATATATTGGCCTATGTAACTCATATATCGAGTAGGGCAATAATTGAGAACTACGAAGAATCTCGAGCGATTGCGTTGGCTATTTCAAAGGCATTCGACAGAGTTTGGCATGACGGATTGCTCAACAAAATGCCGTCTTCGAACTCCCAGCGTGTCTGTGCAGCTGGCTTGCCAGTTTCCTTAAGAACCAATCTCTGCAGGTTGATGGTTGCATCTCAGATATATTCACCATTAAGGCGGGAGTGCCTCAGGTTGCAACACTTTCACCAACTCTTTTCCTCATCTATATTAATGACCTGCTGACCGAAAACAATAAGCCTCTTTACAGTTTTGCAGGTTACAGTACCCTTGTCTCCCAATTTAGATCAGAAAAACCTTTACCAGCAGATCACAACAATTAGAATCTCTCTTTAGTGTGTGTGTGTCACTATAAAAAACGGCATTGCAACAGAGTAGAAATTTGAGAATGTGTAATGGTGAAGAAATACGAAGATTTGTTTATCTTCATATCATGATGCCATGTTTGAGATTTCCAAATGTTAGAATGAATTGGGATAAAATATTCCAAGCATAGCACCTTATATGTCCTGAATAATTTGGACATACCAGTAGAAAATAGCAACCGATTATTCAACGCACGACCATTGTATGACTCAGTCAGAAAAAGATATAAGGAGTTACAAATGGAAGAGTAAATGGTATTACAGGAAAGGTGTCAACTGTTCAATATGTCCGTAGGGTGTGAAAAATTGGTTTGATGTGTCTTATTTATCAGGGTTCAACGACTGACGACTGAGTTTAACAAGGACATGCTGACAAACTTTGGTCTGGGTGCAACCGTAGTTCTGAGGTTTTCTGAAAATATTCAAAGGAGACATTACCTCTTTGACAATTATTTTACGACATACATTCCTCTAGAAATCCTCACGCTGCTGAGACTGTGAGACTAAATCGTTTTGGCAATTCAGCAATGAAATTTCAAAAAGGAATAGAGGATACAGCGAGTAGCGATAAGTGAAGGTGGAATTGTTTTATGTAAATAGCTGGAAATCGAACAGTGGAATTAAATTTCGTTGGCAAAGGTGATGAAGAGCTGGTTAAAAGATGGTACAAAGCAGCAAAAGATTACAGGTGGTGAAGCTCTGTAACAGTTACATTGGGGGGAAGGGTGTGGATAGATTAAATCAAATGGTTGCATAATATGGAATTTTCATGAAATCCCGATAGTGGGCCTTACGGATGATTTTTCACGTCACTGATTTAGCATAAACCAATAGCTAGAGCTGGTTGAATGTAAACACGATAAAGAAGGTCGCGGAATAACCAGCAATGAAATCCTAGATTCTCTTCGTTTCAAAATGCACATCGCAGTGTTTAATAGGGCAAAATCGTTCAGCAGAACTCAAAAGGAGATCAAGAAGACCATCCTTTGACCAAACACCACCTCCATGAAAGAAGGAATATTGAAGTAAGATCATTGTGCGAAATCCAGTTGAATCTTGTTGTCCATATGCCAGAGCTGGACGATAGTAAGGAAGCAACCAGATGTAAGAATTAGGAATGTATCCATATTTATTGAATTAAATGTTCCATACATCTTTGCTTAGTTAAAGGAAGAAACTCTTTTAGGTTCTATTCTATTTTCACTACCAAACGTAAGTCTTTTGATGGACACCGTTGTTGAGCGGAGGGCGATGCGTGAAGTGAAATAATAGTCAACGTTTCATAATCATATGATATAAATGCTGAAGTGCCGCAATATGTCAATGAATAATGAAATCCATTCTGGGGTACCCAGACTCTTGTAGCAACCATCATTGTTGGCTGATTTGTTTACAGAAACATTGAAAATTTGAAATTGAATTGCCAGTTTTATTAAAACGCTAGCGCTGGCTGTTGTGATTTGCCAAAAATACAAAAAATACAAGAAATCGATCCACTTAAAGACATAGAAGAAGCTTCTAGCTAGTGTTGTTAAAATTTCCGAATTTGTTTTAATGTTGCAGGAAATTTCAGAAACTTTAGGAAACTTTCGGAAATGTATGAAATTTTAGGAAATTTTATATAAAAAGTATTTGAATAGTGTTCTTTGTTGATAAAATGAAGCAAAAAAATTAAATAGACATTTGGAATTAGCTATTTCTTTCTTTTATTATATACTACATCCATGCTACATGAAATGATATTAAAAAAATATATAAAAATAAATTGGTATATTGATATCGTTGTTTGAGTTACTGAATATTTTAGACTTAAAATGCTATTAAAGAACATAAATTCATTGTTTGGTATGTAAACATATTATATGAACTAAAAAGGAAACAAAATATCAAAACTATAAAAAAACATTAAACATGAATAACTCTGAAAATTAGCTTAATCTGAAAAACTTTTAGGTGCTGAGCTAGTTCGTTTTGTATATTTGTTGTTACAATAGAAGCACTTAAACTCTTTTTTGTTATTAGTTGTTACAACAGTAAAATATTTCCACACTGGTAACTTATTACTCGGCATTTTGCTGCAATGGTAAACAAACTTAGTAGGGTACATCGTGGATTCCTTGGAAAATAAAAATTATATTGCTCGAAAATTGCTTACAGTACAAACGACATCAGCCGATGATGCTTCAACATCAACTGGACATGCTGTTGTTTCTGTTCAATCCTCCTCAACCACGAAGAACAGCAGAACTCAGGAAGGAATTCATTTTTCAAGTTGTTCAAACTGTACTATTAATATAAGTGTAAATAAATAAAATAAAAATGTTTTGTGACGTTTTTTTGAAAAAATTTACATTTAACTTTTAACACTAGTGCCTTAAAGTAGGTATTTTAAGGCACTAGTGCCTTAAAGTAACATTTTTAAGGCTAAGAGACAGTGTAAGTTCTATTTTTAACATGTGTGTAGAAAAAGTGTTTTTCATGATATACTATGGAAACCTTTGAATATATTATATTCAAAGAACGAAACTCGAAGAAGTAGGGTTATGGTATTCAGCACCTTCACGTAAGTTATATGCAAACCGCATATATAAAGTGGATAGAGATATTCCACTTGATTAAAATTAATTTAAGTAAAATCTTATTTTCTTATTTACTGACATATTCATTTTGCAGGATTTAAAAAGAAAGTATATTTAATAAAAAATACTTTTGATTCAGTTTCAGCCAAATTCACACATGCAGTTTTCTATCTAATATTGATGTATTTCATTATCGTAGCTAGAATAATTTCATATCCATCCTTTCAAACCTCTTACGGTTCGGCAATTATAAAGACAATTAGCTATGAACGGTGACTTTTTTTACAACTTTATATAGCTTCTTCGAAAAAAAACTATCTAAATCTTATTTAACTCTACTGGCAAAACAGGTGAATAATAATTTATCAATCGCAACTCACAATTCAAACAAATAAACGTAAGCTTTTAAAAATTTGGCAATGTCATCAATTTTATACAAGGCGAAATCTATCGAATCATGGTCAACTGTTACGCAAAATAACTGTGAATTAATTGTATTATGTATTGTTTTCGTAGAATTTATTCAGAATGAATCAAACTAATACCAGGCTTAGAGCCTTAGGGTTGCAGCATCCTTTAAAAGGTGGATGCCTAACACAAGCTAAACATATTTTTGTCTATATACCCGATTTGTTCATTGCAAATATACCTCCCTTCATTATTTACGTTGGGTAATCTGATACAAAAACGGCGATCCTTCGAGTGAATGGAAGTTAACAAAATGCATTAAACTAAAGGCGAAATATTTTAAGACGTTAATTGGACAAATAAACTGGAATATTGACAATAATAAATAAAACCCTTTAACCCTGAAGTGACAGCAGTTCATAATTGAACTGCGCAAAATGTTCATGTTGTAAGCCAAAAATTTTTGTTGCTATTATATTCTGCTCATACTAGCAACTGAACTATGTCCTCTTATTATACCGAAACTTATAACCTCTAGTCAAGTACTTAAACATAACCTTCAATAAAATGGCAATGTCTTTAATTTTATATAAGGTGAAATCGTCTGAAATCATGGTCAACTGTTACGCAAAATTAATATGAATTTAAAATATTATTATATATCATTTCTTATAGAATAAATCAAACTATTTTACAACATTATGTATTAAATTTTATATAAATGTTATATGTAGGGAAATAGAGAAAAATACCCATGCAAAATCAC
>MU181972.1:873371-886700 GCA_016904865.1 Pissodes strobi
AAAACTGAAACCATGAATCAATAGCTTAGTCATTGTCAAAAGTAAAAACAGTAGAACGCATAGTATTAAAAATGACGCATTATTCTAAATAGATCTTGGAAAACTTCAAACTCTAAATGCATTGCTGAAAAGTAGCTCCTTTATCTTTGATTTAAACCTCGTTAAGGGAGGACAAATTTTTATTTTCAATGGTAACCTGTTAAGGAGACACCTCCTAAAGTAAAACGGTGACCTTTTATTGTTAAAATTCTTTACTAAATAAAAAAAGGAAGAGTTTTTAAGAAAAAAATCTAATAAAAGAAAAAACAAATAGGCATATACATATAAAAATTTTGCGGCTAAAGGATCAAAACTAAACTCATTCAAAAAAAATCAATTAAAAAAATTATTTTCTAAAAAGAAGCCAAAAAGTAATTAAATAGTCATGATCTCTAATTTTAGGGTTTGGAACTGGAAGCACTGTTAAAATGTCAGAGTCATCAACAATAAATTGTTCATCTTCCCTTGCTTTAAATTTTTTGGTGGCTTTAATGGATTTTATATCCATAACTTCGACTCCTTCGTCGGTTATCCCCTGAATTATTGACACATACTTATATACTGTTTTTTTCGACTCCCCCCTAGGACCTTAACCAACAATGACGCTCCTTTTTTCAAATGTTCCTTTTCCACGTTCATCGTCTGAATTTGAATCATCATTAGGAGCCGTTATGCTTTTACCCGACTCTACCACAAGCTTCTGTCTTTTAATGTTTTGTCTTGTCGGTATAACTTTGAATCTTTCTTCCGGTAGGTAATCTACTAAAACACTGTGAACGGCATTTTCATCTACATTGTGACTGCCAGGATTTTTTTGTAAAACTCTTTCCGGTTTAAACGGAACAACTCCAGTAGCTCTGAAAAACGAAATTAAATCTTGCTTAATGGCAGTGGTAGAAAGTAAATGTCGAAAATCTTTTTTATCAATTAACGTGCAAGTTACACGTGACTGTTTCCATTTTGATAAAGTTGACATCCAGGAAAATTTAGATACGCTAAAAAAGCCCACATCTAAAGGTTGTGTCAGATGTGTGGAGTATTTGGGCAAACATACAAAAGCTATGTTATTTTCCTCCTATGAATAAAATGTTAGTGAAATGTGATGACAAATTATCTCCTAACAGAACTCTGCGACCCTCTAATTCTTTAGCGTGCTGTAAGAAGCATGTTGTGAGCCAGTCCGCGAACGTCTGAGCGTCCATTCACCCATGGTTTGTATGGTTATACCTCGATCCTGATCCACAATATCGTCCATTGCAACAGGGATACCCCTTGGGGCCATTTTCAGTCCATTGAACCCACATCTCAAAAGGATACGGCTCATACTGTCGACGATTTTTCGAGTTCATTTTGACAAGTTGTTATGGTACTGTACTGGTGGTAACCAGTTAACATGGAAGAGAAAGATCGTACTTCATTTATATTTATTTAGGTTAGTTAACACGTGTTAAAAATCAAAACTTGCCTCATAGCTATTTGCATAAACTGCAGATGAAGATTTAAATAGTCATAAATAGCGGTATTTAACCAGATATTACGATTTCTAGATAGAAACGGTTAACACCTATACGATTGCAAATCATTTTATTTCTGCCTAACACAACGGTGACGTTATGAAACAAGAATAATAAAAATCATTTGCAGCAACCTAGGTAATATGCACATCCTTTAATTAGGCATCTCAGGAACAAGAAAAAATTATATTAATTACGAGGAGCTATTAAGTATAATTGTTACGTTTGATTGCACATTTATTTATATCGAATGCTCTATGAAGGAATCTCCTTAAGACGTTGAATAAGGGATATTAATAACACATTCCCACTGTTTTATCTCTCGAAAGCGCTAGCGTTAATGACTAGCCGTCAGCATCATAGTGATTTAACTTATTCATTCATCGCATATTTTATATGTACAGGTTTCCACTGACAAATTTTGTAAATCTCAAAATGTGTTAAGGTGTTGGTGCCAAGTACTCGAAATCACTTAATAAGGCTTTTGGCACAGGAGTTTTCTCGAATATTAAGTGGAATTAAACTTGGTATTCCTAGATATTTTATTGTGTTAGTTAACTGCTGGTTTAATGTATCCACTATTATTATTATTCTTTAATTAGCGAACTGATGCCCACAAAAATATTCAAAGTTTCTAAGTTGGTACTTCACCTTCAATGTGTATCGAGTGTGTACAAATGAATTTCGACATATTTGACCATATTGACAGCATACGGACTACCCTTGCACAGCTTCTATGGATTTCGAATTTCTTCCGGGATCGAAGCATGCGAGTTGGTACTGAGGGACATCTCTCCGAGGAATTTAAAATCAATGCCGGAGTTCCTCAAGGGTGTATATTATCTCCTACACTTTTCCTGCTCTATATCAACGATCTCTTGGACAGGACAAACAATTCTATTTACAGCTTCGCAGACGACAGCACCCTTACATCCTCATTCATGTCGCGGACTCCAATCCAATGACCGCTGCTCGTTCCCAATGCGAGCGAGAAAATCATATTGCTGCCATCAGTAAAGATATGAACGCCATCGTGGAATGGGGTGAGGAAAACGATGTCGCAGGAAAGACTCAAGCAGCTATCTTCTCAAAAAAAGCAAACACCGCAGGACCTGATTTATCAATAACAGGACTGACTGTGGCCTCATACATAAGCTTGATGGGCATCAACGCAGAAAGCAACATGTCTTGGCCTAATCACGTCACCAAAATCGCTAAAGCAGCAGCAAAAAGCTAGGAGCACTCTATAGAGCAAAAAATCAGCTCTTACTGCTCTATAAGGCCCAGATAAGATCATATCTGGAATACTGTTCCCATGTGTGGAGTTCGACACCCAAACACTTGCTCAAGATATTAGTTTCCATACAGAGGAGATCAGTCCGTCTTGTGGATGACCCAGAGTTGACTAAATACCTTGATAGCCTTGAACATTGAAGGAAAGTGGCGGATCTCTTTACTATGGATACTACTACGGAAGGTGTTCGAACGAGCTAAACAGAAACACCCGTCAGACACAAGCTCCTCATCAGCTCACGATTCAGTTGCGAACACTTAGGACGTTGCTGTTGCGAGACTCCTTTGGCTGGAGGACTGCCTCGCTCTGGAATGGACTTCCGAGTAACGTCATCGTCTTTCCCGAAAACTACAACCTACAGCGCTTCTAGTCCAACGTCTTCTCCGCACACGCACCGCTCGTTGAGTGGTATAGGATTTTCCTTTTGTGTGTGTGCCGAACACAAAAAACATAAGACAAGTTGCAGAAGGTAAGTAATAGTTAGTGTCCCATAAAACACCATTTTTTTGCTATTTATCATATTTGTCAATGGTGATTCTGCTGATAATGTCTTTGGCTATGCCGGCAAAACCAACTTTGTTGATGGATAACCTGTTGGATACTGTAACTAAGTTTCAAAAAACTTAAAACTCATATACGTTAAAGCTACATATTTCATATTGGAAGCAACAAATATGCAGGTCCAATTGGCTGATAAGTAAAACTGAACCTGTGGCGTGGGTGTAGAATTTTTAAAGACTTAAAACACATCCTTAATTTATAGATTTTAAATTTGGAACAAAAATTATTGGTCTCAAAATCCACGAACTGAACCAATTGCGGACTATTCTTGAATGTAAAAATGTCTTTAAAATGTAAAGCCTATATCGTTAAAAGAATTGATTTTAAATTTAAATTAATAGTAATTATTGAAAATAGAGCTCAAGTTCGTGAATGAGTAAACTGGGACCGATGGTTTTTTTTTAAGAGATTAAAATGTAAACAAATATATATATTTATATGAGAATGCCATATTATATGATTGCTACATTAGCAGCACTTTTATCTTTGGATAATAATGGTCCTGCTGGTGATCAGGTCACTGGCTATGCAGATGATATAACCTTTATTAAATCTCGCAAAAAACTGAAGAAAATTTTCACTCACGTTCTTATTGGCTGGTGAGGAATTTTCGGACCGATTAATACTGTAATAAGTGTATTAAATGAAGTGCAATATCTGCAAATTTATAATCCAAATGGAGTTACTAGGAGTTATTAAACCATAAATTAGCCTGGGCCGATCATAATGCAGAAGTGACTCATGTTTTTTTATTCTTACATTTTTCGATTAATTCCAAATAATACCCGTCACTCAAACAACAGACAGATTCTAGCGATTAATATATTTATTTACGAAGTATGATCTAGTTTTATAATTATTAGACAGCGCTTTACTATCGAAAATATATTGAATGAGATATTTCAAATGATGTTGATAACTCTATAACCCCGGCTGCCTTTGTGGTATCGCAAAAACGCAAAATACTCTGAATGTCTCTCATGTCGAGAACTGCATAACTCTCTAAGTTATGCGCCCAGAGTAGGCCCAATATGAATGATAGGTATACTGACCTAGGCTAAGGTAACCTCCGTGCGCCGGCCGAAGAAATAGTTCATCGACCAGAGGGATTCCTCCTTCGGAGAAGACCCGACAACTCGAAGAACGGTCAAAGACCCACGAGGCAGATCCGGAGTCGAGTAAGGGCTATGGAGGCGACATGCAGGTCATTAATAACAGCAGGCTGAAACTTAAAAACAAAACCACTTATAATAGGAATACTTTTAATCCTCAATCAGCTCGTGCTTCTTTTTAGTATTTAGAAACAACATGTTTGTCTCTACCGAAATAATTCGGTGTTTGGTGCGTTCGATATTAGGATATTACGAAGTTTGCCGAATGCCCACCATGCTAATGATGTTCTCCTGCTTTGAGATTGTCTTTTGAAATTAATAATTTTTGACCCAAGTCAAGTACATATGCATCTGTCCTTTCAATGATGTCACTGTCTATTTCTAAGATATGGCTATTATTATTCGTGTCCTCATTGATGATATCATATATTTCGTTTTTGAAATGTTCATGATTAATCCGGTTTCTTTGGATTTGCTTTTAAACATTTTTTTAGGTCTGCTTCGTTGGTTGTTATTAGCGCTATATCATCGGCAAAGGACAAATGATTTAGGTATTCACGATCTATCCTTATTCCTTTATTTATTCCTTTATTTATCCTCAGTTAAGTTCTTTCTAGAGCCAGTGTAAATAACCTCGCTGAGGACCACCTGGAACGTTGCTCTGCTGTAGATTCGGTGAGTACCGCGTACCTACTGTCGATTCGGCAGTTACTCAAAGCGTTTATGATGACCATGCCTCAACTAAATGGAACGCCTTTTCATAATCCATGAATGCTATCCAAATATTGATGTGGTATTGTTTACTTTTTCTATTAGTGATCTTATCACCTAAAAATGTTCCAAAATGCTGAAGCCTTTTTTAAAGCCTGCCTGTTCCCGGTGGTGGTAGCAGGTAGCCAGACAGGGGAGTTTAGTGCCGGCTCCCACTAATCTATGATGAGAAATCCTAATCTATTACGAAAACTTAACGAAATGTTGTACGAAAAAATAGACGCTGCTGGCAACACTAGGAACGAAATTCGCAGTATCGCGACTGTAGTTAGCTTTCCATCATCCATAACCTAACTGTGGACTTCGTCTTCGGTCGAGTCAACACGAGTTTGTAGCGGCTCGTTTCTCGCCATTTTGGGTGAACACGTGACTATCGTTCAGTAGCCGTTATTTCTTACCAAGGGAGAATCGGGTGTCCTAGCCAGAAGATATCCCCATCCATTTCTGTCAGCTCACAGCTACCACTGTACGTGTTCGACACCTTGAAGGTTCAGAAATATAGAGTCACTGAGCCAGCATTCCTTTCAGTTCGGTATACGGACTATATACCACAAGAGTCCTTAGATGCATTAGTATAGAACCATGTGGATTGAGAGGGGTGAAATGGAACAGTAGACTGACTGATGTCAGATGTATTTAGTTGCTGTCCAGCGAAGCCCACATGTAAAGCAGCAGCAGCATAACCTAAATGTCTGGCTAGAAGTTGCTTTGTTACCTATTGCTCTAAGTTATAAAAAAGCGTCAGTATTTTATTTGTGCTTATGAGTAAGGCGCTTGTCCAGAAGAATCTGCAATTTGATTCAGTTGTTTCATTGAGGCGTGTGTCTTTAACTATTTTAACGACTTTTGGGTAAACATGGGGCGTGGCATCTCAAAATTTTCCGCCTCTGGCAGATTAACCTCGCATCAGCGCTTATATAAAACCGAGTGCAGGCTTTTAGATCTATAATTAATTTGTTGGCACAGACCTTTTTTATATATGAGAACCATTAATGCATTGTCCCAGTCTATCGGGATATCACCCATCTAGAGACATTTGTTAAATTGATTTTCTAGCATTTCTAATATTAGTTCTCCTCTTAGTTGCAACATTTCGGTAATTATGCCATCCTCGCCTGATGCTCGATATTTTGTCATCTTGTTTAGAGATTTGGAGATTTCCGTCTTAGTTATGTCCTGCACTTCTTCAGAAACTATGTTTTGTACTCGTATTCTTTCCAATTCGATCTTTCCTGGTAGTGAACCATATATATAATTCTCAAATATGGTTCCAGTTGCTTCTATAATAATTATATGGATCACCTTGGCTCATATTCTACATTCTCTGGGTCTCGATTTCCAGATATTTGTACTTGTTGCACTTTACTGCAGGTGAGGTTATAATCCGAATGTACTGCTACATTTTTAAAGCATTTGCTTGTCTTTTTACCTTTAAGGAAATCCAGTTTTATCAGGAGTATGTATGTGCATCCCACATAGTTGCTGCATCAGAAGAATATACCAATGACGTGTTATTCCATTATTGGTCCGATATTTCCATATTCTAATATTCGCAAATATTCCAATGAAGATCACTAGCATCGGAGCTATGCTTTTCTAAATATTCTTTTACATTAATGTTAGTTTGATTCCTTCAATGTTTTAAAAATTTTCATTTTATAGTAGTTAGTCGCTATCACTTGGTCAGAGTACAATATTGTACTCTGACTTGGTCTGGAAGTGGTTAACGCCTTAATTTGCCTTTAATATCGCTTCTAGTTAATCAATGCTACGTTAACTGTTTATCAGCAATAATATGTCTTGATTTCTCTTAAAAATTGCCCATGCATTCTGTTATTTTACATTCCTTCGTTATTTCATTCTGAATTCTTTCTTTGGTTTTCCTTTCCGCTTTGTTTATTCTTATCGTTTCCGTTTTCGTTGCACTTGTGTTCTCTATTTGTTCGCCTCTTAAAAATTCTTTCTCTCGTTGGTAGGCTAGATTTAAGCATTTATCCTTAATTGTATTATTTATTATAGCTACTCCTTCTTTTGATATTGTAACAAGTGGCTGGATTTGTGTAAACAGAAGCCTTTTCCTTCTTCAGCCCTAGAGAAGTAGATTATATCGCCATCTGCTCTTGGCTGCAATATCCCATGACTTGTAAATATTTTACTAGTTTTTGTGCCAAGTTCCCACTTTTTAAAATAAGCCTTACTCTTCTAGCAATAGCTCATTTTGTATCGTGTCCATTTCCGTTTTCGTTGCATTTGTATTCTCTATCTGTTCGCCCTATAGGTAGCCTCCTAAAAATTCTTTCTCTCGTTGGTAGGCTAGACTTAATCATTTATCCTTAATTTTAATTTTAAAGTAATTATAGCTACTGCTTCTTTTAATATTGCAACAAGTGGCTGGATTTGTGTAAACAGAAGCCTCTTCCTTCTTCAGCTCTAGAGAAGTAGATTCTATCTTCATCTGCTCTAAGATGCACCATTCCATGAATTGTTAATGATTTTCTAATTTTTTCTGCTAAAGATAAAGCCTTACTCTTCTAACAATAGCCCATTTTTTTTATTGTAGCTTTCATCTTCGTGTCTCGATTTCCATTATGTTCATCCACTCAAACACAAAGTTTTAATCATCTCCGCGAAACGCGCCTCAAATGCAAAAATTATGTTTCGGTATTATGGATAAAATTCTGTTGCAGTTCTTACTATAGCGAACTATTTTTCCTGTTCTTCGTCATTTAGATCCGCTACATATATGTACTTACCTAATATTTTATGAGACCCGCACTTTGATTCAAAATTTCTAAACTAGCATTCCACCTGTAATGAGTTTTTGACATCAGATCTGAGCATATACAATAAATTATGCTGGCCACTAAAAAAATGGGAGTGTGTGGCTGTATCATGAATGGATTTCGAGATATTTGATGAACAGGTGGTAAGTTATAAAAAATTATAGTTACGTGTTCCTCAAGACTCCATTTTGAGTTTTTCTCATTCTCCATTCTTATTTGTTATACTTGCCAGTGGTTCTTCATGCTTCTGCTGATGAGGTCATTGGATATGCCGACGATTTCAACTTTATCAGATCTCTGAAAACGCTGCAGGCTCTCACTATAGTCACTGAAGCAGCTGAGGATTTTTTTTTCAATAATGGATTAATACCGGATATATTCAAAATGTTTCGTATAAGTTTTAGCAAATTTTCAAACACAATTGAAAGATCATCGATCACTGAGACTTTTGAGCAGATTGGAAATGTTGCGGCAAATTATTATTTCATACAATACTTGATAAAACGGGTTTTAATGTACTTAGATCGAAATAGGACTAAAAACGAACTTTCATATCATTTCTACTGAAAAAGTTTTAAAATTATATATTTAAGTAGTTTTTTTAACATGTACAGGTTGATCGCATATAATGCTACCTTCCTTTAACTTTTTTATTTTTCGCCCTAGGCAGGAATGTAAGAGGTAAAAGTTGTAGGGATTCATGTACGCTATTTGTATATCTACGTATATGCAGGATGTAGCAGCACCAAGTGATAAGTCAAAGTAATATAATATTAAATGGAACCCTTAATGAATTTTTAGATCTTGTCGTGTTAGTTTAAAAATTTACACGCCGACAACCTATTTAATATAAGGTTTTCATAGGATCCGGTTTGAAATTAGTTATTTAGAAGTTAAAATGGCATGCGATATGTCGAGTTTGGTGTTGAAGGAAATATATGATCTTGAAGTATTGATTCCATCGACAACTGTTCTTTTATGATCTATTCTAAGACATGAGTGACCCTTTAATTTTATAAATTGCTTTATTTCACAAATCAATGACCTCTCACCTTTCTGTGGTCATATATAATAATGCATAGTAAACATATGAGAATATTTAATATATATTGAAAATTAACCTTTTAATAAAGCTATTGCACCCATTTCACTTAGTAGTAGCTTTAGGTTTCTACCAGAGTAATTTATTGGTTAAAGTGTCGTGATCGTGAAACACATCAAAACCACTGAGACGGTGGTCTCAGAACCAGAATAAAACAACTGTATATCTACTTAACTTAAACTTTTAGTTGGAAAACTTTCCATACGAGATACCAGGACGGATAAATTTTTTTGAAACCTTCAAAATCGAAATGCCTGAGCTACTGTTGATCCGTTGATCCAATCAATATCAGACAAATCTTTCAGTAAGACCAGTCATGGCCGAAGATGATCTATTTTTTTGGGAGTATCGGCCAGTTCCTAGAACCCTAATTCCGGCCCTGTGATTGTGAAGTTCGCACTTTTCTTCGAGTCATCTTTTCCCTCTGCACAATTAGTCATTACGGCGCTCCGCCCCTGCTCCGGAGCGACTCCGGGCGACTCGCAACGACCCATCTGCTTTTGACCGCGCCTAGGATCCTGCCGTCGATATATTCCACCATAGATATATTATAAGACACAAATTAAAGACATAAGCAGCCGTTTTTTATTTATTTTTTTAATCAAAGGTTGACTTTGATCTAATAATAACAGTATCGAACGTTTAAAGGCTGGCGAGATATTTTTCAAGCACGACTGTCCAAATGAGGCATTTAATTTTTTTTCTAATTATATGCTAATGTTTTGTTGATAATACCTTCCTCTGCGGGCGGCGCGGGCGTGCCAATAAAACGCCACCAGAATATGTGTCTTCGAGTCACAATTAAAGGAACAATAATCATTATTAAACCGTGAAAAAAAGATGAAGCTTATTAATTTGTATAAAGAAAGAAGAATTACATAAATAAAGAATAGGCAATATTGTTGTTTTCTTCGCTGTTCAGACACTTGGTTGAAAAATACTTGTAAATGTTTGAAGAGGATCTCAGATGCAATCTTCATCTTCTTTTTCTTCTCCGTTTTCAACCTATATATTTGTCCATTCCTGATCGTAGGTTCCTTCTATCCTTTTTCACTCTCGCCTGTTTTTGCTGTTCTGGTCCACTGCGTGCTATGGTTCGTATGTCATCGACTCATTCTTTTCATGTAGTCTTGATCTCCACTGTGCTTTAGTCCATCTGTCTTCAGCTCATCTGGAAATAATCCCTGCCCAACGACATTTGATCCTTGTTATCTCTTCTATGATGTATTGAATCTTTGTTCTTCTCCTAATCTTATCATTCCTTATTCTAGTTCTCAGTGAGATACCGTCGTTCCATCGATTTTTGTATTGTTTTAAATTTATTGCCATTTGTCCTTGTTAGTCAAAGTCAAAGTGCTTTATTGTATAAGAAACAATTATAGTCCCCATTTACAAAGCAAATTAAAATCAGTCCTTAACCATTACGATACAATTATTAAATCTAAGAAAAAAAGTCAAAATCTTATAAAAAACTTAACCCTAACATATGTAAAAACGAGACAATAAAAACAACAAAAACATTTATCAATTAAAAGAACTAGATAAAAAGCAGTATAAAACTTTAAACTTTAAAGCCTACAGACGATCCATAAAAAATCATTCAGGCTGTAGTAGGCTTTTGGGATTAAAACCTTTTTTAGTGTTTTCCTAAAATATCCAGTAGTTGGTGATGTTTTTAGGAAATTAGGAAGATGATTAAATATCTTTTTGCCATTATATATTATAGATCTCTGGATTATTGCCTTTGTTGGTATTGGTAAAGGCAAATCATTTATCTGCCTTGTAATAGTTGTAATCCTTTGCGGTTGGCGAACTTGGGCAATATGTATCAAGTATATACATAGATGGTGGGGTAAGGAGAATTAAATGAATAATGTATTGTTTATATGACACTCTTTGGCTGATATTGGCAATGAAGCGAACAGCTATTTTTGCAAGACAAAAAGTACATTTTGCAAATTCTGTGTACTTGCTCCCCAGAAGGGAATACCATAACGGAGATGTGCCTCAAATAATGAAAAATACCCCATTCCAGCACCCCCCCCCCCCCCCCCCCCCCGTTGACCCAGTTCCTGCCTCACTACTTCACTACTCTCACCGCAAAGCATCCCGAAGATATCGTTTTACCCAACCTCAAAATATGCTCCTCAAAACGAAGCTGTTTATCAATCCAAACTCTCAGAAACTTAGACATTCCAGAAGTCTGAACAGTACTACCCTCAAGATAGATATCCTCCAGATCACAACCAAATGCAAGAATATTTGTCTTATCAGCATTAAACACAAGGCGATTTGCATCACACTTAATATTTTTTAGGTGACAGCTGAGATACATGAGCCAAGTCCCGCAACATCATGCCCATGCCATGATACCGCGGTATCGTCGGCGAACATTGTGAAACTTCCACGAATTTCGACGCAAGTCAAGTAATTGATATAAATCAGGAACAATAAGGGTCCAAGAACCGACCCCTGAGGGACTCCTGACTGAACCCACAATGTTGATAACCTCTCTCCATCCGACACAACCATCTAAGTAGGATACAAGCCAGGCCAGGGCAGTACCGCGGAGCCCATAGCACTCAAGCTTTTCCAGCAGTATTCTATAATCAACGCAGTCGAAGGCCTTTGACAGATCACAGAACATTGCCGCCACAGCCTCATGTCCATTAATACCCAAGTATATACCTTCAACGAAGTTTTGAATAGCGTCTTGTCCCCCTAGACTGTTGAAAGCCAAATTGGCATTGTGTGATGGCGTCAACGGTTTGAATATAGTTCCACATTCGAGCCTTAACAAGCCGTTCAACAATTTTTGAAAGCGTAGACAATAAAGAGATTGGACGATAGTTAGAAGGTTCTTTACGGTTTGCACCCTTATAAAATGGTATTCCCATAGCTGATTTTAGGTAAGACGGAAATTTGCCCCTATGCAGCAGTGAATGGTAAATATCAAAGACTCCAAAGCACAATCTGGTGGCCTTAGTACCACCTCTGCAGAGATACCATCTTCTCCATCAGATTTCTTGTTCTTTAACGCAAGTATGGTTGCCTTTAAATCATGGAGCTGTTGGCAGAAAAAAAAATGATCCCGGAACAAAAATACTTCTTAAAAATTCGAGAAGGTTGGCATTCGTAGTAATGTTCTGGATCAAGGTACTTGCAACGTTACAAAATAAATTATTCAGCAACCTCAGTCACCAGAGCATTTCGTTTGGTCTTATTTCTCAATGCATTCATTGTTATCCAGCTTTCTTTAGACTTGTTTGAAGTCGATGGGATTCGTTGCCCGTAGTAAAAATTCTTTCTCTGTTCTACAAGCTTGCGATAGATAGATATGTAACTATTACAGTAAGCGATAAAACTGTCATTATAAAGATATTTTCGTAGGTACTCAAGACCACGTCATTTTGCCTCTGATCGTCGGAGGCCAGGTGTGAGCCAAGGTTTTTCCCCACTTGTGTCCTCAGTAAGTTGTCTTAGTGTAAACGCCCTATTAAAAACTTCTGAAAGAAGAACATGGAATATAGAAAACGGCCCAGGAGACAGAACTATTCCCTGCGAATTTTTCCCAAACAAAATCGGTGAAAATTGCTGAAATTTACAGTGTCTAAACTCCCGCCGAGAAGAGCTCACTTTGCTTCTTAGACGTGAAAATTCGTCAATTATAACCTCATGATCTGATAGTCCGACACACATTACCTCACACGACAAACAGTGTACATAATATAATCAAGCAATGTACTGGAACTATTGGTTATGCGTATACGAGCGCTAACATGCATCACAAAGGAGTAGGAAGACAAAAGATTTGAAAAGAAAATGGAACCAGGAGATCTATCACATTAGTTAACATTCAAGTCACCAGCAGTGAATTAGTTTCCATTCAATAGGTATTAACCGGCAGGATACGTGTGTTGTAGGCTGTGGTGTTTTGGTTTATAGGTATTGTGGGATATTTAAATATATATATCAGTTTAGGTTAGTCCGCCAAAAGCCGCTCACGAGAGACGGAATCGATTGGTGATCTCTGCGCTTTGATATTCTTTGCCCAGTGTAATTATGTGTCCCAGATATATATATACATATATATATGGGTCGCGTATTTACACTGGGCAAAGAATATCAAAGCGCAGAGATCACCAATCGATTC
>MU181972.1:887100-921838 GCA_016904865.1 Pissodes strobi
GGTTATTTTGTATACTCCACTATGTTTCCGTTCGAATAAATACCTAATGAAATAACCAAACCTATAAATTAAAGCACAACATCGCTCTTGAAGTACCTGATTATAAAACAGGGACCGATACCTATAAACAGTTCAAAACATACCTCAACCGAAAGGACATGCGTGTTTTAGAACTTAGAGTGTAAATTCATTAAGTATTTGACCAATATGCATTGTTGTAATCTGAGCTACATAACCTGCACGCCAACCAAGGCGATTTACTGGTCGCGACAATATTTCATTCAAGTCCCTGGTGTTTCGTTTGCAATTAAAGCGATGTGATCAGCAAATCATAAATTATTAAGATAGATTTTTAAAACCATCTTTGAGTGAGAGACTAAAAAGTTTGGGTTAATTTGGGTTAGAATATGAAATCGCCTTGTTTGGTAATGGAATTTGATTTGAAATATTCGATGTCTCAATCTCAATATGTATAGTTGCGTTGCGTCGTCAATAATCTGTACATATCTAGAGTATGTCCTTTGTTTCTAGGGAACTAAATGCAGCTTCTGTCTCTACGAAGTCAAAGGCCTTTTGGAAGTCGATGAAGGCCAAATGTATTGGGGCGTTGTATTCTGTGCAATTTTCTTTCAAGGTTCTGATGGTATGGTACTATCCTGATCTGAAGCCGGCTTGTTCCACAGGTTGATGAAAGTCCAGTTTCGTTTTCAATTTGTTATTATTTTCGTGTAGGAGTTTATAAAGGTGTGATAGAAGAGATATAGGTATATAATTATTTATTGATATTGCTACCTTTTCTAAGAGAAGAATGACTTCAGTGTGGTGATTTGATCTTCTACCAGATATTTGTTATTTTTTATCTTGTTATGTCCGTTAGATCTTCTGCTTCAACATTTTGAATGTTTTTCTATTCTAGGTTTATTTTATTGCAATATTACCAAGAAGTTACAAAAATGTTCCAGATAGACTAGTTGGCACCAAGTTCTAATGGAGATTTTATGTGGATGTGTCATGAACTCCAGTGTTCACGTAAACCGACAGCGCTGACAATATTATTTTTGGGATTTTTCAAACTTGTTCTAATATTGAGTTTATCTGTGAAGTTTTTGGTTTTCTGCAGGTATTGAATGCTGTATCAATTTTAAAATCGAGTTTTTTAGTATTTCCCCAACTGTTCTCGGAATAAGGGTTTTAAAAAGCAAAAAGAGACTAGACTTTGGCCTTGATATACACATTCTTTTTATCAAAAACCTAAAACAATCATCAAGATTGGTGTTGAGTAACTACTATAATCACTTAATTAAAATAAAAATGTCGTCTGCTAAAACGTATACATATATTCAATTTCTTTCAGATACATTGAGTAACAATCAAATAATCATTATTCTCATTAACGATCGCTAAGTAGCAATAAAATATTTAAATTCGTCGCTGTTAACATTAGTGATTAGAAACAACAAAACAATTAAATTTTTCAGGTTAATAATGGATAAGATAAATTCCGAAATGTGAAATTTTCTTAAAAATCGTAGACAAATTTAGATATGATACTTTCTATTCGCTACTATTTAAGATCCTAATGCCGATTAAATCAATTTAATTATAATTATTTATAAATTATTTCGAGGCTCTAAGTTTGTCGACGCATCTGATTTGTCAGACATAATTTTTATGCCTTTATACAGTGCAGCTCAAAAAGTCGATAAAGGATGATATACAAATTTAAAGTAAAACCCTGATAAGTGTCGTTCTCCGACTTACCGCAGATGGCAACCGGGAAACTACGGATACGGATATGGATACGGATAACGAATATGCCAGCCACTTGCGCACTAGGCAATTTGATCCCCGAGAAAGGTTTTACAAATCCAGCGGTACTATGGTGTTTATGTAGCTTCATAATACTATAACATGTAGCTTAGTATGCAGCTTGGATCGCAACCCTTTATGTTGGTCATCGTTAGCCATTGTAGCTTCAGGTGAGTATGTCTTTACCTGGCGAGAGCGGGGCACTCGAACAGAATGTGTTCTGCCGTCTCGTCGTCCTCTAAGCATTCTCTGCATAAGGAATCGTCAACGACATCTATCTTGTGCACATGGTCATTTAGTCTGTAATGACTGGTAAGTATTTCTGTCATTATTTTCAAGTTTTTCCTTGTTAGTTTTAGAAAATATCTAGTTTTGGATTTACCAGGACCTGTTAGTGTTGCTTTGGAGTGGTGAAGCCCTTCTGCCGTTTTCCACCTGGTACTTCATGTTCGCGAACAGTGTCCATGTTGAGTGTTAGTATTGGTTCTGGATCAATTGTTTTTTTTTTCGAGACGCTTTCTTGGCAAGAGTGTCTGCTCTTTCATTACCAAGGTCTTCGTTGGACCCTTTTTTCCAGGCGATGGTTACTCTGTTTTCTGCATATATTTGGTTTAGTGATTTTATGCACTCCTTAACCATTAAGTTTCTTGTCTCCATTTTGTTGAATGTTTGTACAATTTTCTTGCTGTCCGTGGCGAACAGTATATGTTTGTGATTGCTTCTCCGTCACTTTTCCAGCACCCATCGTTATGCCACACAGTTCAGCTTGGAATATGGTGCTGAGATTATCTAGTGGTGTCTGCATTTGTATGTCGAGCTCGGGTATATAAATATCTACGCCAGCTTCTGAGGTTCTTTTTGATCCGTCCGTGTAGATGTGGATGTCATAAGTTTGTGACAGATCATTTATTGAGTCTAGTTCGATTTTGAACCGTTTGTCGAAAATATAATTTAAGACCACAAGGTCTGTGCTCATTCTCATAGCTGGTTGTATGTGGTATGCCTCGTTTAGAGCTGTTGCGTGTCGAGGTTCCCAGCTTTTTCCTCTCCATGTATCCGTGGAGTTCAAGCGTACTGCGGTTACCTGTGCTTCATTTCTCACGAAAATATCTAACAGAGACAGGTTTAAAACCACTTCCACTGCCCTGGTGGGAGTTGTTTTCATTGCTCCAGTGATAGTTGTGCATGCTAAATTTTGGAGACGGGACATTTTGGCTTGAGCTGGTGTTTTTCCTGATCGTGGCCACCAAATTAGTGCGCCATATACAAACATAGGCCTGATGACAGCTGTGTATATCCAGTATGTGATTTTCGGTGACAGTCCCCATGTCGACTCTATCGTTCTCCTACACTGGTAAAAGGCTCGGACAGCTTTCTCATACTTAAGATATAGGTGGCGCTGCCAGTTAAGCTCCTTGTCTAGGATGATTCCTAGATATTTTACTTCTTTTAATAGCTTGAGTTATATCCCGAAAAAAGAGGGCGGATTGAATTTCAATATCCTCCTTCTTGTAAATAGCACAACTTCTGTTGTGTTGGAATTGACCGAGTGTGAGTTTTCGTTGCACCATCTCTCTCCTATTTTGAAAGTTCTGTTCGTTAATTCTGACAGAACCCCTTCAAACTTGCCCACAACAACCGGGATGGTATGGTAACCCATCAAGGTGTATATACAAAAATATGATATTATAAAAATTTATATAAAACCAAGAAATTTGATATGAGACTTTTTTCCTGTCTTTTATAGTTTCTGGGATAAGGTAGTGGCAGTGGCCCCTCATAAACCGGGTACAATACTCACAATATTTCCACAATTAACGTGTATGAACCAAAATTATGATTAGTTATATAAACTCACCCTTAGCGTTATGGATAGGCTGTCTGGGTGTATATTTAACAAAATCTTTAGTTTGGCGAAAAATCATTATCGAACTGAATTAATAACGTCACATTCTTACTTTTTTACGTAATAATTTATGAGGGTGCAGCTGGAAAAAAAATTTCTGTCAATAACTGTAGCCAGAATATAATTATTATTTAGGGACTAAACATTAAACCGGTGGTGGTTGTGACCTCGTACCCGTTATCTATTGCCTTTAGGGCCTATCCTAGATAAACAGCGATACCAGGAATATTAAGAGAGCAGAAAGACGAAGAGAAATTGCAAGCGAAGCAAGTACTTATTGGAACTTGCTGTGTAATGCAGAGATATGCGGGATGGGCAGACACGATGGTAGAGACTGTCTCAGCAATAGGAGTCAGCATTAAAATATCAGCACGTTTTATGGTGTAGACTTGGACAAATTATAAATTAAAGTCAAAAATCTTCCTTAAATCTAGCATATTATTATTAGAAGCAATCATTTACTCCAATATAATTAAAATTTTATTTTATTATAAATTTAGGTACCTGAGATGTGTACAAGTAACCGAACATTCAAATGTAAGAAAAAAATATTAATAAACTAACCCTTTTTATTTAATTAAATTTCAAATTATTCATTTAGCAAAAAGTTCATGCTTGGATAAAATATAAAAATTTGTTGGTTTCGTAATGTAGCATTTTGCGATTTTTGGATGCGACTTATACTCTTAACAGTTGCAAAAACGGTACTTCCTTTTACGAATAACAATTTTTCTGAGCAATTAAATACCCAAAAATGGTCAATTTTGTGACATGGGCGCTGCGTGTTTTCCGTTCCCATAATTTATAATATGTAATTCCTTAAGGAGAAAGTGTATTAATGCGGGGCAAATTTCGGTTATTACCAAGAAAATGGTCGGGAGTCATTGAGAGTATACAGAGAAAGATTTCCAAATAGACGAGTACCAAACGAGGTTGGTAGAGGATACCAACCTTGGACCAAACCACCAAACATTTACTGCTATTGAAAGGCGTCTGCGAGCAAGCGATAGTTTTGCTCCTGCAACAGTTGATTGTGAGCGAAATCGTATGAATAGGACACCGGAGGAGAAGGAAAACATTTTAGAACAAATTTCAGGAGATCCGAGTGTGCGCATCAGATCCATAGGTTTGCAGCTTAAAGGTTATTAAGATACAGTAAATATGGCTTTTAGAGAACAGCCGTTGCATCAGTTTCACAACTTCACTTCCAGAGAGTACAAGAGCTTTTGCCTCTCGACCTGGAATTGAGACTAGACTTCTGTAGATTCATTAATGAACGAGAACACATGCTAAATTGTCGTAAATAAAATTATTTGCCGATGGATCTTGTTTTACATAATGAACATGTTTATGCTGACGAAAAAGCGCATGCAATCAAGGTTGTTGATTATCAATATCAATTTAAAATTAACGTATGCGCAGGAATCACTGACAGTATTATTATTGGTCCTGTCATCTTACCACCTCGTTGGATTAAATTGCCTGGAACACCTAGTAAATTTGACAAATTTATTGAATGATCTTCCACTGACTACTAGACTGTATCGTATATGACGGTGCACCCCCACACTTCACATCAAATGTAAGAAATCATTTAAATGAGGATTTTCAAATTCAATGGATCGGCACAGGAAATGATGCACTTGTAAATTGGCCATCCTGCTCACCGCGTTTAATGCATATGGATTATGCATTTATGGGGAAGTCTTCAAGCTATCGTATACTCTATAAGCACCCAAGGAGAACTGTGGGCAGGAATATTAACTAAATTCTGTAATTCTTTTACGGTTAAATGCAGGGATGACGGAAAGGGTGTCGTACAATCTGTGTGTGCATGAAAACAGAGGTCATTTTGAACATTTACCATTTACCTAGAGTTTAATGGAATAAGTTATATAAATTTGCTGCTTTCGATTATTATTGACTTGTGTGTTCATGTATACCATTGTTAGCCCGTTGTTATGTAACTCTTTTATTGTTGGCCTGTTGGTCCTTAAAACACGCTCCAAAATTCTTGAACCAGTCCTAAACCCGGTTAAACTGTGAAAGGGAGCTTTGATTCGATTACCTCAGAAACGGCTGCTCGAACGACACCTACTAGATATAGGTACCTCCCTTTGACAAAAATATGAGGAAAAAATAAGAATTTTTAACTGAAAATGTAATAAATATAGCGAGGCACAAAAAGTTATGAAGATGTAGGCGAAATGCTGCTGATGATCAAATCTCGATACTTCATCCTAAAAAAAAACTCTAAATACCAAATTTCGTGCAAATCATGCAATTTTAAAGATTTGCATTACAGTATTAAAAAATAATAATTTGACACCCTATATTTCGGAAAGTATCAACCGTTGGATTAAGGTTAATTGGGCTAGATCTTCATATTTTAGCCTAAGGAATTTGTCCTAGTGCACATTATTAGACAAATAGTTGCCTATTATTCTACCTCAATGCACAATGAATGTATTTATATCTTTTTTTAGCGACCTAAAATAGAAGAGGACGAGATGTACTAAGTGGGCACTGTTTTGTCAAAAAAAAACGCGACAATGTTGTGATCAACTTATTCGCAGGTGAGTTTAAGCGGGACCGCTCCGAAAATAATGTTTTTGACAAGTAGTTCTCTGTTATACTTTGCTGATGCCGACAATTTTATTTATTCTTATTTACTGTCTGGTGTATCTCCTGATTCTAGATTCACAACTCTACAAAAATATTTCCTTCCTTCTTCCGCACCGTTTTTCCCACCACCGAAAACTTTTACGTACAACGCCTACTTGTTTTAAAAGTCGCTCTTCCACAATTTTATCATCCATAATTTCTAATTTACTGACATTATTTTTTATGTCTCGTAATTCTCCTATTTGCTTTGTGTCCCTTTTTATTTTTCATTTCTCTTTTCTGTTTCATTAGTGGTCTTGTGTTTTTTTGCCCTTCTTTTTCAGACCATTTTTGCGGGATTCATTAAATTCCGTTTTTCTTGGTGGACGCAATCTCTACTCTCCTTTGTGTATTGTATTTTTCATATTTTTAAATCAGTAAAAACATAGGTAGTTAAGAATATCATAAATTATTGGCACATTTTATAAATCTTTCATATGAATAAGAGCAACACGAAATCCTGCTGATATTTTTTGGCTAATTAACCGCATAACTACTGTTGTATTTATAAAAAAACAAAATTTTAGAAGCCTAATTAATTCTGAAATGTTGTGAACTACTAAAATGCATAAGCTACTAAATAAATATCACCCTGTCCTAAGTTTCAACTTGAACTCAGTACATTTTATCATATAAAAACGCTAGCGAACCATCAGTTCGTCCAGCTCCTCATCCTAACCCGTGCATATTATCAAGACAAAATACGTTTCTTTTTGTTGTATGTATATACACTATATACCAAGCACTTGTTCGCGCTAGTCTCTCCAGCAGACTCTCAGGTGTGATACCCTCAAACAGTTTAAGCATAAACTAACCGGGTTCGTGTATGGTTTAAGGGTATGTCAAACAATGCTAAGACATAGACTGCAGTGGAGGCTAGAGGGAGTTACAAAGGATAAGCCTGGATCCAGAAAGTAACAAAAACACTGATCACATTTTGTATTGTATAGTTATAGTAAGATGATGTAAAATGCGATATGTTTGCTCGAATTGAGGTCTTGCTCTTTAAAACAATATAGATCATGTTACCGTTGGGAACCAACGTTTAGAGGGTGAGGGCACGTGTGAACTACCAAAATGCATACACTACTAAATAAATATCACCCTCTCCTAAGTTTGAACTTGAACTTGTAAAATAACCCAAACTAACCTCAATCGAAAGAGCATGCGAACCCTAGTAATCGGGTATAATATAATCTTATTAAGTTTCTGACAAGTAGACATTGTTAATGTTTCCTCATTAAGTCTTTGACCAATAGACGTTGTTATTGTTTTTAACTGAAGTGTTTTCTTTATCATCTCTTCTCACTTGACGTAGATCGATCTTGAATCTGAGCTATATTCCTGCACACTATCCATGGTACTTTGAGAGTAAATCCAGTGACTGAAAATGAAACACAATTTTCATATCAACATGAGTTCGTAAATCCAACCTGTGAGATGACTTTAAGAAAATAGTTTTATATGATTTTAAAGAAACATTTTTTAGTCAATTAGTCAATTACTTTTAACTGCTTTGTAGAAGAGGAATATATTTTTAGTGCATGTTACGCTCGATGTTACGACTAATACACATAATTATTTGAGTATTAGGTAATTAGGGTTGTATTAAAAAAAATTGTTCAACCAGTTTCTGAATACTTTAGGCGACTAACAAACAATAATTTCTTTGCACTTTTTTACGCTAAAATACTATTCTTACAATGCTCGAAAATTAACCATTTGACAGGAAAATTAGTTAAAATGGATGACTTAAGCCTTGGTATAAAAATTTCGTAAAGTAACAGTCTGTCACTATCATTACAAAAACTAGTTTGACGTTTGTGTCAAGAGTCTGGTTGCAATATCGTAGTAGACTAGTAGACAGCACGACCTAATAATGGAATATTCATTTGCAAAGTTTGCTGATATCCATTACTTGTACAGAAATGCTGTTGGTTAATAGCATAAAGCCAGGAATATATGAGGAAGCTTTTCCCAGTCAACATATTCCTTCTTGTACCCGTTTCATTCATTAGCAACTTAGGGAATCATGTTCATTTAAGCCTAATAAATATAATTGTGGCGGATCCCGAAGTACACGAAGGCCGGAAGTTAGGTATAGGGTGTTGACTAAACTAGATGCTAACAACAACAAGAATTGTTTTGACGGATATAGACTAAACCATCGTTTGGAGAATCCTAAAAGAGCAGTTGCTTCAGAGAGTACAAGCCTTGAAATCCGAAGACTTAGAACTAAGCCTAATCTTCTGTTGATGGTTAAAACAGACACGTCAAGAAGACGAACCGTTTTTAAAACGGATCCTTTTCCCAGATGAAGCAGGCTTCAACCATGAGGGTATCATTAATTTTCATAATAGTCATGTGTGGGCCGATGAAAATTCGCATATCATTTTCATAACATGGTTCCATTAATATATAGGCTGGTGTTCTTGGAGACCACCCAATAGGACCTTACGTGTTGCCCACAGACCTACTTACTTAACTTACTGATGTGTAAACATCTTACGCGGCGGTATGAGAGTAAATCTCGGGAAAATGGATGGAAGTGTGTAAGGGGATGTGACAACTTTACTCATGGGCAGTGTTATAGACAATCATCTGCAAATAAGTGGTTGCCTATATTCAGGCGTCACGAAAACGAAATATACTCTTTACGAGGGCTGCTCTAATATGTGTGAAGCATACAAAATACCACCTTAAAAAATTATCCAGTTAAAAGCTATTGAAGCAATACATTAAATTACACAACCGATGTCGATATAGGATATGTTTACACACCAGTGCCAGTGTCTCGAATATTGGCAGACTCGCTCATTTTTTTTTTAGATTTCCTGCCGCAAATTTGTTTAAAAGTCTTCTTGAATGACGTACCATATCAAACAAGACCTTCTCTGTAGTTCATGATTCATGGTACTCCGGCTCACTTTAGTATTTTAAGTAGCAATTAAGTCTTCCCCCGTGCTATGAATTGGTCATGATGTTCCCAACGGTTAGACAGCTCGATCGCCATAATCCGCTAGATTATTGTATTTGGGAATATTTGAAATTTTTGGTATACTATACACCAGTAAACAACGTACGAGAATTGGAGCAGCGGGTTGTGATTTGTTGAGAAAGAATATATTTCGCAAAATCCGAACATTAATGAAAAATGGAGTTAGAGGATGCATTGATATGAATAGGGGCATTTTCAGCATTTATCGTAGCTAATTCTACCTTTAAGTTTCCAAAATGATCCTCTGCAATCAAATTAAATTTTGAGGCTAAATGCAGCACCATTTTTCAAATTTTTACGAAGGTAAGAGACTAATATAATAACAATTTTTATACTGGTTTTACCTACAGTACAGTAATCAACACTGCAAAATGAATGATGCTTAGCCAGTTCGATCGCCAGATCTTAGTCCGTTAGATTATTAGATTTCGGGATATTTGAAATCTTTACTATACACTACACCACAGTAAACAACGTACGAGAATTGAAGGAGCAGGTCAAGATTTATTGTGAAAAAATATATTTAGCATAATCCGAAGATCAATGAAAAATAGAGGTAGAGGATGCATTGAAATGAATGGGGGACATTTTCAGCATTTATTGTAATTAGTGTTAGTTTTTGACACAATTACTCATACTAAACTAGTATCTATTGAATATTAATTTTGGCTTTTCTCTGAAATGCTTAATTTTCGAGCATTGTGATAAAAAATTGTAAAATATCCAGAAATTAACTGGAATTTTTTATAAAAATGAGGCCACATTCCCTAGTTTGCGTGTCACTTGTTACAACCTAAATCAATTAATAACCCCCTAACCGTTCTTGATAGTAACGTATAACCTATAACTTATCAGTCTTCTTCAAGGCCAGTTACAAGTTATTGACTAAAAACCCATTCTTTAAAGTCGTCCTCAAAGTCGTCTTTAAAGGTGGATTTGAGGATCCATGTTTATTTTGAATCTCCACTCAAAGTTAAGTTCCACTATTTCCAAACACCTTGTATAAAGCATTTTTTATAAACACGAAAGTACGTGTCGCAGCTGTAGTGTATAAATACGATCTCGGATCTTAATAATTGGGTATTTGAAAAATAATAATACCGATTCTCTTCTTACAGAATAATTAGGGCGCACAACCCAATACTTCTTTATTAGTTGAAACGGACTATAGCAAATGCATCTCGCTAATGCACTCTCGGTACCGCCATCGTAATATGCGAGATTCTCTTCTTTTTTTCAATTTTCCTCATGCGACTATTTTGTATACGCAGTAAAGTTATGGAAAACGACCTTTTCTCCAGTCTATCGATTTAAAAAAAAATTCATTGATACCTTGTATTAAAGCTCGAGTTTTGGATTTTTGACTTAGATAAAAACTGATTTTGCCTCGAAAAGAGCAACATAATTTTTGTGAGAATATGTAGCGCACTGAGTTGGTTAATATATTGTAGGTGAAACCAGTTTTAAGTTGTAATTAGGTGGTACATTGGTCTACTTTCGTAGAAAATTTAGATTGATGTTGCATTAAGCCTGAAAACTTAATTTGATTGCAGCGGAGCATTTTGGAATATTTCTGATACCTTAAATTGGGGAAATCTACCTCTTAAGTTTCCGAAATACTCCGCTGCAATGATATTAAATTTTCAGGCATGATGCCTGAAGGTAGAAGACTAATATAATAATTAATTAAATTTTAAAACTGGCTTTACCTACAGCATATTAATTCGGTGCGCTACATATTACTGTAAAAAATCGTTTTTTAGACGCCAACAAATGTTTACATTTTGGAAGCTTGAAAGTTCAAACACGTGCCCCGCTTTTCGCTGAAAATTGGAAAACTCCGCGCATAGATCCCCGCCTTTACGGAAAATGATGGAGCACTGCACTCGCAAGAACGGAAACTTGAGAAGTGACATACCAATTTAATTTATATTTATTTATTTTTAATTTTTTTTAAATTGACGTACGGATGGAAGGTATTCCATATTCCAGAAAGGCTGATGGGTACTTTCGCAGAAAAGAACGAGCAAATCATTACTGTCAGTTCATAAAATTGTTTTTCTTAAACTACTCCCAACTGAAATAGTCCACCCTAACCAAATTGTAAATGTAATTGTAAAATGGCTTTTTCTAGTGAAGGGAAAATCGGATGATTTTTAGAATCGAATATCTTGCATTCGAATACTTTTGAGAATCGAATGATTATTCGAATACAAATAATCGAATTATTTGGATTAATCGCGATATCCCAAATGTTTGAATTAGCGATTCAACCTCTCGAGATTTCGAGTGACTTCGATCGAAGTCTCGTTCTGGAATTTAAATTTACAAATTGTCTGATTCTGGATTGTTTGATCTTGAAGTTTTCATTCTTGATACATTTAAGAATAAGAGCAAAATCTTTTACAAATATTAGCGAAAGCATTCATGATTAAAAAATAAAATATTGGTTAAAAGTTATTTTGTTTAGATATTATGCAAAATTTTATAAAAGATTTACTAAAATCATCACTTTTTAATAATTTAAATTTGAATTCCCAAAACTTATTTTCCTATCTTCTGCATATTGCAAAAATATTTATGTCATACCTGCCGACTATCGCATTTAAAATTAATAATATGATTACTACAGAAGAAATATATTCAACAATAAAAAAACTACCACAGTAATTAAACTACTCTATTTTATCCTTTTTATAGTATAGCGTTTTCGATTATTGCTCACCATAATACAAAACAAAGCCCGCTATTATTTATTGCTCAGACGGCAGACCAGCATAATCGAACAAGTTATACTGACGCGAAACGCGAATTGTGCCGATTCATGTTTTATTTCGATTCAACCAGCATTCGAGGGAAGATTAATTCGTTGTTAGCGCATTCGAATATTTCTGGTATTCGAATTCTTCGTTGAGAATCGAATGCATTCGAATGCAAGCCAGAATCGAATACTTCGATTATTTGTATTCGAATAGTCCCTTCACTAGCTTTTTCATTCAAAATACTTTTAAAATAATCACACCTCGGTGGTACTTATAATAGCGTAAATAATTAACAGCTTATAAGTCAGGGAAGTGGTTGCTACTCAATCTAAAACAGTTAATTTGCTTTTGATAGATTTATTACGGCATTTCTCAATAAAAATAAATTATTTTTATCAGTATTTTATAAAAATACTTACGATTTTTTTTATTGGAAACCATAATGCATACTTCAGTAAGAAAATCCTGCGCAATTAAAATTTGGCAGGTCGGTATAACTAACTATTTTTCTACATTGCCATAACTACCAATTTAGTACCACACTCACCGAAATATTTTCAAATTCTGTTAAATGGTACAAGAGTTTGGCACTGAATTACAACCTCAACGTTCATCGGATCGTTTTTAAATATATCATGAATATCGAACAATGTTGCGTTTTGACTAGTTTCAGATCCGATTTGGTCTTCTAACTTCTAACACGAGTCATTCATTATGGAATAAGTACATATCTAGGGTTAAAGAATGTCTGCGGCATATTAGTCTTTATTTCTTCATATTAAAATTAGTAAATCTATTAAATGGCAATAATTAAAATTAATCCGTAATTTACCTAAGGCATAATAGCCTCCAACCTCCAAATGCTCTCTACATATTTCTGTAAGCCGATGTCACTAAGTGTCCTAAGAAAAACCAATATATCAAAGCACAATCACAGTCTAGAACGTGAAAGTTCAACCACGTGTGGCACTTTTTATCAACAACGGGGAAACTTCGCGCATACCAGAAAATACGTTCGTCTTCTGCGAAAAATAAGGGAGCACTGGACCCGCAAAACTCGGGGAAACTCTTGGGAACACTGAAAATTACGTTTTGCGCAATTACCTGTTTGGGAATATTTTTGAATGGATATTGTTTACTCAGAAGGCAAGAAAATTTGGCACGTGCCTTAATAATCAGATAGGGTTACTTTTAAATTAGTTTCATTAGTTTCTGTTTTATTGATTTAAGCAAAATTGAATGAATTAATGAGGAATTATGTCTAATAAGCTATCGACATCACTAAAATAGCTCTTCGAATTTCATTTGTGTAATTTACAAATTAAATACCTATCATATATTTTAACTCCACCTGGGAAGATCTGAATTCTAGGAGTCAAAACTAGATATGAAGATTCATTATACAATGTACGTTGAAAAATAAGACTAAGTTAAAATCAAGCCAAGCTAACCGAAACGACTTCATCATAATAACCCAACTTAACTTTTTTGTGTTTAAGGAAAAACCTACCAGCCTAAAAGTATAGGACTCGCACCCACCCATTCAATTGACGGATGTGTGAGTCCGCACGGATCTTGGTTTCTTATACGTCTCTTTTCCTATCTTTCTCTTTCCGTAGCATTTCTCTTCTATTATTGCATAGAGGTTTACTTCTTCCTAGTCGTCCCTATTTTCCACATTTTCTCTATCACTGTTTGAATTTTCATTCTGCATCTCACTCTCATCTGCTATTTTCCCATTGTGGACATTCAACAAATGTGTGTTGGATATCATCCTCATGTTGGCAATATTGGCAGTTTTCATCTTTACGTGCCTTAATTTTTTTGGCAGATACTATTGTGTGACGCGGTAGTTAATTTCAGCATGTTTTCCATTTTCCCATTTTGTAACGTTTTTCATTAGCTTCTTTGTCCACTGTGCAGGTTTGTATAAGCGTTCTCCCTCTCTTCACATATGAGATCTATGCGTGAGAATCCTGTGATGACTTGCAAAGCTTCATTTCAGACTGTCCTTTATGCACTCACTACTTATTCTTTGAGCTTTCTGCAGGATTTCCTATTGTCTTTGTGTCTTAGTGCTTTTGTCATTATTGGTGCTGCGCACAGCAACATAGAAGTTATGCTGCTTCTTTTTGGTCAACCGATATTTGGCATGACTCTTGCTAAACTCAAGAGGCATTTTTTGATTTTTCTGCTGCTCTATTGACATTTTGCTTCATAATCATATTATTCGATAGGTTTACGAAGAGGTATTTCATAGAGTCATTCTTGATCTTATTCTTGTATCTGCAGTCTTGAGTTGTAGGTTATTTATTTTTCTTCTTCCGTGTAAAATAACCGCTTCTGTTATATGTGGCAGAGGGTCTATTTTTTTATAGTTGGGGTTGCACAGTACTCTATAGAAGATGTTCACTTCGGGCTGGACCCTCAGCCTCGTTCCCATTTTAAATTTGGGGAGGTGAGCATTATTGAAGTGAGAGGAGTTGTCATGGGCTTAAAAAACAAAGATGCACGGGATGTTTTTGGTTTGCCTGTTAAACTTATGAAGGTCACCAAGAACCTCATTGTAGTACCACTGACAAAACTTATAAACTTTTGCTTCAAGGAGAGTATTTTCCCCTCAAATAAGCCATTGTGATTCCTATCTTTAAGAAATGAGATAAGACGGATGTCTCTAACTATCGCCCGATTTCCCTGCTTCCAATTTTCGCAAAAATTTTTGAAAAGTGTATGTCTTCGAGAGTGGCGCTGTTTCTAGAGGCCAATTCACTACTGTGTGATGAGCAGTTCGGGTTTAGGGCGGGACGTAATACTGTGTAAGCTATTTTAAATCTGTTATCATTCATTATGGATGGTTTTGAAAACAAAGAACATATTGGTACCATCTTCTGCTACCTAAGCAAGGCCTTCGACTGTGTATCGCACAAGTTGCTCAGCAAAAACCTTCAACTTTATAAATTTGGTCAGAACAGTATTGACGTATTAACATCTTATTTGGACGAACCAAAGGGTAGTGGTGGATTGAGTGTCGTCGGACACAAGAATAATGAACACTGGGGTGCCGCAAGGATCTGTAATGGGCTATTCCTGGTTTATCTTAATAACCTTTCTCAGATCCGGGTAAAGGAGCATTATGTCTTGTTTGCCGATGATACTACCATCTCAATCAGGGAACCTCAAGTGGATGCTCTGGTGGGTGGCACGGATAAGACACAGTCGAGGGCCAGAAACTGGTTCGAAAAAAATAGCTAAGTCTTAAATGAATCCAAGACTGGCCATCTCCTTTTCTGTTTAAGAAATGCACAGGAGCGTCCATTGTCTCGTGGGACTGCGCCGTTCTTGGGGGTACAGATGGGTAGTGGTCTTGAGTGGGATGCACATATAGAATGGTTGACAAAGAAGTTGAGGGGAGGCATATACGTGTTGCACAGTTCGTCAGGGACAGTGTACGTAGGTGTGTTGAGGACTGCATATTTTGCCTTGTTTCATTCTGTTATGGCCTATACGGTCCTGGAATGAGGTCATAGCATAGCCCACTGTGGTGCAGGGTTTTGCCTTACAACGGAGGGCAGTGCGAGTTGTTGGTGGTCTGATAGAGGTGATTGTACACAAACGTTCATTGAGTTAACATCATAACTTTTCCGAATGTTTTCATACTAGAAAACCTTCTTTATATAAAGGACAATCTGGATAAATTCCCTACAAATGATCAGAAACATGGTTATGCCACCCGCTGGACAGCTTGCTGTTCCGGTGTGTAAGCTTGAAAGGTGTCGCAGTTTGCCGACGAGGTGTGTTCAGGAGTATGATTCGACAGACACTCTTAAAGAAGCCTTTATATGACCCAATAGACTTCTTGACTAATGAAATAACCTTCAAAGTTTCTTAGAATATCTTTGTCTTTGTCTGTTAGTTTTGTGTTGTTCCATACTTTTTACAGGAGACCCGTACTTCTTCCTGGCCCCAGAGAG
This sequence comes from Pissodes strobi, assembly GCA_016904865.1. Lineage (NCBI taxonomy): Eukaryota > Metazoa > Arthropoda > Insecta > Coleoptera > Curculionidae > Pissodes > Pissodes strobi. The sequence continues at coordinate 903,211 of MU181972.1, forward strand.
AATAATACTTCTAGCTCTAAAGCATGGTGTACACCGTGCTCTAAACTAGTTATTAATCGTATTCTGGATTTTATGATCAATGACCCTGCTCGCTTTGGCCTCGATATTGTATCCCAGTTTGCGATATTGAAGACGTTTTTTTATGTCTAGCAAGCATTATTTTTCCTCAACAATACCGACAACTCCTGCAATAGTGTCGACCAAGCTTCTTCCTTTAGTGTATTCAGAATTAGGTTTTCGTATTCTTATTCCTAGTTCTCTTGTTGGGTTTCTCTATGAGAACCAACTTTGTCCTTTTCCATATCTCGAGGAATTGCCCCCTTGCGATTAACATGTTTCTTTCAAGAAGAAATTTAGGTTTGCCACCATCGCTGCATTGATAATCTCAGGTGTCAACTGGTCAGGAGTCAGGACCTGGGGCTTTTAAATTTGTTAGTTTTTGAGTTGCATCTCTTAGGTCTTCTTTTTTGATTTTTTTATTTATTTATTGTTTTATTGGGAACAGTGATTTTACTACTGTTATCAATTTGCTTTTATATGGGGTTATTTTTGGCAGAGCTCTAAATTTGTTAAGTACTATTTTATACGGATTGTTATTCAGTTCGATACAGATGTTTCTAGAAGCGCCTTCTTTTGAGTCATAAATGTCTTAACACCTCCATTATCTAAAAATAACTTAACAAGAACTAGCTCTGAGCGGACAAAAATCAAGTCATTAGCATAATCGATCCAGCAGAAAACAAAAATAATGCAGAGATTATTACTAATATTGGGGGAGTAGTAGTATTTTAGAGGACATTTGCCTTGTGCATTTAGTACCATACATGAGCCAACTAAAAAAAATGTTCGACGAAGAAGAAAAAACTAATTATGACACCAACGAAAGATCAAAGGAATTGGAAAAACTGGAAAAGGCAAGTCAAGAAAAATGTTTTTGATAGATCTCTAATTGAAATAAAGACAAGGAAAATGTCGACAAATAATCCAAAGAGCAAAGGAGATGTAAACTTTGATTGGCCTCTACAGATGATGTAGAATTCTTTAAAAATATAGAAGGTACATTGATATTAGGAAATGATTTTGTATTGGGTGAATTTGTAGTAGATAAGAACAAAATTTATTACGTTGTAAAAATTCTAGAGGAATTTGAATTTGCCAAAAAATATGTGTTTTAATTGTACAGGAAAATTCCCAAATTTGCAGATAGGTTTAATTGACTAAATATATTAAACATTTCGCGGGCAGGGTTAAGGACCTTTGTATTGTATTGTATTTGTACACGTGCAAGTACACAGCCTCTACCATGGCCCTTGGTCTATTGTGGCTCACATCTTTGGTTTCCACTAGGCCAGAGGCTCGATTCTTTTCATGAAATCGAATAGCTTTGTGGGGTGGATAGTTTTCAAATCTGCAAATGTAATTTGATAATTTCCAAATACCGTTTGTCTGGTTCTTTCCATTTCTGGACAGTAGCATAAAACAAGCTCCATTGTTTCTTCGTCCTCAAAGCACAAGCGGCATTCCGTTTCTTCGGAAAGCCCTATCTAGTTCATGTGGCTTCTTAGTCGACAATGGCCAGTGTACATGCCAACTACCGCCTGCACCAGTTGTCGGCAAAGTTGAAGAAGAGCATCAGCTCTTTCGTTGCCATCATATCTTATATGTCCATCAGATATTTAGATCAGTGTAGGTTTATTTTCCCTATCCAGTTTGGTGAGTTGTTCCTGGCAGTTCCATACTGCCTTGGATGAACGACTTTGAGCTTTTAAAGCCGCTTGATTATCCGAGAATATTTTGATTGACTTGCCTTTACAGTTTCTATCGATGAGCCACTTTAACTTCCGCCTGAAAATGGTTGCATGTTTGCCTAGGGAATATTTAAGCTCAATCTTAACATTTTTATTCCGTGCAGCGGCTCCTGAATCATCATTGGTCTTGGAGCCGTCAGTGAACCAACTATTTTCTGTTATTGTCAGATGTTCGGAATCTTTTGCCCATTCTTTCCTCTCTGGTAGGAGTTAGTTTTGGTAGGGATGCCATCTGATGATAAACCTAACACACTGTCCCGCTCATTAGCATTTTTCATCTTGTTGGGCACCATGATGATCGCCTGCGGATTGTTGATCTCTGCCTGTGTCACTCTATATGTAGCCCATCTGGCCTCAACCTCTTCAGTCACAGCACACAACAAAAAGACAACGATCTTATCTGCATATTGGTAATATTGGTATATCGTTCTGTAACTTAATAGTGAAAATTCATCAGTAATTGATGTGTATTTTTTTACGTCAGTTTGGGTTTTTGTAAAACAAAATGTTTAGTATGCTTTTTCGGGGTTTATTTTTGTTTGAAATATCAATTTCAAGGACCTAATTAATAGAAATGCTATTGCCCCGCGGTGTCGGGGTACCAGAGCAATAATTTATTTTTTTGCTAAAATATCTTCAAATTTTCAATTTAACCTCGTATTCGGAACAAACTTTTAATTTATAAGATCATAATAAAATTTTGATTATTATTTTGTACTAAGAGGTATCGCATTCTCCTCTATCCCATATGTAGGCATGTAATATGGGGAAAATAACAACTTCTACCTTTTTAATCGACAGCCCTGTATACACGGCTTATTTATCGGATAGTCCGTTCGCTGCTGATTCCGAATATATTAGGTTTGATACTTTATCTTTAAAAATAACTGAGAAAACTCTGTCATAATAAGACATTAAGGGCCACTACTTTGAACTCCGATTATTAATCAGTGTTTTGAATATCACTCATATGTTAACGCCACGATGACACTGACACATTCAAAACACTGATTAATTTAACGAGCGATTAAAGTGACTAATCAGAGTTCAAACTAGTGGCCCTAAACTATTGTTTCATGAATCGGTAACGAGCAGACTATCCGATATTTTTAAAGCTTTGAGATGTTTATGTATTTGGTCTGATTAAAAATCCTGGCGGTTCGTGAGAAGGCTTATAACTTTGGTATTAAATGTTTTTCATAACTCTAGGTTTTTTTTTCCTGTTAATTCTGTATATTATTATATCTTAATTATTCTTCTTTCTCAACCTATATTTGTCCACTCCTGGACGTAGATCTCTTCCAAATCTTTCCACTCTTCCCTTACCTCAATCTTAATATGTATAGTTGCGTTTTGATATAATAATATATGCTCGATAATCTGTAAATGTACCTACACAGAATTTAAAACAGCTTTTTTTTCTCTACGGCGTCAAAGGCCTTTTAGAAGTTAGATGTGTGCGTTTACCATGTGTACTAGTTGTATGTACTATTGTCTTCAAACTAATATTGTGCGTTTACCATGGGTACTAATCTACTAATTGTATGTGCTAACTATTGTCGTCAAACTACTACTGTGCGTTTTGGATTTTTAAAAGGTAAGGTAAGGAGGGACCAGTGAGGAAGATAATGCGAGAACCAGGTAAACAAAATAAAATAATCTAAATCATAAAGACCTATTTAAAAAATGTGAGAGCAAACAACTTTTTTTAAATTATCTCTCTCAGGCCAGCAGCTAGAGTTGTCGGATTTTTTATCCGGCGGTTGGCTTTTTACCAAATATTGGAAAAATTTCCGATAACAAAAGTAATGAGGGGTTGTGCCAAGTATGTCTCTTCCCCAAAGCCAATCCTACAACCGATTGTATCTAACATGAGTTGTTGTTTTTATTGATCATTAAGAAGCCCTTGCCTCCCATTAATTAGCAATCCTAAACGTGTTGCTTGTTGCAAAAAACATACACAAAAAATCACCATTCTCATCTTACACACTTAACTTAATTCCTTTCAAATCTTAACAATCTCGGAATCTTAACGTAACAATGTCAATTATATCAATTTCTTTTCCTAAAAATCTTACAGCTGCAGTCACTGACTTTCCGTTAATGGGCGGTTTTTTAAGGCTGATTTTTTCACAATAGGACTGGACGACCGCAACACGGTCGTAGCACAGTCCTATATATGAAAATGTACATAAGGGCTGCAGTGCGTTTTATATGGAACATATAATTTTTTGATTTACAGTGACAAGGACACGGTAGGCGCACAGTCGGTGCACAGTCCTATATATGAAAATCAGCCTTTACTTGCTTTCCAGTCCAGGTAAGTCCTTTTTGGATTAAAAATGTTGAATGGAATACAAAAGTGTTTCATTTAGAATCTTAAAATAGTTTAAATTCAAAAACATGTATTATTCAAAACGGTTGTAATTAAAAATATCAAAAAATTATGGAAACCGATTTAAAAAAACTTCTAAGAAAGTAGGCAATTTAATTTGACCCACACGGGACGAAATCAAACATACCATCCTTTCCAGATTCAAAATGTAGCTCGTAACCCAGTAAAATATAACTGAACAGGAGACATGACAGTATAATTATCACGTCGCGTCGTTCAGTAATTATTTTTATTTCCAAAAGACAACTAAATATAAAAACCAATCTGGACGCGCTCCTAGAATCCTGCAAAAATAGACCGATCATAGGCCGTTCTCTTACCTCTTACAGGTTTGCCAGATTCACATAATTGTCGGCGCAGGAGTTAAAGCCACTGAACCTTAAATATGCTGAATCAACTTAGTAAAATACAACATTCCAGGTATTTACTAGATGCAGTATCCAGAAGTAGAAAATGTGAGGCAAGGTCAATTCCATGAAGAAAAGCTGCGACACCTGCCTCAGTGTGGACGCGAACAATGTCTAATTCATAAATTGAAATATTATATTTTGGAAGTAGCAAATATCTTATGACAATATGTTTAGTAAAATTGAACATATCTCACTTCACGTGCTCCAAACCATAAATTCGTAGGGAATATAAGAATATGCTGCTCAGATCGCCACTAACATCAACGGACAACGAGGCCTTAGTATACGACTTAACAACTCTTTCACCAGATGCAATAGCCGATATTTTTGAATATTACCTCCCTAACACTTGTATTAGGCGTTAAACCTAATTGGACCTTTATTACCGTCTTAACCTTGGTGATGTTTTGTAGCGTATCCAACAAAGACGTTTTGGTTATAGCGCATAAAGTAGAAGTCGGTTTGAGCTTCAAACCAACTTTATACAAGCCGTAACCATGAGTCTGTCAGCATAACTACAAAGGTACAAAAATCTAGAAGCATTTTATAATAAATTATAAAAAATTTATTATAAAATGCTAGAAGACACTCGATAAATATCAAAAGAAGCTGTTGCTTCTGGTTTTCTTCTCGGCAAGGCTATATCTGAGAACATTCGGGATTCCAAGGATTTAGCATCAGGACTCACTGTTTCCAAATCCCGAGATAAACTTAGTAAGAAGTACACTTCTGAAGACATTATGTATAATCTGTGACATAATAAAAAGTGTATTTGCTAGATTTCTTCAGAGTATGTCCTCAATTGTCCATGAGACAAAGGGGCCATTAGTACCTACGTAGAATCACCGTCTATATTCTAATTCTATAGACGGTGGTAGAATCAGTAAGTGTGCCACACAGTAGATTTGAACATTTAATGCACTGTTGCCTAACAACCCTTGCTAGGCCTCGCCTTCGCGTACAGTCGATGACGTGACAGGGTCTCAATCTCTCAGGTGGAGCACGACTGGAAACCTTTGTCGTAACCGGTAACCGGTCTATAATACTTAGTTTAAGCTTTAGTATCTAACACTTGAGAAGGATTGGCGATATCTTGTAATCGAAACGCGGTAAACAAATGACAAATTTGGTACAAATTAATCAATGCACTGTCGTTCGTTGTAAAAAATTAAGCTATCCAAATATAACAAACAAAATTAATATGACAATGTAAGCAACTGAATCGTGGTTTTGTAATGGAAGAATTTGTAGGCATTGGATTGAAGTTTTTTTTTAACAGGAAATTGAACTGAATCACAATGGCAACTCGGCCAGCCACCTTGACAACATCGACTGCGAAACAGCTGAGCATCGTCTCGGCCATGGAACTCTCGGGGTGAACGGTCGCGGGCATTCGGCCTACCGATGCGATTTTGTTTTACCTCATCTTATTGGTGAACGGTCCCGCGCGAGAACCTAGGACAGTTGGGATGCATTTTTTATAGCGCGGGCTGGATCTATCAAATATAATAATAATAAAGCATGATCTCTCTCAATTTGTTATATCATTTAGAAATTTACAGAATTAAAATTCCAATTCAAAACACGCTTTATGGTTATGAAATATGGCGCAAACCTATGTCACTCATATATGGAGTAGGACAATAATTGAGAACTACGGAGAATACCCAGCGATTGCGTTGGATACTACGAAGACATTTGACAGAGTATGGCATGACGAATTGCTCAACAAACTGCCATTCTTCGGACTGCCAGCGCCCCTCTGCAGCTGGCTTGCCAGTTTCCTTATCAACTGCAACGTGCAGAGATCGGTTCTTATAAGAACCGATCTCTGCACGTTGCAGTTGATGGACACATCTCACACACATTCACCATTAATGCGGGAGTGCCTCAGGACGCAATCGCAATACTTTTACCAACTCTCTTCCTCGTCTATATTAATGACCTGCTGACCGAAACCAATAATCCTGTTTACAGTTTTGCAGATGGCAGTACCCTTGTCTCCAAATTTAAACCAGAAAAACCTCTACCAGCGACTGACACTTATCACCGAGACAGGAGCAGATTACAACAATTAATCAAGAGAAAGTTCGCACCTGGGGCGACAGCAATTTGTCCTGGCATGACCACGTTGCTAACATCACAAAATCAGCATCCCAGAAGCTTGGTGCGCTATTTCGCAACAAAAAACTGTATACACCGCAGCAGTTGCTCTTGCTCTACAAAGCGCAAACAAGACCGTGCTTAGAATATCGCTCACACATCTGGGGTGCCGCACCAAAGCACAGCTGCTCACTCTCAGGACATCTGTTTCCCCCTAATTACAACCTACAAAACTATTCAAGAATCGTGCCAATCAACATCTTCGCACGCACACCACTCGTCGAGCGCCATAGGATGGATCTCCCTTTAGTGTATGTGTAACTGCTATAAAAAAAATATGTATAAAACTTCACTATTAAGGCTGCAGAAGTTTAAGATAAGTCATCATTACAAAATTCCAGCAAGCTATTTATGTCTCAAAAGTGAAAATACAGATCTTTTAAAGCTTATAGGTATAAGTGGTTGTACATTTTCAGGCTTTCGTAGGAAAGGAAGTTCTTAGTTAGTGCAGTCCTCGGGGTCGGTAATGGGAGATTGTTTGTTTGCCGAGTAATATATCTGATAGAATTAGAATCAGTTGTATGCGGCAATAATTCATGCCGACTTATTGCCGTCCTTTTATCCAAAATAAAAATGCAAGGAAGACTCCAAATCCCGTGCTCACCTGAACAATGGCCCACAAGACTCCCATGGTTTAACCCCGAAATCATAGTGTGATGCTCTCTTTTGCAAAATGAGCACAGAGTTACACAAAATTTGGCTACAAAAACCTCAGAAGGCAATGTCATACCTTAAGTGACACTCAACGACTCAACCAGCGAAAAATAGACTGCCCTAGCTATTGCAAGACCCAGTTCATTGGATGCAGTCCTGACGGCATCATCCTCTAGCTAGCTAATTTGGTGTTTAGGGCTTCTATGTGGCTTTAGAACTTCAAATTATCGTCACTGAGAATGCCAAGAAACCTGTTTACCCGCCTCCCCACCACCTGAATACCATCCAGAGACAAACCATTACAGTCACACTTAAAAGTAAGAGCACTAGTCTTTTTTATGTTAAAGCACAAAACATTTGAGTCACACCATTCTTTAACCCCTTCAAGATCCTCGGAAACGATGTTCATCAATACATCCCGCTGCCTATGAGGATTAAATGTACACGGCATCTATCTAGAGGATAGAGTGGCATATCCCAGCAATAAATCAGCCTCGGAAGTATTTGCAAAAACTTCAGAGCTCCCAAGTAAGTTCTCATGTGGTTTTGATTCTATTCAAAATATTTTCCCGAAGCAATGTGTCTTTACCCTAAGTAAACCAGTGCAAACATTATCTTATCTCATATTTAACTCCGATAATCCCAATGATATTAGTAACTATATCCTGGTTTTTGTAAACAGAACACCTAGTGGCAAAGTTGTCTGATAGCATGGTTTATGATCAACTTGCATGGAGGTGTAGAGGGATGATTCGTGAGAGCCAGTTTGGCTTCGCAGGTAGGACATCAACTAATGATAATTTGGTGATGTATAAGGTAGGTGAGAAAAACTTCAGATTGACTCTGTCTATACTAACTTCTCGAAGGCTTTCTACAGGGTAAATTTAAAGTTGTTATTGGCAAAACTGCGTGCTATGGGATTTGATCCATCACTCATTGCATGGTTGAAGAGTTTTCTTGAGGGTAGGTTGCATAGGGCTACAATTAAAAACTTTGTCTCCACTCCTATTAGGGTTGTGTCAGGAGTGCCTCAGGGCTCACACTCTGCCGGGTGCCTCTTTACTGATCAACGATATAGCAATATGATCTAACATTCAACGGTCAGTATGTTTGCAGATGATCTAAAGATGTACAGGGCGGTTGCGGAATGGGAGAACTCGGTGAGTCTGCACGGTGATTTGAGTGCTTTTTGGGACGATGAACGTCAAGAAGTGTTATTGCATAAGCTTTTTCAGAGGCTATAAAAAGTTCAATTCCGAATACAAAATCAATAACGAGAATCTTAGATGTGTGGGGGTTGTCAGGGACCTTGGAGTATGGTCTGATGAAAAGCTATGTTTTGCAGAGCATGTGTCTAAGATTTGCTTGAGATGTTTAAACATTCTGGGATTTGTGATGAGAAACTGTGGTGAACTATTTGTGATTCTTTACGTCTCTCTTGTGAGATCCAACCTCTAATGTTCTACAATTGTTTAGACAGGTGAATATCGGACATAGATTGACTCGTTGGAAGGGGTACAGAATAAGTTCCTGTGATGTGCTGCTTTTAGAAAGGGGTGAACTTTGATGACTACCACAGATCCGAAATGCTCCTCAGATTGAACTTGGAAACCCTTGAGAGGAGGCGCCTGCAGTTTGATTTGTGTTTTCTCTATAAATTGCTTAATGGGCTGAAGGATTGTCCTCGTCTCCTCTACAGGGTGTGTCTGAACCTGAATGTTCCAAAAAATCGTCATTTGCATAACTCTAATCTCTTCTTCGTTCCTTTCCACTCAACTAATTATGGCCGCCACTCCCCTGTTGACAGAACGTTTCGATTGCTTAATGATGTAGTATTTTTGGTGGCACCCTATCTGGCTTTAAAAGACAGATCAAATGTATAAACAGGCAGTAGGTATTGAGAGACGGTTAGACTCATATTATCTAGGAAATTCATTTAACTATTGTCATCTTGTAGATTTGATATTAGATTTAATATTTAATACATTTGAATTGTTTGTAAAAAATGGAGGTACCCCGTGAATTTAATAAATAAAATATGCTGACAATTAGGTGAATCCAAAATAGTGTTGACAGTTTTAAAACTGTTATTTGTAGCAAACGTCCTTTCTCATTTTACAAATATGTTTTTGTTTTTTTAACAAGACATTCTCCCTACTTTTCTGTCATTTTCAAATTGTCAATCGACAAGATTTTAGTAACACAAAGCAGATCTTTATTTTAAAAATGGAAATACCCTTCTAATAATAGGAAAAATATTCCTAAAGCCCTAACACGTACCACTTTTCAATAGCTTAATAAGATCCTTTTACATTTGCAGGTAGTCGAGCGGGAAGTCAATGTATAATGGGGGGACGGTTACAAAGGATGCATTTTATAACAGGAAAAGTACCTGAACTGTGTTGTTTACAATAGTAGACATAAAATTAAGATTAGAAAACAGTCTTCTGTTGAGTTTCGAAGTGAGAGGTTCTCTGTGTGTAGATAAGAAAGTGTTTTAAGGACGGAAATGTCGAGACAAACGCGCCGCAGTTGCAAAATATCTACTGACAAATTTTCTTATATTTGTGGAGAATTTATGGTGAAATCACAAGCCAGGCCATTTTCTGAAAGTGTTAAAAAAGCCTACTTGCTATATTTTGGTGTTTTAAATTGGAGATCAAAATAAGCAGTGGGCTCCCCATGTGTGCTGTGTTAGTTGTAGCGTATCATTGGTGCAGTGGATGAATGGGAAGAGAAAATGCATGCCTTTTGCAGTCCCTATGGTATGGCGAGAACCCACTAATCATTTAGACGATTGCTATTTTAGCCTGACAAAGACTGAAGGTTATTCCAAAAAGGGAAAGCACAAGATCGACTATCCAAATTTGCGGTCTGCAATGCGACCTGTGCAGATGTACCAGTGCCGATCGCACCTTTAGATCCGCAAAATGTTGTTTTGGAAGATACTGGAGACAACGCATCATCAGGCAGTTCCGAAGAACCGTGCACCGACCCTACTTTTACTATAGTTCTATGGTTCAAACTGAGTTAAATGATTTAGTGCGTGATTTGGGGTTATCAAAGCAACAGTCAGAACTTCTTGGTTCCCGTCTTCAGGAATGGAACTTATTAGCCAACGAAACGAAAAATTACGAATTTCAGAAAAATAAATGCTCCATTTTCTGCATTCTACAGTATGAAAAATTCGTTGTGTTCGTGTACTGATATTGATGGTTTAATGCAGGAACTTGATATTGAGCATTCCCCTCTGAGTTGCGTTTATTTATAGATTCGTCTAAATACAGTTTAAAAGCCATGTTATTGCATAATGGAAATTTAAAACCCTCTATACCAGTTGCCCATTCAGTGACGATGAAAGAAAGTTATGAAAATATGCGCACTGTTTTGGATAAAATAAACTACAACACGTATAAATGGCAGATATGTGGGGACTTAAAAGTTATAGGAATTTTACTGGGACTTCAGGGAGGATTTACAAAATATTGTTGTTTTCTTTGTCTATGGGACAGTCGTGCAGTAAATCAGCATTATATAACAAAAATTTGGTCAGAAAGAAGTGAATTTCAACCGGGATCTCACAATGTTAAGTTTAGAGCTCTTGTAGACCCCAAAAATGTCCTTCTATCTCCTCTTCACATTAAACTTGGGCTGATGAAAAACTTTGTGAAGGCTATGAATAAAGATGTGATGGATTCAAATATTTAAAAGAAGTCTTTCCCAAGTTAAGTGATGCCAAATTAAAGAAAGGCATTTTTATTGGACCACAAATCAGAAAATTGCTGGACGACGTTAATTTTACAGAGAAGCTTACCAGGCAGGAACTCAGAGCATGGAACTCATTTGTTAGCGTTGTAAGAGGATTTTTGGGCAACAATATGGATGCAAACTACCAACAGTTAGTTAATGAACTTTTAGATGCCTACAAATCGCTTGGCGTCCGAATGTCATTAAAAATTAATTTCCTCCATTCACATCTGTAATTTTTTCCTGAAAATTTGGGAGCTGTCAGTGACGAGCACGGTGAAAGATTCCACCAAAATATTAGGACAATGGAAATTCGCTATCAAGGACGATGTGATCCAGCCATGATTGGTGACTACTGCTGGTGTTTGAAGAGAGAAGATATGACCCCTCATAAAAGGAAAAAATAAAATTTAATTAGTATTTTAAGTCAATATATTTAATCTTTGTGTTTTTCTTAAATGTAAAGTACGTTTAGTAGGTGTAAAACTAAATAAAGTCGATATATACGGATAAAAAAATCTTAAATATTTTTTTTATACACGTCAGATATTGTAACATTAAATGTGGTTCTATAAATGTAACGAGAAAATCTTAGGTGTTACAACTTTTTTTTCTCATGTTTGTATTTGGATACGTCCATTCTACCATAATATGCTATTCAGCTTTATGTTACATCCAAAAAAAAAATATTTGTCCACTTAATCGGAAAATTACGAAGTGTTTTTTTGAGCATGTATATTCATGAAAAAGGGGTCACTTACGTCAAAAAAGTCGCGAGAATCGAGTAAACTGAGACGACAGGTCGATAAGGAATTTCTAGGAGGAAAACTTTCTAAATGCTTCTTAGTTTCGACAATGTAGGGAAAATGGCCTTTTCAGTTCAGGGAAAATGTAAAAAACATCGATTTCTAGATCAAAAAAATTAGTGCCTTTTATTCTTTTCTCGAAAACTATTTTTTTTTTTTTTAGAAAAGCCGATAACTTGACAAGAATCTATATGGCAAAAACTGAATCAGAAGACACATTAGAAATAAATATAGCTTTTATACAGTGAGCTAGTTAAATTTAATATTTTGGTCAATTCGGGTTTTAATGGTATTTTATTACTGGAAAACCGAATAATATGGAGCAAATATTATTAAGTTGTGAATATCGAACATAAAAAATACTTGTGTTTCATAATATTAATCTCGCCTTGTTAAGTTTTGACTTCTGTAGTGTGTTTTTTTATTATTATTATTTACCTGACGTGTTCTATCTTTTTTATTCATTTTCTAAAACAAGCCTTGATTTGCTATTAAAAATGGCAAAACAGTCAGCCGGTGCTTTTGTACGATCGATCGTCATGATTTTCCCAAATCGTAAATATGACTTTTGTTGATTTGTATATTGTATATCTGCCATTTTACGTGCCTGCAAATGGCGGCGCACGGTCGTGAACAAAAAAAATATTTTCTCCCTATTTAAGTACTCCTAGATCTCATGATAGCTTCAATGAGACGAAGAAAAAACTTAATTATGACATTTAATTATTACCATTGCTTTTATTCGCATAATAAAAGCGGTATCCTTGAACAGGCAAATATTATTAACGAAAATCGACATTTAGAGCAACGAGCTTTAAATTACAGAACCCGCTGTAGAAAACTTGATATGTGTGCTATTATGCATTTTACACTCTATAATCGCAGAAAAATAGATTGAGTATACCTTAATCTCAATTTAATGATTGAGTAACATATTTCAACTGTATTTCAGGTCCGAAAAAGTTGTTATTAATCGAGCTCACGATATGATATTTTGCATTCTAAACATGTAAACTCAAGACCTTTGTAATTTATAACATATTATAATTTCTGTGGTCCAATGTTGTCCACACCTATTAAAACTGGTTTGCATAGTTATTAATAATAATGGCAAGGACAAATTAACAAAAAAACAACCTATTTTTACATGGATTTCGGGTAACAATCAGTATATTCTTAGATGACTACCTACCCATTATTATTGCGATATACCTATTGGGACTATTATGAATCTTGGGCACAACAAATTTTAGAAGAAGATTTGGCTTCTCAACAAACCTTCCCCATTTGCTTTCTTGTATGTATATGATCTATGATCTATATACTTCCCTTTGAATTGAAAGTGTTTGTGTTGAGCACTGCCGACCTCTGCCACACACACTGCCGACCTCTCTCTGTAAAAAATAAAATATTAACTTTGACGTCACTGTTTATTTTGGAGACGCCTCTCTGATACATAAAACTGTTATGCTTGGTCCTTAAATTGTTCGCTCCGCTTATAATACAAGGGGATCCAGTGACTTGCCTTTGCCTATTCCGAGATCAACTCTGGCGAAGCAGTCAGTAATTTATGAGAGCAGAAATATTCCGGTTGAAATCAGAAGCACTCAAGATATGAAATTGTTTAGAAAGAAAATTAAAGTCCTGTTATTACCTAGACCATTCTATACATTGGAGGAATACTATGACGAAGCGTTGTTGCCTTGAGTATTGTTGAGAGTAAGTTCTTGGGTACCTATGCTTTTACTCTTTTATTGTTTGACTTCCTACTGTACTGTTGGATTTTAACAAATTTTAGAATATTTTGTTTTTAGTGTTTTTCTTTTTTTAGTTATGTATGTTAATTTTAGTAATGAGTGACTTTGTTCTGTCTATTGACTCTATATTTAAAAAAAAAATACTTATTGTGTATTTTTAGCTTTGTCAATAAGATCTACTTCTTGGACAATAAAGCACAGTTTTGAATTTGAATTGTATTATTTATAATTGGTTTTAACAACCTGTGTAAAATAAAGTTCAAATTATGAAAGAACGCAGCCCAACGTCTAGAACATCACCTTGAAGACTACTTGGCAAAGTTAGAAATCACGACGATTAACCCTAAGAGCAGAAGACATTCCCACCTGAGTATCAATATGGATTCCGGGTTGACGTAGGTAGAAGTTTCATATTAACAAGGTCATAAGCAAAACAAGGAGCTATACCCACTTATAGGCAGACACAATCCAATGGGATTGAGAACCAAGCCAGCGCCGTAGGCGAACCGCTAACCTACGGGTCAGCATCATCAAGAGTGTGAGGCTACACACATATCAGGAAAATCGCTGGGCTGAGAATAGATATTTGCGCACAGCAGTTAATGCGCCCTGGTTCGTCAGGAATACCCAAATCTTTGTTTATATAGGGAAATAGTTATTCAACTTCGAACTGAAAAAAGGCCTCATCGCTAGATGGCGTCCGGCCTGAAATGTGCCCATTCTTAAATTTCAAGAAATTACTACGCCTCCTACGAGAGACGTTGCAAGGAGGGAGTTCCTACATTTCTATTGGTGCATTCCCAAGGGCTGTTACCTGGCGGCGCGGAGTGGAGCACGCACGTCTAGGTGTCTATGAACAGTTTTGAATAGTTAATTAATTGATTGATAGGCATGTATAAGGAAGGATGACAAATATATGGAATGAATATTGAATTTAATTAATAGCATATTATGATATAAGTGTATAAGAGCACTTTTAAAGCACGCGCATTTAGCTTTCTTTAAATTTACTTTTTTGGGTTGTTCCACATTTGTATTTTTTTAATTGTTTCAGTTTTTGATAAACAAATTCTTTACAAACTAAGTCAAAATTACATTAGATTTTAATTTGTTTCAGATAACGTCTATTTTGAGAGCATCAATTTGTAAAGGAACATCCCCTGGGCGAGAAAGCTTTCTTTGATCGCTGTGCCTACAAAGTATGTCTTCGTCATTGGTGCCAAATATTTTCCCATTAAATGTGGTTCAAGAAATCTGAGCAGTTAAATTTTTAAAGACTGCTTTTTATGTACTTGGGTACTCTTTACTTCACCTGATCAATACATCCCTTACAATAGGAAGAGTTCCAAAGGAAAATAAACCAGTGTGTTATTGTGCCTATCCCGAAAGTGCCTAGACGAAATAAACCAGAAGAATATATTGACCTATTAATTTATTATCGATAATAGACAAAATTCTGGAAATTGTGGTATGCACAGCTGCGACAGTTTCTAGAGGTAAACAAATTGTTATTTAAAGGTCAGTCGGGTTTTTGGGAAAAACATTCGTGTGAGTCAGCATTATACTATGTGTGTTCGAAATGGTGTTCATATGTTCATGATGGAAATGTTGTCCTGAGCGTTTTCATTGACCTTCAGCGTGCGTTTGAGACCATCAATAGGAGAAGACTTATCCACAAACTACAGGCCTACGGAATTACAAACAGTGCACTTATTTGGTTCACTGATCACCTGGAGGATCGCTCCCATGTGACTAGAGTGAATAATATGTCCTCAAATCCGTTTGATAGTGAGATAGAGGTGCCGCAGGGCAGTGTTCTGAGCCCCTTTTTGTGTGTCAATGACCTAGACCGAGTTTTAAATGATATGTTTCTAAGTTTGTTTGTGGACGATATGTTGATCTGTGTTTGCGGGAACGATTTTAATCAGGTAGTAGATACTATGAAATCAAAACTTGACATCCTTTATAACTCGTTGTGTGTAAATAGGCTTAGGTTAAAAAAAAAGACAAAGTACATGGTTTTTTGGCTCTAAGCAGAATTATAATAGATTTCTAGAAAATAATTATTGGATTAAGATAGATATCTAATAACCTATTTGAAAATGCATCTAGTAATATTTAGGGGTAGTCTTGGATTATCAGCTTAATTTTTCGTTACATGTAGATCATATTAGAAAAAAAATTGGAAAAGATAGAATTTTTTAGGAGAATAGCTGAGATTCTTAGTCACTGGAGTCGTGTTCTTATATATAATACCATTATATAACCGCATTTCAATTACTGTTTTTCATTGTTGATATCAGGTAAAAAGGCTGATATACAAAGACTCCAGTTGCTAGGAAATAAAGCTATGCGCACTATATTGTTCTGTACACGTTATACTCCTATTAATTTGATGCTAAAGCCACTTAGATGCCTTTCAATACAGCGTAGAGATGTCCAATGTACTATTTATTTTTAAAACAAAAAATCAATTATTGCCCGAATATGCTGGTTTGAAGGTGATTCATGTTTATCCTACCGGGAATTCATAATTAATGTTTTATTAAGGACTTTAATATATAAACAATGTAAGTCATATTCAAAATGCGAATTGACGTTATAATTTTTTTATTCACTATCCACTTTTATTCACGGAGTAAAAAACAACATTTTAATATTACTCCAAGAGTTATTTTTAGTTACTTAGTATTCGAAAAAGTTGTTTGCAGTTTTTTTTAACTGGAACATAAAACTTTAAATGTATATTATATAATTGTATTTTTCCAATTTACTACAATTAAGGATTTTTTCACAGTGTAAAAAAGTAATATTTTTCTAGCGAGTTTGAATTTTTTAAATTAAAAAGTAACTTTTATGGACCAATATTGTTTGGCAGGAAACATGATTTTGAATATGATTTGACAATTTTAAATAGGTATATATACATATATAAATTTTTAAATACTAATAAATGAGATCTGTGAATCATCTTTTATTTAAATAAAGATAAAACATTAATCGACGGATTACAATTAATTTATTAGTTGATTCTTATTAAATGGTGATGCTTTTAGGTTGTATCTATGTTAATGTAGTCCAATTACTTTTCAATATTTAAGTAATATTTATAAGTACTTATTTATGGAGTTGTAGTCGATCTAATCTCTTGATACATCAGTTTATCACAATAGCTATATTAGCAACTTCTGGTTGAAAAATAGCAAAAATAATTATGGTTACAATTTCCTTAACTGGTGATTAATTGTAACTTATAATATACAAGAAAGTTATTTTAAGAACATGTATAACTTTACAAGTTTGATAGGCAATAACACAAAACTTTGATATGAAAAAATTTGGCATCTAAGATAAAATAAATGAATTATTTCAAAGGGAAATAATACAAGTGAACATAAAATGATCAGTTAAAAATAAGGGATGAATCAAACCAGAACTTGCCCGAAACAGCACACTATATACACTTCTTAGTTCTTTAGTTTTAAGGGTTGTATAGGTTGATGTGTTTTATCAATTTAATTGTTTAATTTTCGAGTAAATATAGTTTTACTCGGATGTTGTTTATTTCACTATCTTAAATCCGAATTTTTTCAAAAATTATTTACTTGATTATGGCGAATAAACTACAGTATATATTTTGAAGAGTGCATTTATATTAATTTAATTTGATTGTCAATTATGTAATAATGATAATAATGGCTATAAGCGATTGAAAGTTTTGAACATTGGCTGTTGGCCTGGAGCAATATTATATGTACCGATACATAAATTAGTATTAATATATGCCGAACTCATATTAAATAAAGACTTATCCAAAATGGTAAGAGTTTTGATTTCAGTTTTTAAACACCTTATTTCTTATCTCCCCCTCTTGCAAAAATAATGAAATTTAATAAAATAAAAATATTTAATTTTATTATTAATCTCCAAATAACAAGGCATTTGAATCAATAATTTGATAAATACATGTTTCTGGTGCATTAAAGCATAAAATTGCAGAAAATGTTTAATTGTCTTCTTTCTATAAAAAGAAAAAATACATAAAATAACTATACCTACCTACTATTGGAACTAAATTTAATTTTTATCTATATTTCTCTATAAACATTGTAAGTTTAAAATTTGTAATACCTTACTTTTTGACTAATAATAGGAAACGAATAATCAATTTTTATAAATATAATTTTTTTTATAGTTTAATAATATGTTTTTAGTGTTCCTAATTTTGAATGCGTTAAAATATCCAGTTTATATTGTAAAATTTTACTTATATCAAGTCAAAACGTTTTACATTTAGCAAATAGGATTTTATTATTGTTTATTATTTTCCCATTTTTTAATGGCATATGCAAATCTATTTTCTTCGACTACTGCATCAATTCAATTAGGCCTATATGAATAATAGAAACTAGTAAAGAAATTGACACAAAAATCAATGTGTTAATAATGCTGAAAACCATTTTTCCAAACAATAAAATAAATTCAATTGAAAAGTCAAGATTGGGGAAGCAGGTATCGGAAATTTCATTCTGTGTGTAAAAATTAAACTGATAAAACCGGTTCTAGCCACTTAGCCTTGGCTGAAGATCATTTCTTGGAAATCTACGGCTCGGCGAATATAATTTTGTATTCCCCTTTCTACCCCTTCCTTTTCGTATGTAGGGTAAACATTGCACGTGTTTTCATTCAGAAATACTGTTTTTGGTGCCAGCCACTGGGGGCAGCACCTCTCCACAGGCCCCGTTGAACGACTATTTTCTTATAAAGACAATGCCCAAATCCATCGGTATTTTCTTGCATCTTCAGTGGCAAACCATTAAAAAGTTCATGACACGGAACGCGAACCAGATCTACGGCAGAGCCAGGATACACCACAACGATGACCTTG